>JAFEMH010001527.1:0-332500 GCA_022495995.1 Adenophora triphylla var. japonica | reverse complement strand
GGATCGAATCTATGAAGATTCGAAGAACGTTCTTAATAAAATATTTAGACTAAGAAAACTCGAGTTTAGTCTCAAGTTTTCTATGGAGGAAATCTCAAGTTTTGTCTTGAGTTTTCCGTAGAATGATTCTGTGTTTAAAGTGTGAGGCGGAGTGGGGTTTATATAGTGAAAGGAATTGGGGAGGAACGGTTACGAAAGTGATGTGGGAAAACTGAAAGGGTCGATCGGCCTTAAAAATAAGGTTCGATCGGCAGTTATAAAGTTTATCTTAATAAGAGGGCCGATCGACCAAATGCTTCCTTGGCCCATTTGCGCAAGCCTTGGCCCCTAAATTGCCTAGAACTCTCGGCCACCATTTGCAAAAGCCCTACAGCTGCTCGGCCAAATACCATGCAACTTAGTTTTATTTTGTATCACTAAATATTCGTTTCGTCCCGCGATCTTCTCGTTGCATTTTGACCACTTTAATGACTTCTTTTGCAATTCGCTCTTTAGGATTTTATTTTTCATTTAATCCCAGGAATTTTAATATATCAATTTCGTCCCAAATATTCCATATTTCCAGTTTAGTCCCTGAATTTTCCAATATTTCCTATTTGGTCCAAAAGCTCCCAAATGCCAGTTTAGTCCCAGATTTTCCCGAATTGCACTTCAGTCCCTGTACTCATTAAAACACTTTTTTTTCGGACCGGGTACTAACAGTAGCCCCTCGGCGACGCTTCTTGTAAGACAAGTGGGGTCGACGATAATAAATAGGATCCGTCCTGAAAAAAAAGGATTTCAGGAGGTGACACGATGATCTTGCGGAGGCAAGGGTTGGACTCGAGCTGAGTCGCGAAATGGATGACCAAGTAGGTCAGGCGGCTAAACCCACGTCGGGCTACCTACGTATCCCAAAAAGGAATCAAGCCAAGTCGTAGTTCAAAAGAGTGGGCGTTTAATACCCGAGAGTGGCGGACGTGCAGCGTCTCAAGCCAAAGATGCGATTTGTGGCAAGGCTTTGGGGATCGAATCTAAGGGCGATTCGAATAATATTGAGAGATGTACGGAAAGGAGAATCAAGTATAGTCTTGCCTTCTCCGTGGGAAAATATGTTGTGTGTGGAAAGGAAATTCAAGTATATTCTTGATTTTCCCCTTGAAAATTGTGTGTGATGGAACAAATCAAGTATAGTCTTGATTTCTCCGTGTGAAGATATGTTGTGAGATAATGTGTGGAAAGGAAATTCAAGTATAGTCTTGATTTTCCCCTTGAAAATTGTGTGTGATGGAACAAATCAAGTGTAGTCTTGATTTCTCCGTGTGAAGATATGTTGTGAGATAATGTGTGGAAAGGAAATTCAAGTATAGTCTTGATTTTCCCCTTGAAAATTGTGTGTGATGGAACAAATCAAGTGTAGTCTTGATTTCTCCGTGTGTTGTGCAAATAAACCAAGTTTAGTCTTGATTCGCGTACTGAGAGAAAGTGTATGGGGCAATGTGGGAAAAAGCGTGGGAATCAAAAGCCAAATATTTGACTTTTGTGGGAGTCACCCCTAAGATTTGACTGTCCGGGGGGTCACCCAAAGATTTGACTGTCCGGGGGGTCACCCAAAGATTTGACTGTCCGGGGGGTCACCCAAAGATTTGACTGTCCGGGGGGTCACCCAAAGATTTTGTGAAAGTTTGACTTCTGCGGGACGGACCCTTTGAAGATGCGGGACGGACCCTTTGAAAGTACGGGACGGACCCTTTGAAGGTGCGGGACGGACCCTTTGAAGATGCGGGACGGACCCTTTGAAAGTACGGGACGGACCCTCTGAGATACAGGACGGACCTTTTGAAATGGAGGATAGACCTCTAAAATGCGGGACGGACCCTTTGATATGCGGGACGGACCCTTTGAAGGTACAGGACGGACCCTTTTGAAATGGAGGATAGACCTCTGAAATGCGGGACGGACCCTTTGATATGCGGGACGGACCCTTTGAAGGTACGGGACGGACCCTTTGAAGATGCGGGACGGACCCTTGAAATGGAGGATAGACCTCTGAAATGCGGGACGGACCCTTGAAATGCGGGACGGACCCTTTGAAAGTACGGGACGGACCCTCTGAGATACAGGACGGACCTTTTGAAATGGAGGATAGACCTCTGAAATGCGGGATGGACCCTTGAAATGGAGGATAGACCTCTAAAATGCGGGAAACTGTAGCTGCCAAAGGACTTAGGCTGCATTTGCGATGAAGAATAGTTGTGTGAATTGATTGGGATTATTATGGCTTCCCGAGCCGAAGAACCAAGCGATTAAAAGATTGGGATAATCATTGCTAAGGCTTAGAGAGGAGTCTTGTCTCCTAGGCTTAAGGCTAGGGTTTAAAGAGGTATTTGTCACCTAGGCTTGCTTGAGGCTAGGGTTTAGAAAGGTATTTGTCACCTAGGCTTGAGGCTAGGGTTTAGAAAGAGGCATTTGTCACCTAGGCTTAAGGCTAGGGTTTAGAGAGGTATTTGTCACCTAGACATGAGGCTAGGGTTTAGAGAGGTATTTGTCACCTAGGCTTAAGGCTAGGGTTTAGAGAGGTATTTGTCACCTAGGCTTGAGGCTAGGATTTAGAAGGGTATTTGTCACCTAGGCTTGAGGCTAGGGTTTAGAGAGGTATTTGTCACCTAGGCTTGAGGCTAGGGTTTAGAGAGGTATTTGTCACCTAGACATGAGGCTAGGGTTTAGAGAGGTATTTGTCACCTAGACATAAGGCTAGGGTTTAGAGAGGTATTTGTCACCTAGACATGAGGCTAGGGTTTAGAAAGGTATTTGTCACCTAGGCTTGAGGCTAGGGTTTAGAAGGGTATTTGTCACCTAGGCTTGAGGCTAGGGTTTTACATTTGCGGTAAGTCTAAACAAGGCAGTTTGAGCAGAAAGGTTATTGGTTTAAACTAGGCGAGGCCGAGTAAGTGTCGATGATAGAAGGTGGGATTAGGTAAGTTTGATGTCCAGAGATAAGGGCCGAGTCATCTTGAGAGTCACAGAGATACGTTTTTGATAGATTTGAAGAGTTTGAAAATTTGTGGAGACCAAAGAGTGATTCTTGTAAACAAGGTACCAAGGAGGACAGTATTTTGAAAGCATGTTTATTTGATAAAGAGGCCTTATGATTAATCATGTTTCTAACTAACTCAAAGAGTTTGCCACATGCTGATCTTGATGACAAGGGATGCCCTTCATGCTAGATATGACTTCATTGGAGCTCCGATTTTTGTTAGAGCACATAGTCGACCCATTTTTGTTGAGGGGAGCCCCAATGTTTGATGAAGTGACCTTGGCGAAGTCCCAGTTGATGATGAATGGCGAAGCCCCGCTTGATGATGCAAAGCAAACCGAAGGGAATGGCGAAGCCCCAGTTGATGATGCAGAGCAAACCTGAAGGGAGCCCGAGAGAACAGCTTAACAAAAGCCCCACTTGGAGAGATTCAATGCATCCCTATTTGCCACGAGTCATCTTGCGGCCACGGGGCGACCCTCGTTTCGAACAATGGTCAATCAGTCGCTGGACAAGACTCGGAAATGTATATGTGCAGGGGCGCATTTTTTCGAAGGTGGGAATGGATCCCGAGTTCGTGTATGACACTTTCGCTTTTGGGTTTGACTCTTTTGGGAGAGTATAAGCATCACAAGGTGTGGAAAAGTGTATGGAAGCCCCTGCAGACAGAAAGACAGTGTTTGGCTCTATTTTCCTATGATGTAGAAAAAGAAGACTTGTCGAGACATTTGAAGAATTATTTTATTCAGAATTATATCTTGATTGCTCGTGAATGGACCTCACTGATTGGTTTATCAAATTCCAATTATATAGGTAAACAAATGAATGTTTTGATTTGAAGGTGAAATCTGGCTTGTCTTTAGAAGGAGAAGGATGTTCCGTTGTTGCTTGCTGCTCTGTTCGGTGGTAATTGTGGGGCGGGCTGCCGTTGCATTGATCTCCTTCATGGGAAAGAATGAAAAATAGAAAAAAGATTGGGGTGGAAGAAAAGACTGATTATAACCCAAAGATTTTTTCATTCCTTCAAGTGAAGATTCTTTGTTCCTTTGTTCTTGCAAGCCGAGGGGAGTAGTCCCTGGCGCGTGTCTCCTTGCTTTTACCGGAGTGCCGCTGAGAGGCACGGATGCGAAGCCCCAGTGAGACTTTTGCAGACGGTGTTTGAGGAGTCGAATGAACGAATTTCAAGAATAGGACGAGTTCCCAAACTTTTGAGAGAATATGTAATATGCTCACGTAGGATAACAAGTGACTCGAAAATCTGAATATGCATTTCTTTTAAATAATCTTTTGAGAATGCCATCCGGTAGCGGTTGTAGCTGGGCTTTGGATTGCGATCGATCATTAGGTGATGATTAACATGACCTCTTAAAGTGAGAGGTCCTACCGGGCCTTTGCCGAGTGTTTGGGATTTCTAAGGTGAAGGGATTTTCTTGTTGTTGCCTCTTCAGGACCTCTAAGAGTGAGGTTAACTTTGATTTTGGCAAGGTCAAGGGTGGTGATGGAATCCTCTAAAAGTGAGAGGATGGACTTTGGAATGGGTTTATGGGATTTGTCCAAGAGGGAATCTTTGTTGCTTCTTCTTGCGAGTTTGTTGTGATTTCAGCAGGTAACTTGATCACGATAGGACCTTCACTCGATGTCTCGTTTTCACAACCTTTGAGATGGGAGGTTCACTTCGGGGTGATGAAGTTGTTTTTTTTTTTTTTTTTTTTTTTTTTTTTTTTTTTTTTTAACACCCTCTTATCGAGAAAAGCCTTCGGATTTGTTTGCTCGCGATAGCCCCTAGTGTATGCCTTGGGATGGTTTTACCTTTTCCCTCTTGGGCTTGGAGGTGGTTCCTTCTTTTGTGAGTCGAGGGAGCCCCTTGTCTGAGTTTCTTCTGCATTCCGCCTTTCTTGAGCTTGGAGGTGATTACTTCCTTTGTGAATCAAGGGAGCCCCTAGTATGGGCTTCTTCCTTAGGGTCTCAAAACTTGTCGATCTTGAAATGAAAGGGTATTATTTAGTGAGGATAAGGTTATGGCTTCCTATGGTGAGAGGTTTAAGCTTCAATCGCTACTGGATGGCATTCTCAAAAGAGTATTTAAAATAAATGCAAACTCATTTAACCGACTTATTAAGTAAGGCAGAATGTATTCGGACCATGAGAAAGATATGTGAGCATATTCAATGAAAGCTTATCGATCAAAATGGAAAATCAGAGGAGACGCAAGATTGGGGGGTTGGTGAGCCCCAAGTTGATATTCATGCAGCACTTGTGAAGGATAGTAACAACTCCTTGCATTTTCTTTAAATTGCAGTGGCGTGAGCAGCTATTTTCTGATGATGAGCAACAACGGTCTTTGTGCTTGTCTTGACCATATGGAAAGGAGGTCAAGTGGGGGAGAGTGTATTTGGGGAAGTGTATGTTTGAGAAGGTATAACGGGTATGTACAAGGAGTGTATGAAAAGTATATGGTGGAGAATGGAGAGAGTGTATGAGAGAAGGGTGTATAGGGATGGTGTATATGAAGAAGGAACGGTGAGTTGTTTACTCCAATCAAAGCATTCATTCATTGTTTACTTTATTAGCCGGTGAGTTTATCAGTGAGATTAGCAACCAAGTGATAATTATAAATAAAACAATTCTTCTTGAAAGTAATGCGAGATTATGTCTCAAGTCTAGAGAGAAAAGAAAGAAAGACTCTTTTATTATTGAAGCAACTAATCTAAAGTGGACATTTCATATCAATGCCCAAAGTGGAAGTAAGAAAGACACACTAGAACCTACAAGGCTGAATGAATCTAAATCCTTCCTTCAAGTACGAGGGCTTCTTCATCAATGAGGCCTTGGTTGATCAAATTTTGAATCAAGCGTTTCAGCCGCTTACAGTTGTCAGTGGTATGCCCAATGTACTTGTGGTATCTGCAAAACTTGGATGTATCCAAGTTAGATCTCGGGTTAATAGGCTTGTAATTCTCGAGCGGCTTGATCAAACTCTTTTCCACCAAAATGTCGAAGAACTCACCCACAGGCATTCCTAAGTCATCAAAATGTTCCTTGTTGATCTCCTTCTCGGGTATTGGTGCCTTTCGTTGGTTGGTGGCCACAGCAGGCATCCTGAATGAGACATTCTGATGTGTTGGACCATAAGTGGGACCATAAGCATGTGGATGATAGGGACTCGAATTGCACAGAGGAGGATCTCTTCTCAAGCACTCGTGAATGCAAGACAAATGGTATTGCTCAATTTCATGCATGTCTTTGAGGATGTTGATCACTCCCAACCTCATGCGAGACTTCTTTAAGGGCTCCAATGCTTTTCTCCATAGACATGATGCAGAATTCTTTAAGAACATACGGCAGAGTCAAACCAATGAGTTGAATTAGACTCACAATTAATCTTAAGGCATCTCCGAGAAAATAGTTGATCTCCACAATTTGAGAGTTTGACCGGGCTGAAGTTGCCTACGTAACCCTTACCATTTAAGGTATGAGTCTCAGGTCACCGTAGTTCGAGGGGGCCCCGATTGATGATACAACCAGGGTTAAGTTTAGAGAAAGAGAAAGGATGAATGTAAAAGAGTCCGTTTGGTGAAAAAAGGAGAGGAAGATGACTCGATCCTTGGTCAAATATAAGTGAGGGTGATCTAGACGAGCTAATCGGACTTGGTAAGTTGGCTTAGGTAGGCCCTAGATGGTGGTTTGATCTATATGGGTCGAGAGAGGTTTGATCTAGGTGGGTCTTTGGCTGAAGGGTGCTAGAGATAAAGGATCTAAACTATGGATGGTTTTAAGGTTAAGGGAGCAAACTGCGGATGGTTCAAGAGATAAGAGGTAGAACTTTGAAGGGTCCTAACTTGAAGGATGTAGACCGTGGGTGGTCAAAGGTAGAGGAATGGACCATGGATGGTCCAAGAGACGAGGGGTGGACCTCGAAGAGTCTCAGGTGGAAAGGTGGACCTTTAATGGTCCTAGATAGAGAGAGTGGACCTCGAAGGGTCCTAAATTGAGGAGTGGACCTTGAAGGGTCCAAGAGAAGAAGAGCGGACCTTGAACGGTCCAAGATGTGAGGAGTGTGGACCATGAAGGGTCCAAGAGATGAGGAGTGGACCTTAAAGGGTCCAAGAGAAGAGGAGCGGACCTTGAACGGCCCAAGATATGAGGAGTGGACCTTGAACGGTCCAAGATATGAGAAGTGGACCTTGAATGGTCCAAGATTGGGAGAGTGGACATAGTATAGGAAGAGCACCACGAAGGGTCAAAGAGTGGACCTTGAACGGTCCAAGATAGAGAGACTGATCCTAGAGCGGTCCGCAGTAGAGGGTGTGGACCTTGAAGGGTCCAAGAAGTAAAGAGCGGACCTCGGAGGGTCCTAGAAATGGAGAGTGGACCTCGGAGGGTCCTAGAAATGAGGAGTGGACCTCGGAGGGTCCTGGAAATAAGGAGTGGACCTCGGAGGGTCCTAGAAATGAGGAGCGGACCTCGGAGGGTCCTAGAAATGAGGAGCGGACCTCGATGGGTCCTAGAAATGAGGAGCGGACCTCGGAGGGTCCTAGAAATGAGGAGCGGACCTCGGAGGGTCCTAGAAATGAGGAGCGGACCTCGGAGGGTCCTAGAAATGAGGAGCGGACCTCGGAGGGTCCTAGAAATGAGGAGCGGACCTCGAAGGGTCCTAGAAATGAGGAGCGGACCTCGGAGGGTCCTAGAAATGAGGAGCGGACCTCGGAGGGTCCTAGAAATGAGGAGCGGACCTCGGAGGGTCCTAGAAATAAGGAGCGGACCTCGGAGGGTCCTAGAAATGAGGAGCGGACCTCGGAGGGTCCTAGAAATGAGGAGCGGACCTCGGAGGGTCCTAGAAATGAGGAGCGGACCTCGGAGGGTCCTAGAAATGAGGAGCGGACCTCGGAGGGTCCTAGAAATGAGGAGCGGACCTCGGAGGGTCCTAGAAATGAGGAGCGGACCTCGGAGGGTCCTAGAAATGAGAAGCGGACCTCGAAGGGTCCTAGAAATGAGGAGCGGACCTCGGAGGGTCCTAGAAATGAGGAGCGGACCTCGGAGGGTCCTAGAAATAAGGAGCGGACCTCGGAGGGTCCTAGAAATGAGGAGCGGACCTCGGAGGGTCCTAGAAATGAGGGATAGTTAAGCACTTTATTTACAAAAAAGCCCTCTATTTTATAGAACCTACTCTTGGTTGGAAGGGATACCCCTTTTTCGCAACTAACTAAAGGTCCTAAAGTGGTGGATCCTAACGACTAACCGTCTCATATAGACATTCAAGATGATATTTATGGGAAGTACTACAGACCCATGATAGGCCAAGATCAGGCATTCAAACTTTACATGGTACGTCCTTTAAAAGGAAAATCAATTTTTTGTGCTCTTTTCTCTCTATAGATCTTGACTTATCACTGATTCGTAGTGACTCAACATAAAGACCTTATTAATTGTCTACATGAAAAAGCTAGTCAAACCAACCGGTCACAAGGAGTGTATTCTTAGCAAAGTGGGTGACACAAGGGTTAGATTTCAGGCTCCCACCGTGCAGCCGAAGCGCACTGATGAGTGGATGGCCAAGTGAGACTCGGAAGGGAGGCAACATGATCACCACGCTTCCCGCACTTTGGCTTCTCCGATGGGTTAAAGGGTGTCTGTGCAGTGTGACACGGACTCTAGTGGTAGTGTGAGGTAAAAAGTCTAATTCTTTTTAAGGAAAAAGGAAAAGGATTTATTTTTATTTACGTGAGATGCATGCATGCAATGCAACAGTTAAGAATAGGAGAAAAAGAAAAAAGAAGTAAAATACAACACCATACAAGAAAACGAAAGTCTGACCCACTTAGTTTGAAAAAGTTTCAAAACAGTCCCCAGCAGAGTCGCCACTGTGAATACCCCGTCCCGATGCAACGCGCATTCGGAGGTTTGAAATAATTAATTATATAAAGTCGGACCGAAATGGGATATTCATTTAGTGACACTCGCTTTAAACCATATTAAAATATTAGTTTAATTTTGAGAGTCGCCACGCCACTTTGATATAGCCCAAAGCTTTGAAAAAAGGCTAAACAGTTAATTGGGTTCGGGGGTCAAGTTACAACAGAAGAAGAAACGCTATCACTCCTATTGCCCGACAGATCGGTCTTTCTAGCATATGGGGTGTTGGTTGTGTGCGGTGTTTACAGGAATAGATAGAAGAAACGGGATCATGCATAAGGAGGAGAGGAGAGAAAGAATTTATTGATGATCACACCCTAGAACCTTTGAGTTAGGCCCTCGGAAGGTGCACTAATCAACGTTCATCCTTGGGGGATTGTTGATCATGGGATAATTATAACTAAGGTGGAAGGAAAGAAATAGTTCCTAGATCCATTGGGTTTCTTTGGGCGAAACCTTAGATCATCCTCGGCTATAGCATATTTAAATATATTAAAACAGCCCTAAATCTAGCATCTATGACATAAGCAAGAAATAAAGTAATTAAAATATACTAAGCATGCAAACAATAAATCTAGCATAATAATAAAGACAATAATAATAAAGACAGAAAAAATAAACAGAAGACTTACCTAATGATGGCAAGGCTTTTGGATCGAATCTATGAAGATTCGAAGAACGTTCTTAATAAAATATTTAGACTTAGAAAACTCGAGTTTAGTCTCAAGTTTTCTATGGAGGAAATCTCAAGTTTTGTCTTGAGTTTTCCGTAGAATGATTCTGTGTTTAAAGTGTGAGGCGGAGTGGGGTTTATATAGTGAAAGGAATTGGGGAGGAACGGTTACGAAAGTGATGTGGGAAAACTGAAAGGGTCGATCGGCCTTAAAAATAAGGTTCGATCGGCAGTTATAAAGTTTATCTTAATAAGAGGGCCGATCGACCAAATGCTTCCTTGGCCCATTTGAGCAAGCCTTGGCCCCTAAATTGCCTAGAACTCTCGGCCAAATGCTTCCTACAGCTGCTCGGCCAAATACCATGCAACTTAGTTTTATTTTGTATCACTAAATATTCGTTTCGTCCCGCGATCTTCTCGTTGCATTTTGACCACTTTAATGACTTCTTTTGCAATTCGCTCTTTAGGATTTTATTTTTCATTTAATCCCAGGAATTTTAATATATCAATTTCGTCCCAAATATTCCATATTTCCAGTTTAGTCCCTGAATTTTCCAATATTTCCTATTTGGTCCAAAAGCTCCCAAATGCCAGTTTAGTCCCAGATTTTCCCGAATTGCACTTCAGTCCCTGTACTCATTAAAACACTTTTTTTTCGGACCGGGTACTAACAGTTTGACAGTTATGATTCTGTTTTATACATTGGTTACAATCAATCAATTACATGAATCATATTCCTTCTCTAAGCTATCAAGATCATCAAGTGTATCTCAATTCTTATTAAAGATCAATTCTGATATCTAAGCCTTGATATGATCTGACACCTATGGCTTCAGTCCTTCTGACAGCCGTTACTCTGTCTCATACTTTGATGCTGAACTCTTAACCAAGATGGATCATGTATCTTCACAACTATCAAGTTAACCTTTGAAGACCATTGAAGACCTTCTAGAAGCCAACAGCTCAAACCAGCTCATGAAGACCTGCAAGTGGACAATTGGGGCAAAGACCAGTCAAAGACTCATTAATGAAGCTGCAACAGTCATAATCCAACGGCTACATTGAAGGCTATAAATAGAAGAGTTCAACCTCTGCACAAATACCTCTGAAAAACTCTCTTTTTCACAATCCAAAAACCTTTCCCTTACACCTTTACACACCTCCTGTAATCCAAACCTTAAACACCAATCCCTACCCTTCAAACACTGTTCCAAATCCAAACCTTCACCCTTCAACCCCTGTTTCTTCAACAACAAACCTTAGTGTGATAAGTTTATGATTGTAAACATCTAAGACTGTACTTTAGGTGTATTAGTTATTTTATAAACACTCAAGACTGTACTTTGAGTGTATTTGTTTTGTAAATCTTGAGACTGTACTTCAAGTTGTAAAAACACTTAAGACTGTACTTTAAGTGTATCCCTAGTTGACTGTACTAATTTGGAAGAGGAAGTTCAAGGAACTTGCCTAATCAATCTTTGTAATTCTTGTTGTGTTATTACCTTTTCTGCAAACACATTCACACACTTGCATTATTTCATTGTGTTCATTGTCCCATCATTATTTCAAGCCTTACTTATTCCGCTGCACAACTCAACAAATATCTGACAGCTAAGACAAACCATAGCTGTCTGATCATTTGCATATCAAACAAGGGTCTTTCAATTGGTATCAGAGCTTGTCTTCACATTCAAAAGTCTAACAACTTGTGAAGGATCCTCTTCAAACCCACCATGCCTCAACCAAGGAGAAATAATGAGAAAGACATCCCACAGATTGACGACTGTGGATCTTTTGAGATTTATGCATCAAAAATAAAAACATACCTTGATGCAAACAGTATATGGAACTGGTATGTTCTAAATAATGAAGTGTCCTACCCAACTCAAATAGATATCAATGGAGGAGCTAGTACGACGAAATCCCCAGAAGCATGGTCTGAATCTGAAAAGCAATTAATCAGTGCAAATCTAAAAGTCAAAAACATTCTTCAGAAGAGTGTAAATGACTCACTAGCACAAGAAATTGCTAAGGAACCAAATGCCAGATCAGCATGGGATCTCATTCAAACTAAATTCACTAAACACACCAGTGTCAGGACACAAAATTTGTATAACTTGCTTAGGCAATTAGACAACTTCAAGTTCTATCCTGGAGAAAAAGTGAGTATTGCTCAACCAAGGTTTGAAAACCTTGTTAGATCTATTGCTGACCATGGAAAAACCTTTGAACAGCAAGATCTCTGCCTCAAGATATATTCCAATCTTCCACAAGAATATGAAAAGGTAGCATTACCTATCAGAGAAGGATCTGAATAGAGCACAATGACAGTTGAACAGTATTTTGGAAAGCTTGAAGCTTATGAACTGGAAGGTATGATAAAAATTCAACCAGTTCCTTCCATTTCACAAACTTTAGCTTTAACTGCTCAAGAATCTGCCCACAAGCCAATCACTCACCAAGACATTGAGACCATTGTCAACAATGCCCTTCAAAAGATAAACATCAGCTCCAAACCTGTCAGTAAACAGATCTCTCAAGAAGACATTCCAAGTCTCATATCCATGGCTGTCAGAAATGCCATGAAATTTCAAAAGAAATCTTTTGACAAATGGTACAATCCTTCCACATCTAATGCTCAACAAGACAGCTTCAAGAAGACTGTTGATTGCTTTAACTGTGGAAAGCAAGGACATTACTAATCTGATTGTCCTGAACCAAGAAAACCTAGGGAAAATCGGAGCCTAAGAGATTGACCTACTCAAAAGAGATCATTCACACCTGTGTGCAACCGCTTCAACCGCTCCAAAAATAAAAATGACAAAAACAAGGAGCAAGTTATGATAGCCGATTCATCAAAATTCAGTGATGAAGAATATGAGTCCAGTAATGACTCTGACAATGAAGGAGAGGAGGCCATGCTATGCTTTATAGCTGAAGATGAGGAAGAATCAGACAATGAGGAAGAATTGGAAGCACTTACTGCTGCAGAAGAACTAAAAGAGGTACATGATTTTAATTCTTTAAATATTGATGGTTTCAAACAATTAGTCTGCACTCTTTTAATTCAAACCAAAAAACAAAAAACTAGCTTTGCTTCACTGGTAAATGAGAACCTTTCCCAATCCTCAACCATTGACACCCTCAAAAAAACTAATTCTGAGCTTGAGAAAGCCTGTCAAGGGCTAAGAGAACAATGCTTCATGCTTGAAAAACAAAACATGGATCTGATAGCTGAGACATCCAGTACTCAAGAAAACTGTCAAAGACTCATAAATCTTGAAAAAGAGAATATGCTCTTAAAAAGAAAATAGATTCATGGAACAAGTCAAGCACAGCATTATCCCTTTTCACCTACACCCAAAGACATCCTAGTGACAAAACAGGGATTGGTGCTGATAATCCTACACTAAAGATGTACACTCCTTCCACTGGTGAAAGGGCCATTGAAAAAATGGTTCTAGAAAACCTAAGCTCTGACATCTATCAAACTCAAACCTATCCTGTTCAAACCAATGGAAAATCAAAGGAAATCTTGTTTGGTCCTAGTCATTCAAACAAAGGACCAAGTAAAATTCAAGGAAGCAAGTATATTTGGGTTCAAAAAGGGGCCAATATACAGGAAGAAATTAAGCTGCAAAAATGTGCTAGACGTACGAAGCCCCGACAGATGCCAAGGCCTGACACACAGCCAAGATCTTCCAAACAACAAAGAACCCCAAGGCAACAAAGATTCTATAACAAACATAGATACACCAAACAACAAAAACCTCAATGGCAATACTCAAATGGAAGAAGTCATGCAAATCATAATGACTCCCCCAGATCATCCTATCCAAATACCTTTCAGTTTCAACCCAAATACAACAACCCAAACCACTTCTTCAGTCCATCCCAATCCACTGTCCTTACTCCTTACATGATGCAAATCATGTCATATTACAATACCCTAAACCAGTTCTTCAGAAAAAGATCAATGAACAAAGCTAGGGTACCAAAGAAAAACTAATCCTTTGGACCCAAAAGAATAAATAGGGTACCATAAAATTTACTTTTTGTTTTGCAGGTACCTAGGAAAGGACTCTGGTATTTAGATAGTGGTTGTAGTAGACATATGACCTTCAATAAAGACTGGTTGCAACAATATATCCCTAAAAATGGTCCAAATGTAACCTTTGGTGACAATTCCCAAGCTAAGGTCAAAGGATCAGGAAATCTTATTACTAAAGATATCATTTTTACAAATGTGTCTTATGTAGAGGGTCTCAAACACAATTTGATCAGCATTAGTCAAATCTGTGATAAGGGATATCATGTTGTTTGCACTAAGGATCAATGTACTGTTAAAGACAAAAGCAATAAAGTCATTCTGACTGGATCAAGAAAAGGAAATCTCTACTGCTTAAACCTAGAGATTGTGGAATCCTCAAATGCTCACTGCCTTCTGTCTTTTAGTCAATCTGATATGTCATGGCTATGGTACAAAAGATTGGCTCACCTTAACCATAAAACCATCTCGAAGCTTGCAAATTCAAATCTAGTCAGAGGTCTTCCAAAGATCCCATTCAAGAAGGACAAACTTTGCAAAGCATGCCAATGTGGGAAGCAAAAGAGATCTTCATTCAAGCCCAAGACCAGATTGGACACCTCAAGACCTATTGAACTACTTCATATGGATCTTTTTGGACCCATAAGAACTAGATCTTTAGGAGGAAAAAGATACTCCCTAGTTGTGGTTGATGACTACACCAGATTCACTTGGATCATTCTTCTTGAATTCAAAAGTGACACCCTTAGCTGTCTAACAAAACTGTTCAATAAAATTCAAAATCAAAAAGGGACATCCATCATCAAGATCAGATCTGATCATGGAAAGGAATTTGAGAACACAGGAGTAGAAGAATATTGTGACTGCAAAGGTATTGATCATAATTTTTCAGCCCCAAGAACACCCCAACAAAATGGTGTTGCTGAAAGGAAAAACAGGACAATTTGTGAGGCAGCAAGAACAATGCTGTCAGAACACAATCTCCCAAAGTATTTTTGGGGTGAAGTCATCACTCTGCCGTGTATGTTAAAAATAAAACACTAATCAACAAATTCCATAAGAAGACTCCATATGAATTATGGAATGACAAAGTTCCTACCATTTCCTACTTTCACAGTTTTTGAAGTAGATGCTTCATCCACAATAATGGCAAGAACAATTTGGACAAATTTGACTCCAAAAGTAATGAAGGAATCTTTCTTGGGTATTCTAATACAAGCAAAGCCTATAGAGTTTACAACAAAAGAAGACTTGTAGTGGAAGAATCAATTCATGTTGACTTTGATGAAAACAATGATCAAAGTGTGACTGAATTGTGTGATTTTGATGAAGTTTTAGGAAACCCAGACAATCTACCTGAAGCATCTCCTATTCTAGATTCAACTGTACTCCATCATGAACAAGATTCATCAAATCTTCCATACATGGTACCAAGAAATTCATCTGACAGCTATCATGTGCAAGATAGTCATCATCTCTCTGACAGCCATGAACCACTTCATTCTCATCATCAACCAATCCAGCCAACCAAGTCAATAGCAAACATTCCCACAACCTATCCAATTGATGAGGAAGAAAATACTCAATTAAATGGTCATTCCTTGACTGACATCTCTCAAAATTCTTCCTTAGCTGACAGCCAACCCTTAGCTGACAGCCATCCAAATTCTTCAAGTTATCCATCTACTAGCCATCTTCCATCCCCATCCAATAATCCTCCTTCTCCTCCCAAAACCAATGCTGAATCCACCATTACTCACATCATTCCACCCAATAAAGATATTTTCATCAGTCTTCAAATTGACAAAACACCAGCCTGCATAACATTCCTTTTATCATGAGTGCATTCATATCCCAATTGGAACCAAAGAAAATAAATGAAGCACTCCAAGATGCTGACTGGATAGAAGCTATAGAAGAAGAATTAGAACAGTTTGAAAGGAACAAAGTATGGCAACTTGTTCCCAAACCAAGAAATCAAACTGTTATTGGAACAAGGTGGGTTTTCGTAAATAAAATGAATGAGGAAGGGACTCACATCGAAACAAAGCCGATTAGTAGCTCAAGGGTACAGTGCAAGAAGAAGGCATTGATTATGATGAAACATTTGCCCTCGTTGCCAGATCGAAGCTATCGTAGACTATTTCATGCTTTTGCATCTTCCAAAAAGATGAAAGTCTATCAAATGAATGTCAAAAGTGCTTTTCTTAATGGAATATTAAAAGAAAAGGTCTTTGTCTCACAACCCCCTGGCTTTGAGCACCCTAAGTTCCCTGACCATGTATTTAAGCTTGATAAAGCTCTATATGGACTCAAGCAAGCACCAAGGGCATGGTATGAAACCCTGTCAAAATTCATACTTGGCAAAGGATTTACCAAAGGCCATATTGATAATACCCTCGTTTATCAAGAAATATGGTGAAGATACCTTGCTCATTCAAGTCTATGTTGATGACATAATTTTTGGATCTTCAAATGAGTCACTCTGTCTAGAATTTGGAAAAACCATGCAAGAACAATTTGAAATGAGCATGATTGGTGAGCTCACATTCTTCTTGGGACTTCAGTGAAATGTACCCAAAGCAGTGCACATTCATAAATCAGGCCAAATATACAAGAGACATGATCAAGAAATTTGACATGCAAAATGCCTCTCCTGCAAGAACTCCTCTCTCAACCACCACAAAACTTCATGCTGACATTGATGGTCCAAGTGTTAATCAAACACTCTATAGAAGTTACATTGGATCCCTACTATATGTAACTGCTTCTAGGCCAGATATCATGTTCAAGGTGTGTGCTTGTGTGCAAGATTTCAAGCAAATCCAAAAGAATAACACATGGCAAATTTGCCAAAAGGATTCTTAGGTATCTAAAGGGAACTCCAGACATGGATTATGGTATCCATGTGAAGCTCCTTTATTCCTAATTGGATTCACGTATTCGACTATGCTCGGATGCAATTTGGATAGAAAATCCACAAGTGGTAGTTGTCAGCTCGGGTTCAAGAATAATTTCTTGGTCCAAAGAAGAAACAAACCACGCTTGCTACTTTCACACAGGTAAGCCGAATATGTGGCCTGCAGACATTGTTGTTCTCAAATTTTATATCTCGTAAGTCAACTTCAAGACTTTGGAATTGTTGTAGACAATGTTCCTATTACGTGTGACAACTCAAGCACCATTGCAATGACCGAGAATCCCGTTCAAAGATTCAAAACTAAACACATTGTAGTCAGACACCACTTTATTAGAGACCATGTTGAAAAAGGTCATATATGTCTTAATAAAGTTGGAACAGACGACAATGATGCTGATATTCTTACAAAAGCAATGGATGAAAAAAGATTTGAGCTTTTAAGAGCTATGCTTGGAATGATAAACTTGCCAAAATAAAAAGTCTTTTTTTTGCTTCATTAACAAAAAGGGGGCATACAGATAGAGCAATGCTGTCACAAGTGAAGCCTGACAGCTATCCCCTCAAAATACTCCTGATAGCCATTTACTGACAGCTATCTATGCAAAAGACAAGGAAAAACAAAAAACATACATAAAACAACCCACAAAAACTTCCTTAAACACAAACAACATCCAGATCCAACCACTACAAAAAAAGTCATTATTAGGGACTGGATTTTTTGGGTCGGGGAAATTCTCTAGTCCCTATTACCTACTTAATAAGTCAGCCTTACACCATCGAAATTGATAGGACGGCAAATTGGGTCTCTAAAAATTAATCAGCTAATAAATGAAATTAAAAGGAAAACACACAACCCCCCCCTCCCCCAAAACCTCCCTACTCTTACGCCCACTATCACCTCTCCCGCACCTTCCCTCTACACCCCTATCGTTTTCTAGGTTTAATTGTCGTTCTCTGCAATCGCCAACAATGTCTTCCCGGAGACTCTTAGCCTCTCTCCTCCGCGCTCCACTTCGTCGTCCTCTATCTAGATACCCATTCACAAACCCTAGAAACCCCTCCCGATCCTCCAACACCCCTTCTCCTGCTGGCTACTTCCTCAACCGCGTCGTCAACTATGCTACCTCTGCCGCCGCCGCCACCACCACACCTTCCTCTTCTCCCATTGGTCCTCCTAAAGGAACCGCTGGTAAGATTACCGATGAGTTCACCGGTGCTGGCTCGATCGGTCAGGTCTGTCAATTGCTAATCGTCTTGAATTTCAAATTTTAGGGTTTTGAGATATGTTACTGATTGATAGATATTTAGTGTTGATGGCCTTTCAATTGCTAATCTAGTTGCTTAGATCGATTATTCAAAGGAAGATTAGAACTCATATAACTAGGAAATATTTTGTTTCTTTGCTACAGGCAGCAGTTTCCTTACAATCTTTATGCAGAGGTTTGTCTTTCAGAAAAACTTTGTTTCTTGAAATGTTTTCTTAAAGCGTATTGCTGTTCCCCTAGATATACTGGTGGACTATCCTAAAAGCTCCTATATTACAAGCAATTATTCTTTATGCTTTAGGTGTTTGGCAGTCAAGGCATCAAATTCAGATTCAGAAAGCAAACTAAAGCGAATCGCATATACAGGTTCGCACCTGGTCTTCTTATGCTGCTTCAGAGTGTCGCCTTTTGTGTTCTAATTTTAACTTGCTACTTGCAGGCCCATTGGCGTGGTTATAGAACAGTTTCATACTATAAGAAACTGAAGTGGGCAACAGTTCTTACTCAATGTAGATGGAGGGGTAGAGTTGCTAGGAAAGAGCTTTGGAAACTAAAGATGGTAAGGCTGGTCTTCTGATGCATAGAGAAATTCAAATTGATCATATAATTTAATTTGCTTCATTTTCTTGGATCATAATTGCTAGTGGAAAGTTTGTGAATCTAATCGGAATAGTCAGGCTTTTAGCTTCATTTACAGTATGTGTTTGGTGTTCCCTTATCTCTTGTCTTTTGTTCGCTACAAAATAACCTTAACTCTACTGATGCCTCCATGGTGTTAAAGGTGAGATGAATGCCTATTCAACTTTATGAAATATTCAAATGATTCCACACCAGATGGCTTCTTTAATGTTATTCACAAGTATACCATAATATTAGACACCAAAGTAGAGAAGCATATATAAATAAATGTTAGAGTCGAAACCTAACGGTTTATTTTATATCCGCAAGCGCACGGGCTATTGTAATATAGCGGGTGCAAGTACGAGTCGATCCCACAGAGACAGGGTTTACTTAAGGGATATTTTTGTCTTTTAGAAAATATTGAAAGGATTGGGGGGTAGATAAAAATTGTTTTTAGAATAATAGAGAGATCATAAACAGAAAATACTTTTAATTTAAATCTTATAAAACGAAGCATTCTTGGGATTGGAAATCATACACATATTCTTATTCATCAAATTGTCATTGTCTTAGAAATAAAAGGTTTTCATAAAAAGCAAGGATGGTATGTTAGGCCTACGCTATTTCGGGCTAGGACAATAGCGTTTGTATTCTTCACTAATTATGTCCTAACTGTTTGAGAAATCCGTTTATGTTTGCCCCCGCCCTGTCACAAACGGGCATTCCGGCTTATCTCTAGCCGACCATAATTAGTAAGAATCCATTAAGGACGGAAGTCAACATACTTTCCATTAAAGGAACATCCCTAGGCCATCAACTACTCTCGTGATCAATAAACCTAGTTTCTTTATATGGTTCCGTCAATTGAGATTCTCCGCTAGGTACTTCTCTCAATTGACTGAATCATACAAATTGGATATCGCCAATAAGTAAGGCATTTAGAGAATAATATAAAGAGATTGTTTTAGATGAAGAAAGAAGACAAGACTAATCATTTTTTGATGATGAATAAGCATGCTTTTGAGTTTCCAACCCCAAGAATATGGGGATTACTCACAAGCCATTTAAAATATATAAGCAATTAAAATAAGAGATTGAGTAAGAAAGACTTATGATGAACAAATGCTGGAAATAATGCTTCACTTTTATTGCTCTTCTTCCAAAGTGACTTCAAGAACAAAATAATGACTTGATCTTCAAATCTCTTTAGAAATTGTTATCACAAGTATTTGTGTTTTCTATCTATCTAATATCAGTAGTTTCTCTCTAATTAATTCGTGTTTTAGACTGATCACTAGGGTCCTATTTATAAAAAGGAGGGAACTCTTCAATCGGGTGCAACCAAAAGGTGCCTTTACGTCGCAGTCCGCGTTTTGCACGGCCGCGTCAAGGAAGTTGCACGGCCGTGTGACCCTTGGCGCCGTATTTGAATTTAAGTCTTGACACTTCGCACGGCCGCTCCTATATAAGCCGCACGGCCGCTCCATAAGGTGACACGGGCGCTCCCTCTTCAAGACACTAGCCACTCTATAATTTAGGGCAAAAATGGCCTCGAAAGGCCAAGTGCACGGCCGCTCCATCTTTGCCGCACGGCCGCTCCGTCTCGAATTTTAACTTTGTGTGCTTGATTTGGTTGGTGCTCTCCCAAGTCTTTTGCCTTGAAGTGTCCAAGTATCCTTTTGATAAAAATGAACCTAAAACCCGTCTTAAAAAGCAAGAAAAATACCAAAAGCGTAAAATCTAGAAAATAAGGAAAAGGAACTAAAAAGTATATGAAATGAAATGAGAAATGATGATTTATGCAATAAAAAGTATATAAAAATAAGGATAAATGACTATATAATAGTCACTTATCAAACTCCCCCACACTTAAACCTTTGCTTGTCCCCAAGCAAACTTAGAATGAAATATGGAGAGGCGTAAAAATATGATTGATCCCTCGTAAATAAAGTAGCAAGCCCTTGAATGCCTAGTAGATAATGCCTTTTATCTATCTAATAATATTTTGAATACCTTTAAAAATTTATTTTAGGAAGAAATATTTTAGGGATATTTTAAAGAGATAAAATGCAAGACAATAACCTAGTATAGCATATATAGAATTTTGAGCAAGTAAAGCATGCTAGAAGGAAGAATCTTCTTGGTAGGAAAAGCTATCACCTTTTAGAGTGATTTTTTAGAAAAGATGAATTTTATTTCTTTAAGATGTACAAGAGAAGGTATAGACATTTTATTCACAATTTAGAAGTTCCGAAGAATTGTATTACATTCTTGAATCACAAGGGTGAAGAATGGGTGATGGTAGTGGAAAAATCTCGTCAAAGTCAAACAAATTTATCTTATTTTTGTACGTGTTATATTTTTGCAAAAGACCTAAGTTATTCTTGATCCTTTCAAGTAGGAGACATTGTGGTCGCGAGCCCCATGTTCCTAATACTTAGATCAAGAATACTTTTGGATATTATTTCCGTTTTGGCAAGGAAGCATCGTCGCAGCGAACGCCGTGCCCAGAGTTACTTAGGAGATAATAGGTTTCTTTTTGCTTTTAAGGTTTGGTGACCATTGTCACTCTTTTATTAATAAGATAGAAGTGTTTTTCTTTGACTTGATTTGAAAATGGAAGGATGGAATTTATGAAAGGGTGTGATTCAAGGGATGCAAACAAAAAGGTGCTTCTAAAAAGGGAATAAATATCTAATAAAGATAAAAAATGTACAATCTTAAAAAAAATATATTCAAAATTTGCATATATAACCAAGCATAAAAGAATTCCTTTCTAATCAAATGCATTTTCCTTGATGATATTCTATATTGTGCTATACCAACTTATGAGGCTTTCAATTATTTCCTAAAAAGATCCCTTATACTTTTCCTTTTTATAGATTTCTAAGTGTATAGAAAATATGAGAGGAAAGATAAAGGCATTTATACTAGGGCAAATGGCAAGCATAAAGATAATGATTTTTGATCATCATAGGGATTTTTTTTTTTTTTTTTTTTTATATATACTATTATACATGCATAAAAGAAAAAAAAATGCAACTAAGTTAAAAAAGAAAAATTATACTAGAAAGCAGTTAAATTTATACTAGAAAGCGAGAAATAAAGCGAAAAATAAAAGGATAGATTTACCCCCCCACACTTGAAATGAACATTGTCCTCAATGTTTCAAGGAACAATGCCAAATACCGGGAGGGTAAAGGGAAAAACTTACTAAAATGGTGGTGGTGGTGGAAAGTTGTCCCAATAGTTTGCCCCATAGTTGTAAATGTCGTCAATCCTTCCTTGAGCATATTGAATACGACCATCCATTTGGCCGAGTTGTTGAAGGATTTGAGCGTTTTGCTCAAGTAGTTGACCTTGTTGGGCAAACATTTGATCGAACCTTTGGTAGAAGTCGGGTGGCAATGGGGCTTGAATCTCTTCTTCTTCTTCTTCTTGGCCTTCTCCTCCAATGGCATTTGGAAATATCCAAGTCTCGGATTCTCCTACTCGGGCGGAGGAAGATTGTTGCTTGGGAGTACAATGTAGGGCGTTTTCCCGCTCCTACTAACCAATTATACTCATTATTCCCCTCTCCGAAATGAGTTGCATAGTCCGAAGGGTTGGAATATCCAGCTTTGTTGACCCTCTCACCTCAACCCAATCATTTGGAACCTCAAAATTAAAGTGCTTGGCAAATAAAGTAACAATTCCTCCCATATGAATCTCCCCATTAAAGTTGGGAGAAACAATGTCACCAATCAACTCAAAGAAGAAATTGCAAAGATTCATCCTCCTACGCCTATTAGCAAATCCCCATAACAAAACAACTCCTTCCTATTCACCTGTTCCTTATCCTCCCTAGCAAAGATGGTACAAGCGAAAATGCTATGTATAAGGCGGAAGGTTGGGTGAACGATAGAGGAGGCTTTGGCACTTCGGGATGTGTAGGATGGAAGGCCGGTTATTTGGTTCCAAAAGACATTCTCATTATATTCAACGGGCATGTCGGGAAAAGTTTCGGTGTCAAAGGATAATCCCAAAATTCTACTAACTTCAGCCTCTGCTTAAGTGGAGTTCCCTTCCGCCAAGGTGAAAGTCAATATGAAACCGATTAAACTTTCTCCCGTTAACCTACAAGTATCCTCCTTAACCTTACTCTTCACCGTGCTCAAAAATTCTAGGGTAAGAACTTCATAGGTCTTCTCATGCTTTTGGAGAATTCCCTCGGATCTTAACCCCATAAACAAAGTCAGAACATCATCATAGATTCCTAATGATCGTAGGGCAGGCCTATCAGGAAATTGGGTTGGCCTAATCCTTTTGGAACTTAAGGCAACGAAACGTGCCATCTCCCTTGGGCTCCTAAAATCAATCCCCAAAGTATTGAGAGTAGGATTCAAGTTAGAGGAAGATCCTTGCTCTTTTCGAGACTTCTTTGTTACTCTCTCTGCAGCCTTTCCTTTCCCTTTGGTAGCCATTATCTCAAAACCCAGAAAAATTGAAAGACAAGAGAGATGAAGGAGTTCTTACCCGAAGAAATTGCTGAGTAAACCCGAAATCTTTGATGCACAGCCACTGAAATGTCCAAGAGCTTCCTCCTTAACCTTAATCTTGAGCAATCCCTTCGAATTTCATGAAATGGGTGAAGGGTTTTGGTATTTTCGGAATTGGGGTTTTAGGAGGGTTTTTGGACTGATTTTGGTGGTGGAGGAGAGATTTTCTGAGGAATTTAGGAGGATTGAGGGTTGAATTGTGAGTAAAAATGGTGTAGGAGTGGGTATTTAAAGTGGATGGGGCGGAGGTTTTGAGGGAGACAGGTTGAAGATGAAGTAAATGAGGGAGGAGGGGAAAAGCTGCGTCTTTTGACTGGAACGACGCAACTCCCCAGACGTCTTGCACGGCCGTGTTAAGGAACTTGCACGGCCGTGTCCCTTTTACTGAGTCAACACGTCCCAACTCGATATGAACTGCACGGCCGCTCCAAGATGAGCTGCACGGCCGTGCGAACTAAATTTCACCATTTTTAAATCTTTTTCCCTATAAAATAAAGTTAGCACAAACAAATATAAAAACTAAAAAATAAAAATAAAATGAAAATAAGACACAAATAATCCATCGGTTACCATCCCGATGATGCTTGTTTTAGGTCCTTAGCTTGACCCCTTCCCGGTAGTAGGAGATGCATGATACTTGGTTGGCCTTTTGTCATTGACAACTTGCCATTGCCCTCCTTCCGGGGTAATGAGTATTTTCTGCGGTAGACATTTCTTCCATCCCGATTTCTTGGGTAGAACAAGTGACCTATAGTCTTTGCACTTTCGAAAACTCGAAGTGACCTCCGTCTTTGTTCTTTTTGACTTTTTCACTGCATTGTTAGTTTTGGGACATGCAGAAATATCTAAAATATCATTGCAAATCAAAGGTTCAATATTTATGAGATCATTTTTTATTTCTTCCTTTGATTTTGTTTCCTCACCCATTAAATCTTCTTCACTAGGAATCCAATTTTCTTCACTAGGGGTGTAGGTCTCTTCATTTGGGGTCCAATTTTCTTCACTAGGTGTGTAGGCCTCGAGATAGGGATCTTCGAGAACTGGCCTAAGCATACTAAATTCGACCTTTTCTTTCCCTATATTTAGGGAAAATGTGCCATTTTTCACATCTATAATTGCCCCCGCAGTGGCAAGAAATGGCCTTCCTAAGATGACGGGAATATAATGGTCTTCCGCCATATCCAAGATAACAAAGTCGACAGGGATGATTAAGTTCCCTACTCGACAAGGCAAATTTTCCATAATACCAACGGGGTATTGAACGGATCGGTCTGCCAATTGGAGAGTTATGGTTGTGGGTCTGAGTTCCCCTATACCAAGCTTCTCGCTAACCGATAATGGCATTATACTAACGCTTGCTCCTAAGTCAAGGACATCGTTATCTATGTTTATTCTGCCAACACAACAAGGAATGGTGAATGTACCTGGATCCTTTAATTTTGGAGGATCTTTATTTTGCAAAACGGCGCTCACCTCCTCCGCTAACATAACATTCTCATTTTCTTCTAGCCTTTCTTTTTCAAAAATTAATTTTTTCAAAGGTTTAACGGCTAAAGGCATATCTTCATCTTTTCTAAAATAAGGAATGTTAACATTAATGGCATCCAAGTTATCAAGGAATTCATCATAATCCTTGCCTTTTTCTCTAGGGGATTCTGTCCCCAAACTAGTCTCAATCATCGGAGGGATTGGACTATGATTATTTCTAGGGCATTCGTTTTTCTTTTCTTGCTCATCCCTAGTTTTTACCACATTAACTTGCTCATTTGGCCTTTGAGGTTGACCGGGAAGACTCCCTTGTGGTCTATTCAATGGGGTAGCCTGTTGAGCTTGTTGGGTTTCTAGCATCTTATTATGCGCTGCCAAGTTATCAAACCTAGCATTTAGCAATTTAAAACATTCCCTAAATTCATTATTGATCTTTTCTTGGGAATTTTTATTTTCCACTACAAAATCCATTATAAGATCTAATTTAGATTTAGGGAAAGGTACTTGCATTGTTGTTGAAATTCTTAGGTGCAAATCCTGAGGTTGTGTAGATGATTGCGGGTTAAGAACGTTGTTATTCTTGTAGGAAAAATTGGGGTGATTCCTCCACTCGGGATTGTATGTATTAGAATACATCCCCCCTTTTTGCCCAAAAGAATTAACGAAGTTCACTTGATCGTTAGAGGTAACGTCAAGTAACTCGCAGTTATCCGTACTATGTGAGTTAGACCCACATAGTTCGCATACCACATTTACACTAGCAATGGGATTGACATTAAGATTTTCAAACTTTTTCAAAAGCATGTCAACTTTAGAGGAGAGAAGAGTAACTGCATCAACATTATATTTACCGGGCGTACCTTGTTGCTGCTCCCTCTCGCTTGACCATTGGTAATGGTTCAATGCAATGTTTTCGATAAGGTCGTACGCCTCATCGACTCCTTTGTTCATCAACGCTCCTCCTGCAGCGGCATCAATGGTCTCTCTTGTTTTGAAAATGAGACCGTTGTAGAAGGTGTGAACAATCAACCACTTTTCAAGCCCGTGGTGGGGGCACATTCTGAGAAGTTCCTTGAACCGTTCCCATGCATCATACAAAGTTTCACTATCTGTTTGACAGAAGTTAGTGATCTTTGTTCGTATCTCGGCGCCTTGCTTGGTGGGAAAAATCGACCAAGGAATGCTTCTTGAATTTGGTCCCATGTTGTCAATGAATTCTGGGGGACCGAATTCAACCATTGTTTCGCCTTATCCTTGAGTGAAAATGGAAAAAGGCGCATCCGGATTGCTTCCACCGTAACACCTTGAATACGTGTGGTATCACAATATTCAAGGAATGTTTGGATGTGCAGATGGGGATCTTCGAAGGCAGTGCCGCTGTATTGGTTATTCATAACCATGTGCAATAATTGCGGCTTTATCTCGAAGTTTGCCGCTCCGGCATTCGGCACAACAATAGGGGATCTAGTTCCCGGGGTACTTGGATTAACAAAGTCCCGTAGGGTCCTAGCAGGTGTTTGCGGTTCTCCGTCCATGTGTTTTCGTAAAGTTTCTCTAAATCTTCTTAATCTTTCGTGAAAGCTTCTTTCGGTTCCGGATCAAAGTTATCAACAAATGTCCGAGACCGTTTCATAAACTACAAGAAAAACACTTGAAGAAAAATTAAACGTAATGCATTATAGGACAGAAAGCAAAATAGTAAAAACAAAATAAAAACTAAAAATTTGTAGTGAAGACAAAAAAATAAAAAGTAAACCGTTGTCCGCAACGGCGCCAAAACTTGTTAGAGTCGAAACCTAACGGTTTATTTTATATCCGCAAGCGCACGGGCTATTGTAATATAGCGGGTGCAAGTACGAGTCGATCCCACAGAGACAGGGTTTACTTAAGGGATATTTTTGTCTTTTAGAAAATATAGAAAGGATTGGGGGGTAGATAAAAATTGTTTTTAGAATAATAGAGAGATCATAAACAGAAAATACTTTTAATTTAAATCTTATAAAACGAAGCATTCTTGGGATTGGAAATCATACACATATTCTTATTCATCAAATTGTCATTGTCTTAGAAATAAAAGGTTTTCATAAAAAGCAAGGATGGTATGTTAGGCCTACGCTATTTCGGGCTAGGACAATAGCGTTTGTATTCTTCACTAATTATGTCCTAACTGTTTGAGAAATCCGTTTATGTTTGCCCCCGCCCTGTCACAAACGGGCATTCCGGCTTATCTCTAGCTGACCATAATTAGTAAAAATCCATTAAGGACGGAAGTCAACATACTTTCCATTAAAGGAACATCCCTAGGCCATTGAACTACTCTCGTGATCAATAAACCTAGTTTCTTTATATGGTTCCGTCAATTGAGATTCTCCGCTAGGTACTTCTCTCAATTGACTGAATCATACAAATTGGATATCGCCAATAAGTAAGGCATTTAGAGAATAATATAAAGAGATTGTTTTAGATGAAGAAAGAAGACAAGACTAATCATTTTTTGATGATGAATAAGCATGCTTTTGAGTTTCCAACCCCAAGAATATGGGGGATTACTCACAAGCCATTTAAAATATATAAGCAATTAAAATAAGAGATTGAGTAAGAAAGACTTATGATGAACAAATGCTGGAAATAATGCTTCACTTTTATTGCTCTTCTTCCAAAGTGACTTCAAGAACAAAATAATGACTTGATCTTCAAATCTCCTTAGAAATTGTTATCACAAGTATTTGTGTTTTCTATCTATCTAATATCAGTAGTTTCTCTCTAATTAATTCGTGTTTTAGACTGATCACTAGGGTCCTATTTATAAAAAGGAGGGAACTCTTCAATCGGGTGCAACCAAAAGGTGCCTTTACGTCTGCAGTCGCGTTTTGCACGGCCGCGTCAAGGAAGTTGCACGGCCGTGTGACCCTTGGCGCCAGATTTGAATTTAAGTCTTGACACTTCGCACGGCCGCTCCTATATAAGCTGCACGACCGCTCCATAAGGTGACACGGGCGCTCCCTCTTCAAGACACGGCCACTCTATAATTTAGGGCAAAAAATGGCCTGAAAAAAGGCCAAGTGCACGGCCGCTCCATCTTTGCTGCACGGCCGCTCTGTCTGAATTTTAACTTTGTGTGCTTGATTTGGTTGGTGCTCTCCCAAGTCTTTTGCCTTGAAGTGTCCAAGTATCCTTTTGATAAAAATGAACCTAAAACCTGTCTTAAAAAGCAAGAAAAATACCAAAAGCGTAAAATCTAGAAAATAAGGAAAAGGAACTAAAAAGTATATGAAATGAAATGAGAAATGATGATTTATGCAATAAAAAGTATATAAAAATAAGGATAAATGACTATATAATAGTCACTTATCAATAAACTACATGATGTTATCAAGGAATAGCCCATGCTACTTACACTGCATAGTATATGTACTGCATGCCATTGTCAATATGTGATTCATATCTACTTGAAAAGTGAAAACCATCTCTTTCTCTCTCTCTCTCTCTCTCTCACACACACACACACACATACAACCTTGCTCACTCATATTTGAATTCCTGTTGGCCATTTCTGCATTTATAGGCAGCAAGAGAAACAGGTGGCCTTCAACAAGCAAAAGATAAACTCGAAAAATAGGTAGAAGAGCTCACATGGCGCTTACAGTTAGAAAAGCGCTTGAAGGTAATTTAGATCCATTTCTAAGCCAATTCATGTTAACTAACAGACTTAAATGTTCAACTACTTATGATTACAAATTTTAGAACTACAAAAAGGTTGCACATTATTTGTTAGTGTTGCACCTTTAGAAAAGCCACTTTTAATTACTAATTAATTGCATAACATGTTCATATCTAACTTTACCACCAATAAGCGATGAGTTAGTGGTGAATCTTGCCATATATTTGCCTCTTGGACTTTATGTGAGTATGTAAATGGTCTGTTGAATGTTATTAGATGGACCAAGTTATCTTCTGAGAATCTGAATATAATTGAAACAAAGACTGGGACGACCTCAAGAAAGAGCTGCATTAATCTTTAAGGGGAGAGGGGAATGATAATGCTTTACTTACAAATTTGATGCCTGGATATGCTTCGTAAGCACCAGGTACTTCCATTTGCTCATAGCATTTTTGATCCATGCTTACTATTTAAATTTGGTTAAGATCTTCAATATAGCCACATTCCACCGTGCATGATTGATTTGAAAGAGAACGTTTTAAGAGTTGGTGGAGGAGAGGTCGCTTTACCATTTTTGCAAGGTTACTATTTAAATTTGTTCCTACTTTTACTTTTACTCGAGTGTCATTAATTATTTTGCTCGTTTAAAATGTTTATTTTATATATTTGAATCAATCTCTGAAGCTTTGACATCATCACCGTCTTGAAATTCTCAGAGAAAGACATACCGCGTACTTTTATGGACGAGGAGAGGTTCTCGAAAGAAGCTTCCAGCTCAGGAGCCCAAGTAAGATATGTCCTATTAGTGTGTCGTTAACAATTTATGTATCAAGACTCCCATGCTTTTATTAACTGTCGTGGTCCCAAGTATTGTGCCTTAAATTCTCTTAATTGATGAGTTCTATATTTGAGCACATCTCTGAAGTTCACAATTTAGAAAAGTGTTCTATTTCCTGTCTGCGAGCAGGCCAGTCTTTTTTTTCCTGCATTAATTCTTACTTTACATTCCTATCAAAAAAAAAAAAAAATCTTACTCATATAGGTTTGTAACAATTTATGAAATATAAACTATTGAGCTGGTACTAAAATTAAAGGCTGCAAAACTTTGTTTGAAAAGAGAGAACACAGTAAGATGACATTGGACTGTCCTTGTATAGCTCTTTAAGCATAATCTCTTTTCATCTCCCTGTTGCTGGGAGTATTGCTTTTCTTTCTTTGAAATGGACTTTGGTGCATTGTTTTGTTTGCTCGGGGTTTCCCTTCAACTCTAAGCACCCCACTTCTGATTGATTTGCTAGTTTGCAGCGGTACTTTTATTGTCTTTGCCAAGTTGATTTTTGCTTTTCCATGACTGACCATTTCACTTTCCAGAACCCTGTTGAGTTGGAAGGAATGAAAAATGCACACATTCGGGATGGTGCTGCTGTTGTGCAATATCTTGTCTGGTTGGATAAGCAGGTACGTAGCTACGTCTGAGCTATTTGTGCATTGAAATATATACATCTTTCTTATGCTTTGGTTTATTTGGTGTGTTTTGCTCTTTTGCCTTTCGATCAGTGTGGGGACAGGGTTTGAGTTTACTTGGATTGCAGATAAGACATTGTAATTGGATCACTTTAGTATTTGTAAGATTGTGGCAAGAGGAAGCTCCATTCAATCCATGGATAAAAATGAACAAAGCTTATAGAATTGGGGTTCGGAAGAGAAGCAGTTGTACATGCTCTCAAGTGTTTTGATGGTAATGAAGAAGCAGCAGCTGGGTATCTTTTCGGCGGCTAGATAGATATAGTTAATTTCCCTCTCTTTTTGGTCATAAGATTATCTCTTTGTTTTGTGTAACTTCAAATGTGTACAATAATACATTTATTTAGCTGGTCAATGCTCTTATATGAAAGAGTTAGTTGATGAACATTCATTTCATTTTTATACGAATGGAGTAGTTAATATTGATGGTTAAGATTTAGGTGTTTTGGGATACAAGCTTGTGTGGGTCATTGAAAGTCGACCTTAGATCTTTCCCTCCAAAATTGTCGTTGAAAGCCGACCTTAAATCTTTCCCTCCAAAATTATATTTTGGCGCAAAATTACATTAGGGTCGGCGACGCATGTCCCTAATAATTTCCCGAAAAAAAAATAAATTGGCGCTAAATTAATATTAGGGTCGGCAAGTCCGACCCTATTAACTCGTCCCAAAAAAAAATTGGCTCCAAAAATATTCCCGCTAAATTACTTTTAAGGACCAAAGCATGCCGTCTTTAATACATTATTAGGGACGGTGACGGGGGTCCCAGAGTTTTAGAGTCGCCTGTTATTCCGGACCCCAAAGTCCCGTCCTTAAGGCCGACCTTAAAACTATTAGGGACGGCAAATCGACTTTTAGGGACGGTGACGGGCCGACCCTAATGATGACGTTTCTTGTAGTGAACTCCTCTTCAAATCTTCACACCTTAGCTATCAGACATTCCTAGGAAATGTCACTGTCTCTCCAGATCCACCTCCTGCACTCATTCCTTCACATCTGGCCTCTTGAGTAGACTGCAAGGTCTGATGGTACCTTTGCAACCATACTGGATGCCTCTCAAGAAAGGGATCAATTGAAGTAACTGAGTACTGAAGAGAAGGACTAGCTCTTCTTGGCCACCATTCCTCTATAGCATCATAAGGTTGAAGCAAACCTTCCAGTGGTGTCACAAAGCTGAAATCTCCAGAATAAATACCATTCTCAACTCTAGACTCATCTCTCTCCACAACTGGAACTCTGACAGGCCTAAAACAACCTATAAACTTGTTGAACAGATGTTATATAGTTGAGGAAGGAGATACATGTACTCCAGCAAAGTTATCACCTCTACCCTCCAACAAACCAACCCCAGGAGAAAGTGAATCCTTGCTCACAGCTGTGTACTTCCTCTTAGGCTCAACCTTTTGCTTGATAGCTAAGCCCCTCTCAATAGCTGTCTGAGCCCTATCTTGCCCAACCAATTCTCCTAGTGTATAGACCCTCTCTGCCTTACCTTTTCCCTTGCTAGACTCACCCTGATCAACCCTAATATTTTTCCCAAAAAGCCTTATCCCTTCTCCATCTCTATCAACCTTCTCTCTGACAGCTATCTCCTTGATACCATAATCCTGCTCTACTCTCACCCTCTTATTTTTACCTTTGTCACTCACCACCCTTGAATCTTCAATCACATTGAAAGACACTCTTTCTCTCTCCCCTTCATCTCCCTCCAAATCATCCTCATGACTTTTCCCAAAAACCAGTTGTTTAGTTGTGTGATCCATTTTTTTGGGATTGAACTTTGAAGAAAATCTACCCATCTGTGTTTATAAAACAAACTGAATGAGTTTCATAAAAAATTGTCATTGTTTTATAGGCAAATTGATTCATAGCTATCTCAGACAGCCATCATCATTCAACTTAGACTTAACTGTCAAAATGTTTATATTCTCTGACAGCTAGGTTAAAGCAAGTTTTTTTCGGTGATTTGATCGTGTTAATTGCTCACAAATATCACTTCCTTAGCCTTCTCGTTCTCTGCAATATTCTTGAAAAAGGGAATGTTCTTCCCATGTTTTGTGGGATTTAATGGCCTCAACGTGGGGAAGGGCAAAAATAACTGTTCATATGAACAGTTACTAAACTTTGAAATCCCCAATGCTCATTAAAACCCACTCTCCACTCATTATCTTTCTCTCTCTCTTTTTTTGAAATCAAAACTCCTATTTCATTAACTCTCTGTTTGTAATCCGTTTCTTTCCCTCACTAATCCACCATCAAATTTCTTCAACCCTAATTCATTCAACCATCCATGGCAGAATCAAAAGCAAACTACCCAGATGCTCACAACTACTTCATTAAACCTAGCTTTTATGATTCTGAAGTTGGGGCACTCATCAAAGAATTACTTGAAGTCAATGAACTGCTTGATTTCATGGGAGCCAGACCACCAATTTATGAAGAATTATGCAGGGAGATTTACCTTGTGGGAAGGAGAAACAAGGAAGACAACTCAATAACTACCACCATTGACAATACTGAGATAACCATTACTCAGGAATTGGTTAGTGAGGTCTATGATATCCCAAACAAAGCAGATGCTGTGAAAAACATTTGGGATAGAGGGTCAGATAGATTGAAGACTGTGTATGAAAAATTCCTTGGTGTTAAAGTCCCTGACTTCAAGAATGTACAGGACAAGGCAATGGTTAAAGACAAATCTGATATCTTCAAGTCAACCCTTATGGATGTGGTCAACAAGGCCATTGATCGCAAGCAATCTTCTTTTGACCAAATGGGAGCAAATGAATGGAAACAGATGCTGAGCCTAATGACTAAAGACACAAACTGGTGCACAGTTCTACTCCACAACTTCCAGCTAGCAGCTTCATCCTCTTCTCTAAAATTCAAGAAACAAGGTGGAAAAATGAATAACTTCAGATTCATGAGTGGAATACTAGAAGTTCTGATTCCCAAGCTCAATCCTCCACTACACAAGAAATGGGTGAAGGCTGCCAAAGTCATCGGAGACAAAGTGCTTCAATGACAGAACATTTGTGTTAAAATAAAAGAAAGGAGCTATAATGAGAGGTGGAGATGATGTGAGCACTAGAAGCTTTAATGAAACACAAGAAAAGATGCAGGAAGAAAGAAGAAAGAAGATTGAACATTGGAAGGTCTTGGTAGCATTGGCTACAAGTAGGAGAATAAAAAGGTTTGTACAATCCAATGTTAAGAAGACAGGGCTGTTGAAAAAGATTGTGGTACCACATGGTGATAAAAGCAAGAACAAGGTTGTTCGAGTGACAGACAGTGAAGGAACCTTGTCTGACAGCCATGGAAAAGATGATGAAGAAAGGGGTGCTATTGACAGTCATAGGGATGACACCATGGGTCAAGCGATCTTTGGTGATGCCGATATAGATCCTCAAGAGCTTCAGGCGGCTATTGACTTGTCCAAAATTCGCATAAAGGCAAACAACCTCGATGACTATCCCTACCCGGGCGGGTCATCACGGATCCAAGGTACAATATTCCTCATCCCTTCCCTCTAAATCTTTGCCAAAGAAAAGAAAGCCAGAAAAGAAAGCACCAAAACCCAAGAAAACCAAACTAAATACCCCTTCCCCTTCTCCAAAATCCACAACTATCAGTCCAATAGTCGACAAGTCATCCACACCTAGCTCTGATCATCTGTCAGCTATAGAAGCAATCCTCAATCTCAATGAACCATTAGGAAAGCAACCTTTGAGGGGGAACACTAATGATAATATCCTCTTTGTCCAACCTCAACTGTCAGCCAAAATTTTGAGAGCCATTGATGCTATTGAGTTGGATGGGAACCCCAATACTGAAAAAGCTGCTCTCATATTTCTTGATGAAGTTCTAAGTAAAGAAGAGACAAATATATCCTTAGATGAACTCAGGTCTAGGTTCATGAAGAAAAATAGTGGACCAGGAGAGTCATCTAGCAATCCCAAGGTGACAGCTATGGATGTAGATACCCAAACCATCCCTTCTATTCTGGCCGAGCCTGTGAATGAACCTGCCCCAAATGTTGAAATTGATAGGGGGAATCTTGATAAGACAACTGAGGTTATTCACAGTCTTAAAAATGTAGGAGTTGAAATTGATCCCAATTCAGTCTCAAAGGGAGAAACAATCATGGATGCATGCAAGGGACTTGTATTTGATGGAACCCCAGACAATGAGGCAGCCCTTGAAACTATTCTTGAACAAAAATTGAACAAAGGAGAAGTCAGGGCAGCCTTAAACCTCCTAAAATCTCAATTTAGAGCTAATCTCCTCAAGCAAGGTCTTGGTCAATCCTCTGATTCAATCCCAAATTTTTCAACTCATATCTCTACTCCTCCCAAGCCAATTTCTCCAATCCCAGAAATTGAAACTGTTGAAACCTCCCCTCATAGTCCAATCATTGCTGGACAGGGCCAAGATGTGTCTGACAGTGAACCCATCCTTGACAGTCCTGACAGTCCTCCAAGCCATTCCATTCCTCCCACTCTAAATCAAGCCTATCTTCCCAAGAAAGAACCTTGGATGCTTAGCTGTGGCATTGATTTTTCTATCCCTTCCATCAAGGCAGCAAGGACAAAGTTGGCCCATGTGACTCATATCCCAGAAATTGCAAACCCTTTTACTTATCCTAAATCCTGGGAGTTGTCAAGAAATGGTCTGATTTCGGTGGCAAGAAACCTTGCAGGATTGGTTTTCTTTGCCTATGAAGAGTGGAAACTTTCAAGGACCTCATCAACCTCAAATTTTGTTCACCAAATCCCATCCTTCCCAAAATTCATCACTCCCAACACACTTCTTGATTGGGAAATTCTCTTCAGTCAACTTCTCTCTCCATCACTCAATTCCTGCCTCTATATGCCAAATGGTCTAGCCTTCACCTTGTGCATTGAGCTTGCAAAATCATTTTTTCACTCACTGTTTGAACAAAAATGTGCTCTTATGCTTTTGATAAGCAAAAAGGTCAAAATCTTTCTTCCAACCTTAAATCCAGGCATTGAACCATATCTTTCACCCCCTATCTCTGTTGATCCCATAATCTTCAACTCTCCCAATGACAACTCACTCTTCATGAGTTTGATCTCTATTCCAGAGATAAAAAAGTTCAGAGAACCAATAGCTGTCAGTCAAAACAGAGTCAATATTGTTATTGATGTCTCCTCAGACTCTGACAGTGATGATGATGATGATGATCCTTCAAGCCCAGATCAGGAATCTCCCATAAAAATTCCATCTCCTACCATTACCAACCCTCCTCAGCAATCTACTAAAAGTTCCCCTGAAGCTCAAGCACCAGTTCAAACTCAACCAGGTCCATCCAATGTGCCCAAGAAAAGCAAGAAAACAAGAAACAAGAAAAAGCCTTTGTGGGGCACAATGAGAATAAGAAATGATCAAATGCCTCTTACAAGGGCTCAACTGAAAGCAAAGGAAGATGAGTTCTTCAAATATGATGAGAGGATGACTTAGGAATGGAACAATGAGTTCTATTATAGAGGGGTTGAGCCAGATATGAGAAGAGAGCTGGAGGAAGAAAGAAATGAGCTCATATCAGCCAGGCAAGAAAGAGAAGAGTTCTATGATCAACTGGCTGATGATTGAATTGTTTTATTGTGGAACATTTTTTTTGGTGTTTGAAACAATCTGTTTTGTTCAGTATTTATGGATGTAATATGTGAACTTCCTTCATTTTGAGTTAAATCCAAGTATTTCAATCTCATTCAGATTACTTGTGAATGTTGAGAATCCATGAATTACTTCTTTCATTAATATCTTTCTTATCATTAACTGTGAAGTCATGTTCTAAATAGATCTTCCTTTACCAAAAAGGGGGAAATTGTTAGGACCTAACTTTGATCAATGTCATAGTTAGTTGGTTTTGATAAAGGAATATATAGAACAGGGTTTATATCAAAAGATGAAATCTGTCAGTAATGGTCCTTCACTCTGATAGCTGTGAGTCTGACAGTTATGATTCTGTTTTATACATTGGTTACAATCAATCAATTACATGAATCATATTCCTTATCTAAGCTATCAAGATCATCAAGTGTATCTCAATTCTTATTAAAGATCAATTCTGTTATCTAAGCCTTGATATGATCTGACGGCTATGGCTTCAGTCCTTCAGACAACCATTACTCTGTCACATACTTTGATTCTGAAATCTTAACCAAGATGGATCATGTATCTTCACAGCTATCAAGTTCACCTTTGAAGACCATTGAAGACCTTCTAGAAGCCTACATCTCAATCCAGCTCATGAAGACTTGCAAGTGGACAAGTGGGGCAAAGACCAGTCAAAGACTCATTAATGAAGCTGCAATAGTCATATTCCATCGGCTACATTGAAGGCTATAAATAGAAGAGTTCAACCTCTGCACAAATACCTCTGAAAAAATCTCTTTTTCACAATCCAAAAACCTTTCCCGTACACCTTTACACACCTCCTGTAATCCAAACCTTAAACACCAATCCCTACCCTTCAAACATTGTTCCAAATCCAAACCTTCACCCTTCAACCCCTGTTTCTTCAACAACAAACCTTAGTGTGATAAGTTTATGATTGTAAACATCTAAGACTGTACTTTAGGTGTATTAGTTATTTTGTAAACACTCAAGACTGTACTTTGAGTGTATTTGTTTTGTAAATCTTGAGACTGTACTTCAAGTTGTAAAAACACTTAAGACTGTACTTTAAGTGTATCCCTAGTTGACTGTACTAATTAGGAAGAGGAAGTTCAAGGAACTTTCCTAATCAATCTTTGTAATTCTTGTTGATTAAGATTATAATAAATTGATCTCACTTGTCAGTTGACAGTGGGGGTGGATGTAGGAGGAGTGAACTCTGAACCACTTTAAATCTTGTTGTGTTATTACCTTTTCTGCAAACACATTCACACACTTGCATTATTTCATTGTGTTCATTGTCCCATCATTATTTCAAGCCTTACTTATTCCGCTGCAAAACTCAACAAATATCTGACAGCTAAGACAAACCATAGCTGTCTGATCATTTGCATATCAAACAAGGGCCTTTCAATAGTCATGCAAAAAGGTTTGCAAAAAATGGCCCCTCCTTTACGCAAAACCTTAGTCTGACTCCATGAATTTCTCAAAATAGATGATGAGAATGGCGTTGAGGGAGGTTGATCTTTACGGAAATAGAGAGAGGGACAGATAGCGATGTAGTGCAAGACGACAATGACAAAGGACAGACATTTGGATATTGGAGGAAGAAGCGACAGAGAATGAGTCCATATTAATGGCCATTGGAGTGATTGTTTGCGTGAGAGCGAGGGTACCTGAATATTGCAATGGTGTTACAATAGATTGACAAGAACTACCCCACCAAATATTCAAGTGTATGAACTACTAAGAAATTACGACTCTTAATCCACTCCAATTTTTTGCATTGTTAACTTTGGAGCACACCTGCGGTAAGTGTGTGACAGCCAACGTAAAACTGTCGCATTACCATACATTACTATGACATGAATAAAAATGAAAATTTTTGGGGCACCCTTTACAGTGACGCTTTACACTTCACAAGATCAAATGTATTGGGAACGTACGCAAGAGGTTCTAGGTCGTCCCCCAAATGCAATGGGCCACCCCGGCGCCTATGTATGGTGTCAAATTTGCAAGGGCGCCGGTATTTATGGCGAATACGAGTAAAGAAGATAGTTAATGGTAGTGGTAAGGGTAGCAGGATGCAATATGGAACTTGAAACATTGACTCTTTGATGGCGAGATCAATAGAAATAGAGGTTATAAGGAGGGAGAAGATTCAGATAATGTGTTTACAAGATATCAACTGAGTTGGACATGAAGTAAGAGAAATATCTACTTAGGTTATAAGATTTGGTACTCAGAAAATGATAAGAGGTAGGAATGAAGTAGCTATCATCATTGACGAAAAGTATATTGATGACGTGGTGGAACTGTACAAGAAGAGTGATAGGATTATCAGTATTATATTTGTGATTGGAGATGTTGTAATAATTATTATAAGTGCCACACACACCAAGTAGTGTTAGATACATCTATTAGGCAAGGTAGAGATCTCAATGAACATGTGGTTCTAATGGACATGGCGTAAGTATAATGAACATGTTGATCAAGAAAAAGACAATCTCAATTGGTCACGCATACGAGTGAAGGCATTGCAAATCAAATTGACTTTTTCTTACCGAGAATGCTTTAAAAAGTGTTACATATATTACACGATTTTTTTGGGTAAGTAACGTAGCGAAAGACTTGGATAGATGTCAATTACTAGTAGAATTTAATCAATACCAGTAATCGATCTTCAACACTAGCAGAGATTAATCGATGCTTGTTGGGGATAGATATCAATTACTATTGTAACGCGCACGTTAGCCGGTAATCGATATTCAACAATCGTAGAATTTATTCAATAAGGAGAGTCGGCATCCAAAAGGAATTTAATCACTTCTAGAAAATACAGGGTAAATACCCAATATCAAATTTTATTCATCAAACCTCCCCTCTCTCAAACCCTAACACAACTATAAATATTAATGAAACCCTAAAACAACTTATAAATGAAAAGACGAAAATACCCTACACTAATTATTTTATAAAACCCTAAAACATGTCAACAACTGAGGCCGCTCCAGAATCTGCCGCATTGCACGGCCGTGTGCCTCACCTTGCACGGCCTCTCCTATCTATTCCCACAAGCGCCTGGTTGACCTGTATCATTCTCACCTCCTTTGAAAAGACTCGTTCACAAGTCAATATCCTCGATGGGGGCACCACGGGCTTATTCCTCTGAGTCTGTTGATTGAACAAGTCGATCATCCTGCCCGTTAAATGTTTCAACAAGTTGGCCATCCTGCCCGTTAACTGATTCAACAAGTCGGCCATCTTGCCCGTTAAATGTTCCATCATCAACTCCAGACGTTGATCTACGATGAATCTGATGCGTTCCTCCATAGCCGCCTCATCTCGCTCGTAGATCTCTTCCGCAGTCTGTCTCTTTGCTCGTGGCATGATTCCAAGGATCGACATGGAGCTCTGATACCAACTGACGTAGCGAAAGACAGGATAGATTAATCAATTACTGTTGAATCGCGCACGATTACCAGTAATGAATCTTCAATTCTCGTTGAATCGCGACTGATTATCGAAAAATTGCCATCCAAAAAGAATTTAATCACTTCTAGGAAACACAGGGTAAACACCCAATATCAAATTTTATTCATCAAAGCTCCCCTCTCTCAAACCCTAACACAACTATAAATACTAATGAAACCCTAAAACAACTTATAAATGAAAAGACCAAAATACCCTACACTAATTATTTCATAAAACCCTAAAACTTGTTAACAACTGAGGCCGCTCCAACATTGCACGGCCGTGTGCCTCACCTTGCACGGCCGCTCCTATCTTCTGCCACAAGCGCCTGGTTGACCTGTATCAGTAAGACTACGACAACTCAACATATAATTGTTTTGCTTGATTTTGAAGTGAGATATATAAGGAATGGAAAACACATGTAGATCTGAAAATGATGACCGACCCAAGAAATTTCTCAAGTGGGTGCAAAAATTACATTTAAATAATAATTATAAATTATATATATATATATATATATATATATATATATATATATATATATATATATACATATATATATACATATATATATATATATATACATATATATATACATATATATATATATATATATATACATACATATATACATATATATATATATATACATATATATACATATATATATACATACATATATATACATATATATACATACATATATACATACATATACATACATATATATATATATACATATACATATATATATATATATATATATATATACATATATACATATATATATATATATATATATATATATATATATATATATATAGGGTCCTATTATAATGAGAACCAAATTATGTGAGAACCATAAGAACCATTATCAGTCTTTGGATTAAAATAAAAATCAATGCTTCAGATTAACCCTAAACCCTAATCTAATATAATCTAAACCACTCAATTATCTTAATCTAATGACTGTAAATGGTTCTTATGGTTCTCATTTAAATTAGGTTCTCATTTGAATAGACTCCTATATATATATATATATATATATATATATATATATGTGTGTGTGTGTGTGTGTGTGTGTGTGTGTGTGTGTGTTATTTATAACTTATACATATAAGAATAAGTGTGAAGGTAAGGGAGTACAAGTAGAAAGCTAAAAAAGAAAGGGAAAATTGTACTTTACTCCATCGCTAATCTCACATGAAGTTGCAATGTAGAACATAAAGTTCAATTTTTTGCAATTTAGTATACTATGTTCACATTTTGTTGCAATTCTGAACAAAAATGATCGCAATTAAAAAAAACTAACGAAATAGAGGGAAAATTTAACGAACATCTTTTAAATTTACATTTTCAACCCTTTTGATTTATATTTTTCATTTTTTGTTAACTACTTCAAAATACCCACACCCCTTTTAATATTTAAAATTAATATTTTCAATAATTATATATTTATATATTATTTCGAAATATTACTAATATTAATAGCATTAAAAATGTAATTGTATATATTTTTAATAAATTAATCATGTAATTTTTTAATGCTATTAATATTATTAATATTTCGAAATAATATTTCAAAGTAAAAAACTAGTTTTTTTTTTTAATTTTAATGAAAAATCATTTTATACTTGCTATTAATAATATATTCACTGACACTCTTTTTCATCGACAATTTTTATTACTAAAACCGACACTTTTTTATAATAGGACTGTTACTTTTTTACCCTACACTCTGGCACTATCTTATAATGACACGTAATAATACATGTACTGACACTCTTTACACTGGCATTTTTTACACTAAAACTGACACTTTTTTACACTAACACTGTAATACATGCATTGACACTTTACACTGGCATTTTTTTTTACACTAACACTGACACATTTTTACACTAACAGTGACACTTAATAATACATGCACTGATACTATTTACGGGAAAATATAGAAATATGCCCATGTATTTATGTTAAGGATGCATATATGCCATTATATAAGTTAATTACCATATTGCCCCCCGTACTTAAGAAAAATGTGTGAATATTTGGACATCGTCATCTTTTCATCCAAATTCTAACGGAATTGCTGACTGGGGTCAGAGATGGCTTCTCAAATCGACTACGTGGAATAAAATTGCCCAAGTGGAATTTTTGAAGTATGAAGAGCTTTAAACTTTGTCTTTTTGATACATAAACTAAATGACAAATTTGTTAAATAGTTAACATATCTGTTAAATAATTGATGAAATAACATATTTTTGCCACTTCAGTTAGCAAGTCTATTAAATATGTCAATTTTCTCAAATATACTCATCATCTACAACACTTGTACTACCGCCACCCACCCACCACTCAGTTACAACCATCACCCATCATCACCACCAAAATCAACACCAGCATCACTACCAAAATTAACACCACCACCACACAACCACAACCACCACAATCAAAATCAATGCACAAATTAAGATATATCATAAGGCAACATAGATATGAAAAGTCTCAATCCCAATCAAAGCCAAAATCAATTTTTTTAAAGAAAAAAAATACAGTTTGTCTAAATTTGTAATAAATATGAGAATAAGAAGAGATGAGATGTGCTGGGGAAGGGGAAAGGGGAAGAACCAGATAAAGTAGCCATGCTAATTTGTGTAAAGAACCCGAAATTCTGAAATTAATCAATTCCGAAATCCCCAAATTAAACTAGATCTAGATCTAGATCTATATCTTTAGAGGATAAAAAATGTGGGTGGTGCTTGAAAGACAAATGGGGCAGCGGAAATTAGGGAGAAAAAAAGGCAGGTGAGGAGTGACAGCGGCAACTTTTGGGGTAAAATAAGGCCGTGATGGAAAGGGTGAACAAAGGATGGTGGTGCTGGGAAAAAGAAAAGGGATGGAAACGGAAAAGAAAGTGGAAGGTGAGGAACATTGACAACAGTTATGGGGTAGAAGTGGGAGAGCAGAAAAGAGGGAGGAATGGTGTCGGGGAAGATGGTGGTAGAGGTTTGGCTGGTGGTGGGTGGGTGGTAGGAGAGAGGGAGTGTGCGGCTAATGTGCATGGAGGAGGAGATGAAGAAAGAGATAGTAATAAAATGTTTGATTTTCTTTGAAATGGGGCTGATAGGATTATTAGGGTTTTTAATATTTTCATTCTAACAATTTCATTTCTAATATAACTCGCTTGTATGCCCCAAAACTTTCACATCAGCATTTTTAATGTATTCTACCCGTGCGCGTTGTAAGCGAGCTTCTTGGAATAAGTTGCTTGGTCGGCTTGGGTTGACGCCGAGTAAGTGGAGAGTAAAGATAGGGAAGCATATTTCCTTGCTTTATTGATGAACCGAGAAGGGAGCTCCTCATCATTTGATGAGACCTTGATATGTATTGTTGAATGCCTTGATCGACATATAAGATGATGCCTGGTTGACATGTATAATTGTTGTGCTTTAGTCATTATTCGATATGGTATGTATAGGTCGAAATAGTGGGAATGATGAGTAATGAAGACGAGCATAGGTAGGAAAATTCCACTTCATTTGTCATATTTTTGAGACTTGTATGCATTATATTTTGGGCCCAGTATATTTGGATTTGCTCGACACGATTCACGTTTTTACTTCGGTTTATACCGTTGTTTAAAGATAAAATAAAACAACCACTATCATTTTGTGTGTATTATATAACTTGCTCAAGACATTTAAGCTAACAGTACATCAATTTCTTGATTTTGTTTTGATATTCAACTTTTAAATTAATAGATCGTGAAACATGCATTAGATTAATTAAACGGATAAACGACAAATTTATATAACGTACTATTGTTTTTGTTACAATAAATGGAATGTAATATGCATTGACATATTAATGTAATTTAATTACTTTACAATTTTGTTAAAAATAATGGAATACACCCTAATGAGTAACGTAAAATCTAGGGAGAAACGCGTTTCTCCATAAGTTATGGAGAAACGGGTTACGGGTATCCAGAAGCTATTGAAAGGATATCCAGAAACTTTTTGTATTGGCCATGACCTTGTCCCATGGTTACTTCTGGATATCAGTCTCAAAGGTTTTGGATATCCAGAACCCTTTGAAAGGATATCCAGAAGCTTATGAAAGTGATATCCAGAAACCTTCAAAATGATATCCAGAAACTTTCAAAATGTTTACGGATATTCATTTGATGGTTTCGGATATACATTTGAAGGTTTCGGATATCGAAACCTTCAATAAGCATTTTTACTTGGCCTTGGATTTGGCTTCAAATATGTTTACGGATATTCATTTGATGGTTTCGATATATACATTTGAAGGTTTCGGATATCCGAAACCTTCAATAAGCAATTTGTGGTCTTGGCCTTGGATTTGGCTTCAAATATGTTTCGGATATCCTTGAGAAGGCTACGGATATCCGTTCCAAAGCTTCTGGATATCCAGAACCCTTTGAGACTGATATCCAGAAATTTTCTTCTGGTTATCAAACGTATAGTTTCTGGCTATTAAAAACGCGTTTCTCCATAGTTATGGAGAAACGCGTTTCTCAGCAGACCTACTCAATGAGTAATGACGTTAAAAAAATAATTGAAAGGTAAACAATATAAGAAAAATACTAACACCCGTTACATATAATTAACATTTGTGTTATATTTTGAGTCCAATTTGAGGCTTTATTTTGGGTTTTATTTCGGGTTTTCTTTGTTGGAATTTCTGGGTTCACTTGGCGTTCACCACCATTGTATTTGGTAGAGATGAAATGAGTATGAAGATGAAATGGGCGTTACTTCTTTAACTGTTGTTATTTTATTTAACGAGTTGGTTCATTTCGTTAATAAAAATTAACGTAATCCAACTAAATTACCTTAATTGTAACGAGACTCAAAAATATATTATATTATGTTGTTAATTTATAGTATTTTACCTTTTATGTAAACAAGAGTATAGTACGTTCCATTTTCTTGTAATTAATTACTCCTTCTGTCCCAAAATGTTTGTCCCATTAGACTTTTTTGTTGAACTTTGACCACAAATTTACACGAGATTAATCATGTTCATGAAATTCTAAAAGTTGTTGTTGATAATATTATTAATGGTGAATCAATAGGAATTTTTAGAATTTCGTGAACATAATTAAATTGGCATATATTTGTGGTCAAAGTTCAACAAAAAAGTCAAATGGGACAAACATTTTGCGACGGGGAAAGTATTACATAATTAAACTACATACTGCATCCTATAAAAGCAAATGACCCAAGGAAAAAAGAACTTGCAAATTATTGAATTACTATACAACCATGGCAATCCTTGACAGATGTTTTCCTGTTCTAACGACTCTTGTCATTTTCGCTAGTTTCTTTAGTCGGGCGGAGCTAAAATTAGCGAATAGTATCCCAGATTCCTTCAACAGAAGCAGCTTTCCACATGATTTTGTGTTTGGAGCTGCCTCTTCTTCTTATCAGGTAATTTGATTCTTGTTACGTTTTATACTTGTAGTTTATAATCAGGGGAAGATCTACTGAGAAAAGGGAGGGGTCACTTGACCCCTCTGACTTTCACTTCTTTCGTTTTGGCCCATTATTCTTTGAAAAAGTTGTATATATCCCCATAAAATTTGGAGTTGACCTCCCTCAAATTTTGTCTTCTGACTACAATGTCACCCCTCACCAAAATTTCAAGATCTGCCAAAGTTTATAATGATTAATAATGTCTATGGTCTGATTCTGGCAACTTACACATTTAGATGCGTTTTTTGAAACAATAATAATATTTTCATCGTCTCACTAAATGTAAATTAAAAAAAAAAATTTGACTTGGTATATGCGAAATCTAATTATCACTATTGAAATTTTAAAAATTGTTATTGATAAATAAATTAATTATTTATCAATAACAATTTTTAAAATTTCAATAGGATGACAGATTAGATTATGACTAAGTCAAATTTTTTTTTTGGCCAATTTCGACATTTAGACGTGAACGTAGTATTAATTTTTAGTTTATACCGATGAGTGGTTATCATGTACAGTATGAAGGAGCCGCTAAAGAAGGTGGTAAAGGCCAAAGTATTTGGGATACCTTCGCTCACCAACACCCTGGTCTGCTCTCTCTCTCTCTCTCTCTCTCTCTCTCTCTCTCTCTCTCTCTCCCTCTCTCTCTCATCATAATCGTTTACCGGTTCTTAACTAATTAAACTTACAACTGTCCTTTTACGTATTTGGGTTTGTATATAACATCTGTATATTCAAACAATTATATGAACAATTTGTCTTAAAAGATGTAATTTTGATCCCTCATTTTTTCCTTTGTCATTGTCATTGGATTGCGCATCCAACTTTGTAATGTTGTTTGCTCATGTTGACTTTGTAGTGCAAATTTACATAGGATTTAGATCTAAATTACCTGAATTAGCCGTCCAATGACAGTAATCTGTAGGGAATTTGCCCCATAAGTTTCTTTTGTAACAAATCACTTTTCACTAAGTTTCTCATTGTATTAAAATGTCCGGAAAGATCTTTTTACAAGTTAACTTCCAATTTTGCCCTCACAACATTCTGAAAATATAATACAATATTCTGAAAATATAATACAACATTCTGATTTTTTTTTTTTTTTGAAAATATAATACAACACTCTGAAAATATAATTCAACATTCTTAATATAATACAACATTCTGAAAATATAATACAATATTCTGATTTTTAATTTTTTTTTTTTTTGAAAATATAATACAACTTTCTGAAAATATAACACAACATTCTGGAAATATAATACAACATTCTGATTTTTTTTTTTTTTTGTATTTGATTTTTTTTATTAATTTTTTATTTTTTTTTTGAAAAATATAATACAACATTTTTGGGAGGGGTATTTTTGTCCAAAATGACAAAAAATTAATACACACATTTAAAAAGAACTTATTATTAAGCATAAATTTAAAAAAAAGAAATTTATGGGACAATGACTCAATCTGTATTACTTTAGCCATTATAATTCATACTAAGCGTGTTCATGTACTTCATTGACCAATAAGATTACTTGTAGCCTTCTCTTCATTAAATTCTATCTTGAGTAAGTTTTGGGAGAAATCAGTTTCTCCATAAATTATAAAAAGTCCAATTTTTTTCATTCAACTTGCAAATATTTGACGAATATAAGAGCAGTTTAAAAAAACAGGACTTTTTATAACTTAGGGAGAAACTAGTTTCCCCCAATATATTGTGTTCTATCTTATCTTTTCTTGTGTCCTACCTAGAAAAAGATAAGATAATTTTTAATAGAAATTCTCTGGACATCGTAAAAGAGCATCTCCAATAGTTTGGTGCAGGGCCGGTCATGTGGTAAATGAGGTCCTAGGCTTAGTAGTCAGTTGGGGCCCTCATTTTTTTTATCCCCAATGGTAGATGGACGATGACGTTCTAAAATCTCTATTCTCTGCCCCTTATTTTTGCCACATTGTTATTTTTTTTTTCGAGGTCTTTCTTTATATTTTTTTCTTAAATTTTAGCATTCGATTATTCAAGGTGTCTCTTTTCGTCGTTCTTCTTAAATTTTAGCATTCTATTATTCAAGGTCTCTCTTTTCATCATTCTCTAGCTTTTGGATTTTGTTAATAAAATGATTGAGATTCTTGTAATAAAATTATAATGATAATCACAAAGTATTCAAATAACTATTAGGATAATATTAAGATGATAATTGAAGATTGAGAAAATTGTAAATAATTTAATATTATGGAAGAGTACTAAAAAATTTGACCAAAATATAGTGATTATATGCATCATTTAGTATTCTAGAAGAGTAACAAAAAATGAATGCAAGAAAGCTGATACCAAGATTCAAACATGGCCAATTCACTTCTTGACGGTCTTCTAAACCACTTGGCCACTTCAGTACATATGTTAATTTTTGGGGCCCTAATATAAGTAGTAATTTAGGTGGTCCTAGGCAATGGCCTCACTTGTCTTACACTAGGGCAGTGCCTGATTTGGTGCATAAATTGCACCAAAACACTAAAATGGTGCAATTTAAGCACCAAATATTTTCTATCATCTCTAATAGCTTGCTACAAATTTTGCACTAAATAAGAATATTCTCATAATATTCCTTTTTATTTCATTTAATTAAAATATTTTTCATTAATCATATGAAATATTATTCAAATTACATTATATTAAATATTATGCTATAAAACGAAATAATTAAATAAGACAATTAATAAATACAAATAAATATATTTAAAATACAAGTATATAAGAGGAAATATTTAAATAGACAATTAACTTATAATTAACAATACAAATAAAAACAAATTGAATAATTTTTCTTAAATAAAATTGAAAAATAAAATTTAATATTACAAATAACAAATATTAAATTAAAAATATATATTATCTCAGTCTCAAAATTAATGTACAAAATTTATTCAAAAATAATTTTTTCTTAAAATGGTTAATCATTTTTGGGATGGAGAAAGTAGTAATTTAAATTAAAAAGAAATAGAAAAAGAAAAAAGAAAAGGAAAACAGAAAAGAAGATAGTGTAGAAACTTACCTGCGTCAAATTTGGCACATCATACCCTCGACACCAAAATAGCGAAGCCATTAGCACCGTTGTTGTAGTAGCTCGATTTTGCGTCAAATTGACGATGGTGCAAGGGTATAGCGCAGTGTTGGAGATCGTCTGAAAGGCTCATTTGTGAAATAAATAAGCTGGTGAAAATAAAATCTTAAAAATAAATATTACCAATATTAAGATTTCTTGCAAGTCTCCACAATGGTTTTAGGATTTCACTTTTGGATGGCTGCTAACAAATGTGGCAATTTTATGTAAGATTCTTCCCAGTCTCCATATGCCTCGGCAATAGCTTTTTGTTTGCCACACCATGTCTTTATATATGAAACTTCCTTCCCATAATCTTTTTTTATTGTCGCCTTCACTAGTGCAATTTTTAACTCGGGATCAGCCCTAACCAGTTCCAAAACTTCTTGCCCTATGAACTTAGCATCTAGGTTTTGATGATCTTGCCTAATTTCTGTTCCCAAGCAAGAATGAGGACCCTTGTATTGGTAACTTCTCAATACCCGGCATTCTTCAAACTCACATTCACATAAAAATAGCACGAAAAATCTTTCACCAAACACTCAATAGTCCACTTTCGGGTTGTGCTTCGTTTGACCTTGAAGCGTAGATTTTTCTTAATATGAAACAACTTCATTTTATATTGCACCTCTGTCTTCTTTGAAAAGCGAATACCTTTGACAATTTCATCATGTTCTACATTCCATTCAGCAAAGTTATATTGGTTATCATCATATACCTCTGATCCTTCTCCAATATCATGATAAAAATAATACCCGGCTCTCTCATGCACATGATGTTGTGGTTCTTCGTAAGCAACCAAATGTAACCCCAAATCTTCCCTCACCCCAGCATCACCCTCATTCTCGCTATCATCAGTAGGACTACTGCAATCATCATATCCATCGTCACGATTTTCATTTAGAAGCAACCCAATATTTTCTTCATAATCTGAATCATTATATCATCATTATACAAGTGCTCACCCTCACCCCCTCCCTCTTCCTCTCTCTCTTCCTCCCCCTCTTCCTCTTCCTCTTCCTCTTCCTCTCCCTCTTCATCTTCCACATATGTTTGTGTACTTGTTCCAGCATCCCTCTGACTATATCAGCTTAAAGAACCCATCTGAAAGGTATACATGTCATTAACATACTCATTTTGTAATGGCTCCTCAAGGGTTTCAAACTCCTCAACATTCACATTATCAACTAAATCAAACATGACTTCCATTCCCATATCATTGTCGATTATAAATGGAAAGTAATTTGCAATCCCGGGAGCGACAAGGTGAGGATATCTATAGGTAACTTGCAACCGAATTATAGCTCGATCTATCCCAATTTTCTTAGCTAACTTTTTAATCAACTTCTTGTAACTCCACCGAGTTTTAGCCCTAAGTGCACATTTTGGTCCCCTTTCAAAATGTTCACCTTCAAACGGGTGTTCATCATCTCCTCCCCAATAACACATGAAAACAAGTGGAACTCCAGCTATATTTATTCCTAAAAATTGAAAAAAAATATATCAAAAAACTAATTTAACAATATCACTACATTTACAAAAAAATCAAATAAATACTAATTTTAAAATTCAAACAAAAATTCAGAGGGATTAAAATGTACCTTCTTTTTTTTGATCTTCTTATGTTCGCTTCTTTGAATTTTTCAGCTTTTTTTTTTTTTTATAAAAATCCACCACCTCCCTTCTCTTCTTCTTGAACTTCTTAATCAACTTCTTGAATTTTCAGATTTTTTTGGAAAAAATCCACCTCCTTTCCTCTTCTTCTTCCTTCTTTTTTTCTTCGTCTTCACTGGCGTTGGTTTCTGCGTGGGTTGTTTACAGAGTTGTTGGGGGAGAAGAGTTTTGTAAAGCAAATCCGGAATTAGCATTTTCGGATTTGAATTTTTCAAAAAAATAATTTTCTTAATTCAGTTTAAAAATAATAATAAAATTCGGAATTACCAATATCGGATTACATTAGGCGCGATCGCCCCCATCAAACGCGCGATCGCTCTCTATTTACAGAAAATATTAATTTGCTAAAATCCGTTTTATATATAAAAAAAAGAAATTCAGAATTGGTAACGCCAGATTACATTTGGCGCGATCGCCCCATATATGGCGCGATCGCTCGTATTTTACAGAAAATATTATTTTGTTGATTTTAGTTTTGAAAAAAAAATGGATTCCGAAATTGGTAATTTCAGATTACATTATTCCGAAATTTCCAATTCCGGTATTAATGTGGAAAGTGCTATTTTGATACTTAATTTTTTTAAAATGGTATTTTGATATATAAATTTTTAAAAATCAATATTTTGGAAAAAAATCTGCATTTGCCTTGGCCAGCCCCGGATGACGAATTCATTACGCTATCTAGCAACACTCCATGTTTTGGATGATGTATTTTTTTGAGCTTTGAGTTTTGACCAATGAACCATTAGTAGAACTGTTATTTATATATAACTATTTAAAACAATTAAATTACCCACACACTGTTAAATTTCTTTGGAATGTTAACTTAGCTTGAGTCCTAATTTATAATGTCTTGATAAGTTAGTTAAACACAGTACTTTCTATTTTTGAAATATATCGACAGTTCGATGGCTTTGTTTACAATTGGGCAATGTATAGTTACTTTTTGTTGATTGAGATTATATTTGAGTAGCTAATATAAACCGTCAAAGAGCTCTATATCAAGTGATATCTGATATTCCTTTTTATAAGAAAAGTCAAGGATTCATATCCACCATAGGCACTTTCAAAAAAAAAAAAAAGGGCACTTTCAAGTATGACTCTTTTAATAGATTAGGCATTTACTAATGATGAAGGAGTGAGTACATGAACAAAGACAACCAAAAGAAAAGAAAGAAATAATGTTGGAAAATCAACTTCTAAGTTGGGAACAAGAAAGAAAGAGAACTATAGTCTCAATTCTTATTATCAAATGCTCAAATCAAAATACAATCTAACTTTCTCGAAAACTAATTGATCTATTTATTGGCATAACATCTAAGAATTGCATGAATATATAGGGAAAACCAAAAGTCTATTGAAAAAGGATTCAGGGGTCCCTAATGATTCTGGTCTCCACTTTAAACATTCATAACTCTTTGAATACTTAGAATCTGAATGACTTTAAGATATGGTTAGAAAGATTAATGAATTTTCTTTCCAATGACGAAAACCTAGAATCAAAAAGAATCTTCTAGAAAATGTTATGTCCTGAGCAATGAAGGCTGCCAAGACTGAAATTACGCACTGCATCACCCTCTCTAGGTGGGAAAGAACTTGTCTCAGTGTTCAGATCGTTCCCGCCATAATATGGGCTTAAGTCACGCACATTGAATGTGGGATGAGTACGTGCATGTCCGGTGAACTCAATTTTGTAAGCATTGTCATTTATTTATTCTGACACTCGACATGGGGCAATTTTTTTCTCCTGCAGCTTGTTGTATGCATCAGTAGGGAATCACTCTTTCAAGTAAACCCAAAAAAGATCATTTTCTTTAAAAACTTGAACACGATGGACATCTGCAGCATCTTTATAGGACTCTTAACTTTTTTCTATATATCTTTTTTCTGATTCCATCACAGTGGTTAAGTTTTCTTTGTTATTTGTTGGCACACCTGCAAGATAGAGGTAATGGTTTGGATTCTTCCCATAGAAAACTTCAAATGGACTTTTTCCCATTGAAGGATTAATTACGGAGTTATAATCAAATTCATCCCATGACAAAATGGTATCCCATTGCTTTGGCCTTTTAGAAGCAAGACTCCGGAGCAAATTTCCTACCGTACGCTTCACCACTTCCGTTTGTCCGTCCGCAATGATGTTCTTTGATGACATATTCTCTAAGTGAACATTAAGGAATGCACAAACATGTTCGCTTAAAAAGAAAATCATGTAGAACATAATCTTCATACCTGCTTTCTCTGCACCTTCGAAAGACATCCTTAAAATCAGGATCATCTGCATATATGTCTCTTATTAAACTTTTCACTTTTATGCTTAAGCACAAAGCTATACTCTTGAAGGAATGATACCCAATTAGACCGTCTCCTATTTAAATTTGCCTGAAAATTGATATACTTAAGAGATTCATGATCGATGTTAAGGATAAAACTCCATTTGGATGAAATACGACCGCCAATGACGAAAAGCTTTGACAAATGCATAGAGATCCACATCATAAGTTGAATACCATTTCCTTGTTTCATTCAAATTTTCATTAAAGAAGGCGATTGGACGTCGTTCTTGACTGAGCACGCCCCTGATACCGACATAAAATGCGTCACAATCCACTTCAAATCCTTTATCAAAATCTGATAGTACAAGAACCGGTGCACTAGAAAGTCTTTCCTTGATAGTTTTGAAACTTGATTTTGCCTCTAAATTCCTCATAAACTCCCTTTTCCTCAAACAATTATTTAGAATTGCTACAATGGAACTAAAGTTTCTAATGAATCGGCGATAAAATGAAGCAAACCCATGGAAACTTCGCACATCATGTAGCCATGTAGGTTCTGATCAGGAGTGGGCCAATCTCGAACAACCTTTATCTTATCTTCACCCACCATGATACCTGACGAGGTTAGAACAAATCCAAGATAAACTATTCGATTCGTCAGAAATGATTACTTCTTGAGGTTTGTATAAAGCTTCTCTTTTCTCAAAGTTAGTAAGACTTCCCTCAAATGCTCAAGATGATCCAATAAGTTCTTGCTATAAACACCGACAAACTTACCACTGAAAGTGTTGGGATCGCGACCATCCCTACCACTCAACATTAGTATGATATTGTCCGCTTTAGGCCCAGCCCGCACAGATTTTCTCCTGGGTCAACTACCAAAAGGCCTCTTACTAATGAAGTGGGTGGACACCTTTTTATACTAGACAACTCTTCTTTCAATTACCGATGTGGGACTTGGGTTGATACCCCAACAATCCTCCCTTCAATCCAAGGACCACCTCTAGCGAATCTTGTACCGCCGCTATTCACCACTTGCGGGACACGCCGCCTGATTTATCACCAATATCAGGAAGACTTTCGATACAAGGCACACACAGTGCTCCATTCGCGAGGTCACACCACTAGAGGAAATTTCACATCATCCACACACGGTCCACTGCGTCGCGCCCATCCACTAACCACGGCTCTGATACCACTTGTTAGGATTGCTCACCCATACAAGAAGTTCGAAACAAGAGAAATAAAACAACACACACACACGAAATAAAGACAAAACACACAATATTTCGTGGTTCGGCTAAAAGCCTATTCCACCCAAAATATAACTTCTATATATTTCTTGATATTACAAGAATGGAGACACCATCTCTCTCAACACTCTTGAATATCCTCACAAATCGTATACAAGCGTACAATTTCTCTCTCTAAATTTTAAACCTATGCTAAATCTCTCAAGTTCTCTCAAGACCCTAACTAGTGAAGCCTATTTATATAGGGGAGGCACACCCACTTTTTCTCTTTTCTAACCGATATGGGATTACTATTCCTTCTCCTAACCAATATGGGATAAGTAATCTTTTCCTACTCATAATATGATTTAGGCAATATTGGTCAAACGTGCAATATGGGAGTGTACGCTTCAAGCTTTATGATGGGTCTGTGAAAACCGCTTTGAATGTGAAGTATGTTCCTGGTGTGACTGCTAATTTGCTTTCACTAGGAGTTTTGACATCTCGTGGGTATCGATATGTTGGAAGAAGACAGACGTGCAAAGTTTACAAAGGAAAGCGCTTGATTCTTCAAGGGAGAAAATGTGCGAGGAATATTTGCTATTTGGAGGGGCAATCCTTGCGTGGAAGATCCATTTGTGATGACAAAAAGGAGAAGAATATTGGAAATGAGTTCGCTTCTCTGGAGTTAATGAAATTTTAGGGAATTTTGGTCAAGGGGAGATTTATTAGGAATTTGACCAATATTACCTAAATTATATTATGAGTAGGAAAAGATTACTTATCCCATATTGGTTAGGAGAAGGAATAGTAATTCCATATCGGTTAGAAAAGGAAAAAAGTTGGTGTGCCTCCCCTATATAAATAGGCTTCACTAGTTAGGGTCTTGAGAGAACTTGAGAGAACTTGAGAGAGTTAACATAGGTTTACAATTTAGAGAGAGAAATTGTACGCTTGTATGCGATTGGTGAGGATATTCAAGAGTGTTGAGAGAGAGGGTGTCTCCATTCTTGTAATATCAAGAAATATATAGAAGTTATATTTTGGGTGGAATAGGCTTTTAGCCGAACCACGAAATATTGTGTGTTTTGTCTTTATTTCGTGTGTGTGTTGTTTGATTTCTCTTGTTGCGAATTTCTTGTATGGGTGAGCGATCCTAACAGAAAGGATGAAGAGCTTGGTTCATTCTAGCATAAAGGTGATTGGAGCATTTGATAACTCTTTGAATACTTAGAATCCGAATGACTTTAAGATATGGTTAGAAAAATGAATGAAGTTTCTTTCCAATGCCAAAAACCATGGATCAAAAGGAATCTTCTAGAAAAAGTTATGCCCTGAGCAATGAAGGGTGCCAAGGCTGGAATTCTGCACTGCATCAATTAATATAAAACCCAATAATTTTTCTTAAACAAAAAAAAAAAGAGTAGTTGATATAAACTCAGTACACCATAATGTTAGGCATTCATTTATAAAAGAAAAACCAATTTTTATTCTATTTAAAAAGAATAGCTTATATAAACTCAATACACCGTAATTTTTATGATCGTATATTGGTTATGAACACAACATTTATTTTCCTTGATTGAGAAGTTTTTCACAAAATTACATTATGTGCCTTGCAGAGAAAATTGCAGATCGATCAACTGGAGACGTGACTATAGACTTCTACCATCGATATAAGGTCAAGCAAGCCATTTACAATCGTTTGCTTGCCTTCTTTCTTCTGTTTTTCTTTATTAAAATCTCTTTTAATCTTTTCTTTGAAAAAATCTTTGCTTACACATTAGAATATTACAGGAGGACATAAGTATGATTAAAGATGTTGGAATGGATGCTTTCAGGGTATCCTTCTCATGGCCAAGAATATTACCAAGTAAGGCACTTGCTTTAAAGTTCAGTTTTGAAACTTACAAACAATGTATACACATAAATAAACACTGACGATTATTTGAATTTTTGACTAATCGAAGTGTTAGGACCTAACTATAACTATGTAAACCACATAGTTATACAGGGTTTTGATAAAGAAATATATCCTATCCAAAGTTATCTGACAGCCAAGATAACTATGGATATTGGACAGCTATCAGTTTTCTGCACAACCTTCATATCAAACTGGACAGCAATGATGTAATGAACAATCTCCAAGAACAATCATATAAATCAATGTATTTATATACAAAAGGATCATTACATAATCATCAATCCAAATCCTTGACTTCTAATCCTGCAAACTCTAAAGACTTAGCCTGACAGCTAAGGTTCTCAACAGCAGAGGTCTCAACCCTATGACAGCTATGATCTTCAACACCATCAACAATGTAGTATTCCTGTGATGATCAAGATGTGCCTTGCCCAATCTCTCCCCTCAGATGTTGCCAGCTCATATCCATGAAGATCACAACAAATGGTTGTAGACATGTACTGAATTATCCAGCCACCAAAGCTCTAAATGCAAACACTATTCCACCCATGTGCATTTACTCCTTTGTCTCCTCCAACGGCTATATTCTAGCCTATAAAAGGAAACCCTCAAGACTGAAGACAATGCCCCAACACACACAATCTTTACACCCTCTTCTTCAACCTTCCACACCTGCAAACCCTGCAACCAACATTCTAAACAATCTGAGACACTCTCAGTAATCGAATCTGTGTGTATAAACTAAAGTTGTAAATCACTTAAGACCGACTTTAAGTGATATTGTAATTTGCTTCGTAACAAGCAAATCCCCTAATAGACTGTACTTATTAGGAAGAGGAAGTTCAAGGAACTTGCCTAACCAATCCTTTGTAAATCTTAAAGGGAAAAAGATTTAAGTGGATTGATCTCACTTGTCAAGGTTAACAGTGAGGGTGGACGTAGGAGGAGTGAACTCTGAACCACCTTAAAATTCCTTGTGTTCATTTGGTATTATCACACAACACACACACACATCTGCACACACTTACACCATTTACTTGTCTTTACATTATTTCAACACTTATTATTCCGCCGCACATTTAACACTTGCCTTTTAAACCGCTTAATATCTCGATAAGCCTAAGATTTCACCTCACTGCACAAACCTTAACCGCCTAACCTTTCAATGGATTTAAGCAAACAGACCATTCAATTGGTATCGTAGCTTGTCTTCACACACAAAAGTCTAACAACTTGTGAAGGATCAATTACCAACCCACCATGCCTCAACCAAGGAGAAATAATGAGAAAGACATTCCCCACATTGATGATCGTGGATCCTTTGAAATATATACCTCAAAAATTAAAACTTACCTTGATGCAAACAAAGATCCGGAACCGGTATGCACTTGAAAATGAAGTCACATACCCCGTCTCTCGTAGATACAAATGGTAGGCCCAAGAAAGTAAAATCCCTTAATTTTGGACAGATTCGTAAAGGCAACTAGTCAAGCTAATCTAAAAGTCAAAAACATACTCCAAAAGAGTGTAAATGACTCACTAGCACAAGAAATTGCTAAAGAGCCATCTGCAAAGGCTGCATGGGAACTTATACATACCAAATTCCAGAAACATACCAGTGTTAGAACACAAAACCTATACAACCTTCTTAGACAACTTGACAACTTCAAGTTTTACCCTGGTGAAAAAGTGAGTGCTGCAAAACCAAGATTTGAAGATCTGGTCAGATCCATTGCTGATCATGGAAAAACTTTTGAGAATCAAGATTTATGTCTCAAAATATATTCCAACCTTCCTCAAGAATATGAGAAGGTAGCCTCTACCAATAAGAGAAGGTGCAGAATGGAGCACCATGACTGTTGAACAATATTTTGGTAAGCTTGAAGCTTATGAACTAGAAGAGGAATGATAAAACTTCAACCATTTCCCTCCATCTCTCAAACTCTTGCCTTAGCTGCCCAAGAAACCACTCATAAACCCATCACCCAACAAGACATTGATTCCATGGTTCTCAATTCCCTTCAGAAAGTTAGCCTACCCTCAAATAACCTATCTCAAGGAGACCTTCCAAGTCTCATATCCATGGCTGTCAGAAACACCCTGAGAGCACATAAAAAGTCATTTGAGAAAAGCTATAGCCCATCTACTTCTGAACAAGAAAACCATAAAAAGAAAGTTGAATGCTTCAACTGTAAGAAGCTTGGTCACTACTCATCAGAGTGCCCTGAACCAAAGAAACTCAAAGACAATCAGACAGCTAAGAAGTTCTCATACTCCAAGGAGATCATTCACAAGCTTCAAGATGTAGTCATATAACCGCACAAAGAAGAAGAATGAGAAGAACAAAGAACAAGTGCTGATTGCTGACTCATCTAAGTTCAGTGATGAGGAACCTGACTTCAGTGATTCTGAAAGTGAAGGAGAAGAAGCAATGATTTGTCTAATGACTGGAGATGATGAAGATTCAGAAATTGAAGAAGACCTTGAAGCCTTAGCTGTTGCTGGAGAACTTAAGCAGGTACCTCAGTTCAACTCTTTAAATAATGAAGAATTTAAACAATTAGTTAGTACTCTTTTAATTCAAATAAAAAGACATCAAACTAGCTTTGTTCATTGCTCACTGATAACCTCTCCCAAAGTAAAACCATTGATAGCCTTGAAAGAGCCAACCAAGGACTGAAAGTTCAAAACCTTTTGCTTGAAAAAGCTAATGAGGAGCTGACAGCTAAGAATACCAAACTTCTGGAAACCAACCAAATAAACATCAACCTTGAAAAGGAAAATGAATCCCTTAGAAAGAAGTTTGAGTCCTGGAACAGTTCAGGAAAAGCCTTGACTCTTTTTAGCTACAACCAAAGACACCTGTGTGACAAATCGTGATTGGAGCCAATAATCCTACTATGAAAACCTATACCCTCTCACCGATGAAAGGGCTATTTGACAAGATGGTTCTTGAAAGCATGAACTATGTCAATGCCCAAGAAAATGTCTATCCCATTCAAACCAAGGAAGACCTCAAGAAGAAGGGAAAAATGGATGAAGCTAGATCAAGTCACAATGATGAAACAACTCAAACTAGCTCAAGTCACAATGATGAAACAACTCAAGCTAGTCCCTCTCACACTGATGAAACTCATATAGCTAGCTCAAGCCAATAAAAAGGCAAAGGAAAACAAGCAAACAAAGGTAATTACATTTGGCAAAAGAAAGGAATCAAGGAGCAAGTGAAGAAGAACCAAAGACAAAGCCACCGGATGCCCAAGATCTCCTGCATACCAAGATCACCTGCATGTACCAAGATATGGTGGACAAAGCAGAGGTCTCCTAGACAAAGCAAAGATTCTTCAATCATCACTCATATACCAAACAACAAAGACCCAACTGGCCATACTCAAATGGAAGAAGTCATGCTACCAAAAATACCTCCCCTAGATCATCTCACTCAAACAGCTCCCAAAACCACACTCAGTTTCATCACCAAAATCAATTCTTTTCTCCCAACGAGTTTCCTAACCAATCCCAACCTATTGCTCCTACACCCTATATGTTGCAAATCATGGGATATTATAATGCCCTAAACCAGTATTTTGGAAAGAGGGCAATGAACAAAGCTAGGGTACCAAAGAAATTCTAATCCTTTGGACCCAAAAGAATAAAGGGTACCATAAATTTAATTTTTTGTTTTGTAGGAACCTAGGAAAGGAATATGGTACTTTGATAGTGGATGTAGCAGGCACATGACCTTCAACAAGGAGTGGTTGCAACAATATGTCCCTAAAAATGGTCCAAATGTAACTTTTGGTGATAACTCTCAAGCCAAAGTCAAAGGATCAGGAAACCTTGTTACTAAAGACATTATTTTCACTAATGTGTCTTATGTAGAGGGTCTCAAGCACAATTTGATTAGCCTTAGTCAGGTTTGTGATAAGGGATATCATGTTGTATGTTCCAAAAACCACTGCACTGTCAAAGATGTCAACAACAAATCAATTCTCACTGGAATCAGAAAAGGCAACCTCTACTGTCTAAACCTAGAAGTTGTGGAATCTTCTGATGCCCATTGTTTGCTCTCCTATAGTCAATTTGATATGTCATGGCTTTGGCACAAAAGATTGGCTCATCTCAACCTCAAAAGCATCTCCAAATTAGCCAACTCAAACCTAGTAAAAGGCCTACCCAAAATACCCTTCAAAAAGGACAAATTGTGCAAAGCCTGTCAATGTGGAAAGCAAAAGAAAACCTCCTTCTCTGCCAAAACTAGATTAGATACCTCAAACCCCTTCAATTATTCCACATGGATCTTTTTGGACCAATCAGAACCAGATCTCTTGGTGGAAAGAGATATTCTCTTGTTATAGTTGATGACTACACTAGATTTACTTGGATCATCCTTCTTAAATCCAAAAGAGATACCTTGGAACAACTAGTCAAAAGGTTCAATAAAATTCAAAACCAAAAGGGTTTATCCATTATCAAGATCAGATCTGATCATGGTAAGGAATTTGAAAATACAGGTGTTGAAGAATACTGTGATCAAAAAGGGATTGAGCACAATTTCTCTGCTCCTAGAACACCACAGCAAAATGGAGTTGCTGAGAGAAAGAACAGAACAATTTGTGAAGCAGCAAGAACTATGCTGTCAGATAACAACCTTCCTAAGTATTTTTGGGGAGAAGCAGTCACCACTGCTGTGTATGTCCAGAACAAGACCCTGATCAACAAGTTTCACTCCAAGACTCCTTATGAGCTATGGAATGGGAGAACACCAACCATTTCATACTTCCATGGCTTTAGAAGTAGATGCTTCATTCACAACAATGGGAAAAGCAACCTTGATAAGTTTGATTCAAAAAGTGATGAAGGAATCTTCCTTGGATACTCCAATACCAGCAAAGCCTACAGAGTATACAACAAAAGGTGACTTGTTGTAGAAGAATCAATACATGTTGACTTTGATGAAAATATTGATCAAAGTCATACTGAGCTATGTGATTTTGATGAAGCTGTTGGAAATTCAAACAACCTACCTGAAGTGTCTCCTGTTCATGACCCCTCAAGTCTTATTCCTGAAGAAGATTCACCTTCCCTTCCTTATATGTTGCCCAAAGACACTAATAAACAATCTACTATGTCTGACAGCCAAGAATCCCTTCCCAACAGCAAAGGTGCATGTGACAGCCATGATGCACCTAATGTACCACCTTCAACCAGCCATCAAAATCCTCTTGAAAATGACCCCATCCAACCTTGTTACAACACAATTCCCTCAATTCCTCAACCTGAAACCATTACCCATACCATCCCTCCAAATAACAACATTGTTATTGACCTTCCAATACATAAGATGGATATCCCTCCAAACATGCCTTTCTATGACTCTTTAATGAGTGCCTTCATCTCTCAAATTGAACCCAAAAAGATCAATGAAGCCCTTCAAGACCCAGATTGGATTGAAGCAATGGAAGAAGAACTGGAACAATTTGAAAGAAACAAAGTTTGGAAGCTTGTTCCCTAACCTAAAAACCAAACTGTCATTGGGACAAGATGGGTTTTTAGAAATAAGATGAATGAAGAAGGCCTGGTGAAAAGAAACAAAGCCAGATTAGTGGCTCAAGGGTACAGACAAGAAGAAGGAATTGACTATGATGAGACATTTGCACCTGTTGCAAGACTGGAAGCTATAAGGTTATTCCTTGCCTATGCTTCATTCAAGAAGATGAAAGTGTTCCAAATGGATGTCAAAAGTGCCTTCCTAAATGGAATATTGAATGAAAAAGTCTTTGTATCTCAACCCCCTATTTTTGAACATCCAAAATTCCCAGACCATGTATATAAGTTGGACAAAGACTTGTATGGGCTTAAGCAAGCACCTAGGGCCTGGTATGATACCCTATCCAAATACCTTCTTGGTAAAGGATTTACCAAGGGCCATATTGATAACACTTTGTTTATCAAGAAATATGGAGAAGATCAGCTACTTATCCAAGTTTATGTTGATGACATTATTTTTGGGTCATCAAATGAAGATTTGTGTACTGAATTTGGTGAAATTGTGAAGAATCAATTTGAGATGAGCATGATTGGTGAGCTCACATTCTTCCTAGGCCTTCAAGTCAAGCAAATGAAGGAAGGTATCTTCATTAATCAAGCCAAATATACAAGGGATATGATCAAAAAGATTGACATGCAAACTGCTTCCCCTGCTAAAACTCCTTTGTCAACCACAACCAAAATCCATGCTGATCTTGATGGTCAAAGTGTGAATCCAACACATTACAGAAGCTACATTGGATCACTCCTATATGTGACAGCTTCAAGACCTGATATCATGTTTAGTGTCTGCCTTTGTGCAAGATTCCAAGCCAAAAGAGTCTCACCTCTCTGCTGTCAAGAGAATCCTGAGATATTTGAAAGGAACTCCTGATTATGGCTTGTGGTATCCTTCTGAATCACCATTCTCCCTTATTGGCTTCACCGATTCGTACTATGCCGGATGCAATCTAGATAGAAAATCCACAAGTGGTGGTTGCCAATTTATTGGATCAAGAATAATTTCTTGGTCTAGTAAGAAGCAAACTTCAGTAGCTACCTCAACAGCTGAGGCTGAATACATTGCTGCTGGTTTGTGTTGTTCACAAATTCTCTATCTTAAAAGTCAACTTCAAGACTTTGGGATGGACATGACAAATATTCCCATCTTTTGTGACAATTCCAGTACCATTGCCATGACAGAAAACCCTGTCCAACATTCCAAAACCAAGCACATTGAAGTTAGGCATCACTTCATAAGAGATCATGTAGAAAAGGGAAATATCAACTTGGCCAAAGTATGCACTGAGGATAATGTCTCTTATATCCTAACAAAGGCAATGGATGAAAAGAGAATTGAGATGCTAAGAGCATTGTTAGGAATGATTAACTTGCCAAAATAAAAATCTTTATTTATTAAAGGGAAAAACATTACATATGGCTGCTGTCAACATTATGGGATCTGACAGCTAACCTTTACCCTATACTAAAACCATCATTTTTCAAAGACAAACTCATTCCTTTCAAACACACAAGTCTTTCAAAATAACAAACAAACACCTGTTTCCAAAAGCTTCTCAATATCTCCCTTCTTTCACAGCCATGCCTCTTGCAAACTCTGACAGCTAAGAATTCTCTTCTTAACTGTTCTTTGGCAAATCATAAATCTCCTCTTCCATGAACCCATATTCATTGTAGAGAACGTCAGGAGCCCTATAAACATTGTATTTGATCTCCCCATACCTCTCTAACCACACTGGGTGCCTCTGCATGAAAGGATCAATTGCTGATGTTGAGAATTGTAAAGAAGGACAGACTCTTCTTGGCCACCATTCCTCCACAGCATCATAAGGAGGATAATCCTTTAATGGAGAGACAAAGCCGAATGTCCCCGATGTGTTAGCACTCTCCCCGGGCAATGATGGCTTGATCGATTGAGGACCCACATCTTCTTAGCACTGGACTCAAACACTTGAGAAACCGAGATAACAGCCTCCTCATGTAAGCTTTAGAAGGAGAACTCGCACCCTGCAAAGTTGTCACCAGTTCCCTCTAGAACTGCTTGACTTAGTGTAAGTGAATCCCTTGGGACAGCTGTGAATTCCTTGACAGCTAAGAAATCAGGTTGACCAATTGGTGTGTCAACCTTATTCCTTTCTTTGTTATCAAGCTTCACTAGCTCTCCCAGTGTATAAACTCTCTCCACCTCTACCCCAACTTGCCTACTTGACTCACCTTTCCTCCCTTTATCAAATAGCTTAACCTTAGCTGTCTGATCATCATGACTCTCACAAACCAGCTTACCCTTTCCCTTGTCCCTAGCTACCTCTTCTAATCTGTTTCTCTTACCCTCCAATAAAGCCAGTCTTTCCTCCTCCCAAAACTTCTTTCTCATCTCTCTCTCTCTCATCTCTTCTTCCTTTTGTGGATCATCTATTGGCAATTGATCCACTCTTTGTTCTAAGGCATTATCTGTTTGAATTTGATATGACCTAAACTCTCTCTCAAACCTTTCCTCCCTTGTTTCCTCAACCCTTGGACTTTGAAAAACCAGTTTCTTTGCTGTCTTAGCCATTTTGCTAGGACTGAACATTGAAACCAATCTTTCCATTTACTATGTGTCTGAATTGGATTGTATAAATCTTACAATCTGATACATTTCCTTTTATAGACAATTTTTACTTCAGTTCACATAGTAGCAATGATCACTCAAAATAGCTTTGGCCAGTCATCAAGTCTGACAGCTATGATTTGATGTTCATGTAAACTCGAGGATTATGGGAACTTGCCACTAACATTTGTTCATTTATTACACTGATAATTCCCTCTGAAAATATGCCTCTCTGTACGGCCTTTATTCCCATGTTTTATTGGAGTTATAACACGTAATGAGTGGGGGGACAAAATGCACTATTCATGAACAGTCACTCCCTTAAATGCCCATTTTTAACCGTTGCAGTAACCCACATATTAGCCGTTAAACTACACAACTTCCCACCTCAATTACCATTTAACCATTGCGAAATTAACCCCTCTTCATTCAAACACTCTTCTTCCTCCCAATTCATTATTTGATTCCCCCTGTTTTTCGAAAACCCTAACTCTCTGTTCCATTCAACCATGTCTTACCCTGAAGCTCATGGGTATTTCATCAAGCCTGAGTTCTATGAGCATGAGGTTGGAGCTCTTATCAAAGAACTTTTGGAAGCCAATCATCTTTGCAACATGATGGAAGCTCAACCTCCCATTTATGAGAAGTTATGCAGAGAAATCTTTATGAAAGGGGAAAGACAGCTAACTGGAGCAATCAGAATCAACATTGAAGGGACTGAGATCAATGTGACTCCCAAGGTTGTGTCCAAAGTTTACAACATCCCAATCAAGAATGAAGGTTTAAGCAACCTGTGGAACAGAAAAGATAACAACTTGGAACCTTTTTTATAAAAGATTCTTTGATAAACCAAGCTGCAACTATCAATTGGTTCAGAACAAACCAACAAAAAGAAGGACCTTGATTTGTTCAAATCAACCCTAATGGATGTTGTTATCAAAGGATTTGATGGAAAGCAATCATCCTTTGACCAAATTAGTCCAAATGAATTGAAGCAAACCCTCAGTTTGATGACCAAGGAGATAAACTGGAGTGTTGCATTGCTACATAACTTCCAATTGGCCATATCTCCTTCCCCTTGGAAATTCAAGAAGCAAAACCTAAGGATGAATAATTTCAGATTCATGAGTGGAATCCTTCATCAACTGATTCCAAGGTTAAATCCTCCCCTAAAGGATGAATGTCTTGAGACTACAACTCTTGTGCCAACAAGAAGCTTCAACTTGAGTACATTCAAACTCAAGAGTAAGAAAAAGTTGGAGCTTGGGGACAGCTCTGAGAACTTTGATGAAACTTCTCAAAGATTGAAGGAGAAGGCTGATAATGATATGAAGCTATGGAAATCCTTGGTACACATGGTAAATGACAAGAGATCCAAAAGGAAGCATGACAAAGGTGTCATAATCAAAGAAAGGGGTCAAGCGACAACTGCTAGCAAGATCAAGAAAAGGATCAGTCTAGCTACTATGAATAAAACAGGAAAAGGAAAGAAGCTACCCAAAGAAAAGAAGCTTCCCAAAGGAAAGAAAGCACTAGAAGTAATTGAGCAAGTTGCTGAGCAAATAGCTGACAAAGGAAAGCAGATTGCTGAGGAACAACAAGCTGACAGTGAAGAGACCCAATCTGATCCAATTTTCAAAGATATTGATGAGTATGCTGGTGAAGAAGAAGGTGGTCATGACAGTGAGTATGATGAGAATATGAGAAGAGAGCTGTTCTTGAGTCTCGATGGAAGTAAGAACAATTTATGGTTGGACAAATATCTCGGAATGTACTATGGATGCCTCCACTCTTACAGCTAAGGTTCCTTCACTTGATGAAATCCCATCTAAGGTAATCTCTACCCCCTCTCATTCACTCAATACTTTCTCTAGGAAGAGAAAAAGTGACCTAGATGGTCCTCCATCCAAAAAGCTCAAACCCAATACTCCTCAACCATCCTCATCAAAAGACCAATCTAGTTCACCTCATGACTCTATAGCTCAAGGTATCCTTAATCTCAATCCCTCCAACATTAGTACAAATGAGCCTAGTGTTGAAAAAGATAGGGGAATAGCCCTGGCTCTGAAAAAAATGAGCCTCAATTAAGGGGGAACAGCAGTCCTCATTCTCCCATTCTGACAGCAATACCTTTCTCTGGTCATTCCTTACCCATTTCAAGTCCCTCTGATCCATCTCCCATTAGTGAGAACATCATTAGAGCCTCTGAAGGACTCTCCTTGATAGGAAATCCTGAATTGCTTCCTATAGTTGAGGAATACTTAAGATCTTTACTAAGTGAGGATGATGTGCTGAAAGCCCTTGACCTGATCAAAACCATAGATGAAGCCAAAAAAGCTACCCTTCCTGAGAGTGAAACCCAACCTAAACCTATTGAACCAATTAAAACCCAAGAAACACCTGATCCTACCCCTGATTCTGAAGCCCAAACTAAACCTGTTGAAGCTTTTGAAACTCAAGAATCACCTGACCCTACTCCTGATTCTGAAATCCTTCCAACCTATGAACCTTGGAGTTTGGATTGTGATATTGACTTTTCCTTCCCCTCCATCATGGCTGCCCACCAAAGATTGAAGGAGATTACCCATTTTCCTGAGATTGCCAATCCTAGCTTAATCCCCAATCCTTGGCTGTTAAGCAAAAATTCCATTATGATTCATGCAAGGAATAGGTGTGGCCTTATTATGTTTGCCCATGAGGAATGGAAAAAGTACAGAATAGCTCTCCCAAACTCCTTCTTTCACAAAGCCCCAAGACTACCAAATTTCATGGACATCTCAACCATCATTGATTGGGAAATTCTGTTCTCCCAACTTCTGTCATCCAACATCAATGAATGCATCTATATGCCCTCATCCCTTGTTTATGCCCTTTGCAATGAACTTGCCAAAGAGATGTACTGGAGAATTTGTCTCAATAAAGCCTCAATCATGGCTGTCATTGCAAAACCAAGCCTGACAGCTATGTTTCCCCCTACCTCTGCAGTACCTCCTTCTTTCATTCCCCTAAACACCAGATCTCTCCAAGCCAATCTTCCTCCAACCTTTAACCCTTCAAACTATGTGCCTCCTTACCAAGTGACCATCTCAGATATGCAGAAATTCACTAGGTCAATGATAACCAAAATGAGACATATTTTGGAAGTCTCAACTGGATCCAAGTCTGATAAGAAGGAATCCAAAGGGAAATCTGTTGAGTCTGAGGAAGAAGCTGTCAACCTAGGAAAGAGAGCCTCTGGTGCTGCTCCCAATATTATTTTATTCGGTGATGATGAAGATGATGCTCCAGTGAAGCAACAGCAACAGTTTCCATCCTCTACTGTTCTCACCACAGATCCACCTCTTTATCCAGCTCAACAACTCATCTCTCTGCAGACAAACCCTTTCTTTTCTAACCTATTTACAGGAACTAGAGGTCAAAGCTCAAAATCAAAGAAGGTTCCCAAATGGGGTAATCTGAGATTAAGAGATGATAAAGAACCTCTATCCAAAGCTGTTCTCAAGGAAAGGCAAGATCAATCATTCACCTATGATGATGAGATGAGTTGGGAATGGAACAATGAAATGTATTACAGAGGTGTTGAAGAGAAGATGAAAAAGGTGCTGCTAGCAGAAAGAGCTGAGATCCTTGAAGCCAGAAGAGAAAGAGATGAATTTTCTAATTAGAAAATTTTTCCTTTTTTTTTTTGGATAAATCTTTTAAACCCTTCCTTTATTTTCCTGCTTTAAAACAATTGTTATTTTGGATAATTTGTTTGTTTTAAACTCTTATGATTGAATCAAGAAGATCTGTTCTATCTTCATTGGTATATTCAATTCTTGAGTATCTTGCAGGTTATATCTTTTAGTAGATATATTACTTTGCCAAAAAGGGGGAAATTGTTAGGACCTAACTATGTAAACCACATAGTTATACAGGGTTTTGACAAAGAAATATATCCTATCCAAAGTTATCTGACAGCCAAGATAACTTTGGATATTGGACAACTATCAGTTTTCTGCACAACCTTCATATCAAACCTGACAAAGAATGATGTAATGAACAATCTCCAAGAACAATCATATAAATCAATGTATTTATATACAAAAGGATCATTACATAATCATCAATCCAAATCCTTGACTTCTAATCCTGCAAACTCTAAAGACTTAGCCTCGACGGCTAAGGTTCTCAACAGAGGTCTCAACCCTCTCGACGCCTATGATCTTCAACATCATCAACAATGTAGTATTCTGTGATGATCAAGATGTGCCTTGCCCAATCTCTCCCCTCGGATGTTGCCGGCTCATATCCATGAAGATCGCAACAAATGGTTGCAGACATAGCCTGGAATTATCTCGGTCACCAAAGCTCTAAATGCAAACACTATTCCACCCATGTGCATTTACTCCTTTGTCTCCTCCAACGGCTATATTCCAGCCTATAAAAGGAAACCCTCAAGACTGAAGACAATGCCCCAACACACACAATCTTTACACCCTCTTCTTCAACCTTCCACACCTGCAAACCCTGCAACCAACATTCTAAACAATCTGAGACACTTGTAACTGAATTCAGGTGTATAAACTAAAGTGGTAAATCACTTAAGACTGACTTTAAATGATATTGTAATTTGCTTCGTAACAAGAAAATCCCCTAATAGACTGTACTTATTAGGAAGAGGAAGTTCAAGGAAATTGCCTAACCAATCCTTTGTAAATCTTAAAGGGAACTAGATTTAAGTGGATTGATCTCACTTATCAAGGTTGACAGTGAGGGTGGACGTAGGAGGAGTGAACTCTGAACCACCTTAAAATTCCTTGTGTTCATTTGGTATTATCACACAACACACACACACATCTACACACACTTACACCATTCACTTGTCTTTACATTATTTCAACACTTATTATTCCGCTGCACATTTAACACTTGCATTTTTAAACCAGTTAATATCTGACAGCTAAGATTTCACCTCAGCTGTCAAACCTTAACTGCCTAACCTTTCAATCTGATTTAAGCAAACAGAACCTTTCACGAAGTATATGACATTTCTTACAACAATACTAAATATTTTTGTAGTCAACCGTATAGAGAACGATTTTTTTTTGAAGAAATAGAACATCCCAAAATAAGTGTCCATTAAAAAAAATTACTCCCTCCGTCCCACACCAAGGTTCCTTGGTGTGGGTTTCACGCTTTTTAAGAAAAATTTGTTTGTGTTGTTTAGAATAAAGGAGAGATAATGTAAAAGTTAAATACTCCCTCCGCCCCCAACCTACATGCCCGATTTGACTTTTCACGTAAATTAAGGAGAGAGTATTATATTGAAAGTGTTGTGAGTGTGAAAATAAAATTGGAGAGAGAATTAGTGGGGGGAATAGTAAATTATAATGGTGTTGTGAGTATTAAAATAATATAGAAGAGAGAATGAGTGGAGGGAATAGTAAAGATTCCTTTCCATTTTAGGAAATGTGCACGTAGGTTTGGGACGCCCAAAATGGAAAGTGTGCACTTAGGTTGGGGACGGAGGGAGTATGGGGGTAGGGAATAGTAGTTAATGATTGATTTTTTTGAAAATGGGTAGAAGATTAGAGGAGAGAGAATGTAAAAGTTAAATATATTTAATAGGAGAGAGAATGAGTGGGAGGAATAGTAAGTTAATGAATGGTTTTTTTTGTAAATATGTTAACTTTATAAGGGTATAATGAATGGTTTTTTTGTAAATATATTAAATCTTAAGGTGATAAATATATTCAAAACTTTCCATTTATGGAAGGGAACCTTGAAGTGGGACGGACCAAAATAAAAAGTAGGAACCTTGAAGTGGGACGGAGGGAGTACAACAATCACCTTTTAAAGTATCATATGATAAAGTTCTCTACACGCCCCCTCACGTGTAGCCGGGCTTTGTCAAATGCTTACAACGTGGACTGGTTGGTCGGGTTGTCATGGGTATCGCAATGGATTCATCGTGGATCGGTGAGCCTGCACGTGTAGAGAGCTAACTCTGATACCACGATAAAGTCTGAGGTTACACCTTAAAACCAATTGGTTTCAACGGGATTAGCCTAAAATCCTTATATGTTATACACAAGTTTCGTTTATTTTCGATGTTGGATAATGTTCTCTAAGATCATATTCTTGTATATAATTTAATATTCCGTATTATAAGTTTATAAGAAGATATGATAATAATAGTAAGGATATCAATATATATTTGCTACTAAAACTGATTAAACGTCAACCTTCTTTGAATATCGACTCAAACTATAACATGGACAATTATTATGGTACGTCGGGAGTGTGAAGTAAGTGTACATCATAACCATTAGCAAAGTATTTGTACACTATTTATCTCGTGTATTATTGAAAAATCTGGGCTTGAAACTGAGTTAATTTTCAAGTTAAGACCTTTACCTTTTATGTTTGGTATTCTTATATATTCACTTTTTCTTTGTTTAGGAGGGAAGATTAGTGAAGGAGTAAATCGAGAAGGTATCAACTTTTACAATCATGTAATCGATGAGCTCATAGCCAAAGGTAACATTTTAGGTCTCTCTTGCTCTTTATTGTGTTTCGGTACCAATTTATCTGTCAGTTTCTCCATTGGCAGAAGGTAACTCTATTTATTGTAATCCAGGCATCAAGCCATTTGTCACTCTTTTCCATTGGGAACTTCCTCAAACTCTTGAAGATGAATATGGTGGATTCTTGAATATCAGCATTGTGTATGTTTTAATAATACATCTCACTGATCACCTCTTATCCATTCAAAATAGCAACCGAAAATAAATAATTGATGTTTATATTTCAATAATAAATTGATAGGAAGGATTATCAAGACTATGTGGACCTTTGCTTCAAAGAATTTGGTGATCGGGTGAAGCACTGGATAACTCTAAACGAGCCATTTATATTTACTCAGAATGGATATGAACTAGGAACCCTTGCCCCAGGTCGATGCTCAAAATATGATAAAGTTCTCTAACTCGCCCTCTCCCGTGTAGCCGGACTTTGCCAAAGGCTTACAACGTGGACTGGTTGGTTGGGTTGTCACGAGTGGCGCAAAGGGGTTCATCGTGGATCGGTGGGTCTGCACGTGTAGAGAGCTAGCTAGCTCTGATAACTTGATAAAGTCTGATGTTACACCTTAAAACCAATTGATTTCAATGGAATTAGCCTAAGATCCTTATATGTTATAGACAAGTTTCGTTTATTTCTGATGTGGGATAATGTTATCTAACATCATATTCTTGTATATAATTTAATATTCCGTATTATAAGTTTATAAGAAGATATGATAATAATAGTAAGGATATCAATAAATATTTGCTACTAAAACTGATTAAACGTCAACCTTCTTTGAATATCGACTCAAACTATATTCACTTTTTCTTTGTTTAGGAGGGAAGATTAGTGAAGGAGTAAATCGAGAAGGTATCAACTTTTACAATCATGTAATCGACGAGCTCATAGCCAAAGGTAACATTTTAGGTCTCTCTTCCTCTTTAATGTGTTTCGGTACCAATTTATCATTCAGTTTCTCCATTGGCAAAAGGTAACTCTATTTAATATTTATTGTAATCCAGGCATCAAGCCATTTGTCACTCTTTTCCATTGGGAACTTCCTCAAACTCTTGAAGATGAATATGGTGGATTCTTGAACATCAGCATTGTGTATGTTTTAATAATACATCTCACTGATCACCTCTTATCCATTCAAAATAGCAACCGAAAATAAATAATTGATGTTTATATTTCAATAATAAATTGATAGGAAGGATTATCAAGACTATGTGGACCTTTGCTTCAAAGAATTTGGTGATCGGGTGAAGCACTGGATAACTCTAAACGAGCCATTTATATTTACTCAGAATGGATATGAACTAGGAACCCTTGCCCCAGGTCGATGCTCAAAATATGCTGGAAACTGTACTGAGGGTAACTCTGCAACAGAACCCTATATTGTGGTACACAACCAACTTCTATGTCATGCAGCTGCAGTAAAAGTATACAGGGAAAAGTATCAGGTACATTATTATTTAGGAAAGTGAACAATTTTAACGTTTTGGTATACTAGAAAATGCATTTATTGGTATTTAGAGTTACTAATGAAGTAGATCCATTAATGACTGCAGATATCTCAGAAGGGAGAAATTGGAATATCTCTTTCTTCTCAATGGTATGAACCGAAGACTCGATCAGCTGCAGACCTTGCTGCATCGTATAGAGTCCTCGATTTCCAATTGGGCTGGTAATGTTTCTAATCTTTGACTTTTCGGTTGATAATTTCATACTTCTTCCTTCCCGTGATAAATGTTACAATTGACAAGTCGACGGTTTTAAGGTTTTTTTATTTTTCTAAATTGCCCTCGCTCTGCTTAAAAATTGAAATAATAAAATTGCATTTAAAGATAAGCAATACACAACTTTAACCATGCCATTTTGTACAAGACATGAATTAGTTTTTAAGTGCCTACTTTTAATAAAGGGTAGTTCAGAGAAATGACAACACTTTATATCCTATTTGTAGAAATGCACCATTTGTTTTGGTACATACCAAAATAGAAAGCACAACATTTACTTCGGAGCGGAGGAAATAAAAGATAATAAAAAAAGTATATATTCCCGATCTAAACATTGTTTTTAAGATATAAGCATACTTTGTTCTTAAACCAGAATGAATTTTATCTAATAAGGTTTTGAATCTTGTAAGTGAAAATGGTGGAATGATCTTTGTTTAGGTTAATGCATCCAATTACATATGGTGATTACCCACCTATTATGCGATCTTACGTGGGGAACCGACTACCTAAATTCACCAAAAAGCAATCGACGATGCTAAGAGGATCAAAGGACTTCGTAGGAATCAATTATTATACAGCTAATTACGCGTCGCATAGCCAATCTGTTAATACTGTTAATCTCAGCCTGTCATCTGATTCTCGGGCTGATCTTTCTTGTAAGTTGAAATCACCCCCTGGAAATAGTTTAATTCTTGTTATAGTTTTCTTACTAAAGTTGATCTTTTTATAAGCTTACATTGAGGACTAACATAGTGATCATCCAACTTGATACAGTTTACAAAAATGGGATCCCAATTTGTGAACCAGTAATCTCTCTCTCTCTCTCTCTCTCTCTCTCTCTCTATCTCTCTATCTCTCTATCTATCTATCTCTCTCTCTATTGTTTTGTATTTTTACTATTTGGTGGCTTCTTCTATTATTTTGTATAATTTCTAGTTGGTGTAACAGTAAATAATCCAGCAGATTTACTCTTTCAGACTCCATTATTTTGGCTCTTCAACTGTCCAAACGGCATTAGAGATCTGATGCTCTATATAAAGAAGAAATACAAAGATCCGGCTATGTACATTACTGAGAATGGTAGTTCCTTTTCTCAATTTTAGTGATATATGCCCATTTAAAAAAATTAAAGAAGTAAAATAAACCAGCCATTATTTTTTTCAATTATGACCTAGTTGTAAATTCCATGCAGAACCATGCAAACTGTATAATGTCGGCCAGCACTATGGTTTGATCCACTTGCGGAGACACAGCCATAGATAAAGGGGGCAATTGGCCCCTTTGTTTTATATAATGTACAAATTTAGCACTAAAAGTTTAAAGAATACTCCCTCCGTCCCGGTAATTGCTTTACCCTTTTAGGGTGGGCACGCAAATTAAGAAAATAAGTGAGAGTGGAGAAAATGTTGTAAGTGTAATAGTAAAATAGGAGAGAGAATGGGTGGAGGAAATAGTAAATTTGAAAAATGTTGTAAGTGTAATAGTAAAATAGGAGAGAGAATGAGTGGGTGAAATAGTAAAGATTCTTTGTCATTTTAGGAAAGGTGAAGCTTTAAACGGGACACCTGTTTTGACAAAAAGTGAAGTTATTAATGGGACGGAGGGGGTATTTGTTTTTTACATTTAAAATCGATGTTTTGCCCCCGTTTGTACTAATAAAAATTAGCACCTTATTAAAATTTTGACCCCCTTAAACTAAATTTAGTTACTAGTATTAAATAATAAAATTTCTTAGTCAAACTAATCTTGTCCCCATTTAAAAAATTTCTAGCTCCGTCACTGGCTTGATCTAAGAAAATTAAAGAAGTATAACTAGCTGTATTATTTTTTTTATTAACTAATAGAATATATGTGCATATTTAACAATAACATTCAGCTTGACTGATTACAGACGGTTAGAAATTTATTAAGCTTTTGTCCGCCTGACTTTTGGTGTAAAACACATTTTTCATTTCTATTCAGGGATGGCAGATGCAAATAATAGTACATTGTCTGTTCAAGAAGCGCTAATGGATAATCAGAGGATACGCTATTACAAAGGCCATCTGTGGTATCTTCAAGAAGCCATCAAGTGAGTATATGAGTATTCAGAAAACAGTTTTAACTATATTCACTACACACACACACACACATATAGGTTCTAGTTAGGATGGTAAAATGCTAAAAACCTGCTCTTTATTTATTCCATCTATAAATTCCCGAATAAGTAATTTTCATAGAATAAACGACTTATCTTTGTTTTACAATGAGCAGAGAAGGCGCAAATGTAAAAGGGCACTTCGCATGGACATTCTTTGATGACTTTGAATGGGGCTCTGGATATACAATTAGGTTCGGCATCAATTATGTGAATTACAAAGACGGCTTGAAAAGATACCCAAAGCGTTCTGCTCTTTGGTATAAGACATTCCTTACAAAACCATCTAAATAATTATAGCTATCCAAATCTTGTAAGATACTACAAATAAGTGCAAGCAATCTTTCTTTATGTAACGCTATGTGTATGTCAATACTCCCTCCGTCACACTCGAAGTGTCACTTTTTACCCAAAAGGGTGTCCAGTTTAAAGTGTCACATTTCCTAAAAAGGAAATATTTTATTACTATTCTATTATCCCATCCACTATTCCCTCCACTAATTCTCTCTCCTCTACACTCACAACGCTTTTTAAATTCACTATTTCCTCCACTAATTCTCTCTCCTATTTTCAAATTACACTCACAACATTTTTTCTTCCCCCTTTTTTCCTTAATTTGCGTGCCACCCCTAAAAGGGTGACACTCTTGGTGGGACGGAGGGAGTATATAGTTACAATAGGGAGAGTCCTATTCTAATACAAAAATTGTGAAATCTGATCTATACAAGGGAAATATAGTTTCCTAATCTATGTATACTAGAATATATACCAAATACAAGAAGGAGAAGTAGATTAGGAAACACCTACCGAATGTATATCATATAATATAGAAACCAAATCCTCTTAGGAAATAGCCTATCAGTTGGGCGACAAGTGAGGCGGCTGCTTGGTGTTGGCCGAGGCTAGCGCCTAGAGGGCAGTGGCTTTGGCCGAGGGCTGTGACTGCTGAGGCGGGCGCTTGGTGCTGGCAAAGGCTGGCGCCTGGAGGGCAGTGGCTTTGGCCGAGATCTGTGACTGCCCAGGCGGGCGCCTGGGAAATGCCGAGGCTGGCGCCTCACTGCCTGTGTCACCCTTGTTATCCTTAATACGCTCCCGCAAGATGGACGATCCGAGGAAAAGATCAATCTTGGAAGTAAAGTGTTGGAAGCGTATGCGAGGTAGCAGTTTTGTCAAGATATCAGCCAGTTGATCTGAACTAGAAATGTGTTGAACACGGAGAGAACCGGACTGAACTTGTTCACGGACAAAGTGAAAGGAGAGAGCCACATGTTTCATTCGAGAGTGAAAAACCGGGTTTGCAGAATAGGTTGTGGCACCTAGGTTATCACAGTAGACCACAGGTGTGGTGGGCAAGGAGAAACCAAGGTCAGTAAGTAAGTCCTTAACCCAGGTGAGTTCAGCAGTGGTGTCAGCAATAGCCCGAAATTCAGCCTCAGTTGTGGACCGAGCAAGAGCACGTTGTTTGCGGGATGACCAAGTGATCGGGTTGTGCCCAAGATAAACCAAGAAGCCGGAAGTTGACACAAAGTCGTCTTTGTCGCCTGCCCAATCCGCATCACAGAAGGCATGAAGGGAGGAACGAGATTTTGAGAAAATCTGAAAACCTAAATGTATAGTGCCATGAAGGTAGCGGAGAAGCTGCTTGAGTGCAACCCAGTGAGGAGGTTGGGGGTTTTGCATGAACTGGGCAAGTTTGTTGACAGAGAAGGCAATATCGGGATGAGTGGAGGAGAGATACTGTAGGCCACCAACAATAGCACGATAGGGGGTAGGTTCAACAGCAGGAGTGGCAGTGGACCGAGTGAGAGATGGTGATGTGACCATGGAAGTTGGAAGTGGTTTACATTCAATCATGTTGTGACAAGTGAGAAGATCATGGATGTATTTTGTTTGAGAGAGGAGGAGCCCATTTTGGTTTTGGACGACTTCGACACCTAGGAAGTAAGATAAGGGACCAAGATCCTTGAGGGAGAAACGGTGTGACAAACTCGTAATGAATGACTGAAGGTTAGAGGGAGAGGGTCTAGTGACAATGATATCGTCAACATAGACTAACAGATAAATCGGGGATGGAGTTGTGTTTAGGATGAATACAGAGGGATCGGCTAAGGAGGGGTGAAAGCCATATGTGGTGAGGTAGGTTTTGAGTTCTTGGAACCAGGCATGAGGGGCCTCTTTGAGACCATAGATGGCCTTGGAAAGATGACAAACAAAGGAAGGGTTGGGTCATAAACACAGTTTCAGAGAGGGTACCTTTAAGAAATGCGTTGTTGACATCAAGTTGGCGAAGAGGCCAATGGTTGGTGGTGGCAAGGGAGAGAAAAAGCCGAACTGTGGCTGGTTTTACAATCGGGTAGAAGGTTTAGGTGTAGACAACACCGGGTTGTTGGTGAAAACCCTTGGCTACAAGCCGAGCTTTGTATTTCTGAATTGTGTAGTCGGGATTGTATTTGATGTGAAAAACCCATTTGCATTGGACAATGTTATGAGCGGTGGTAGGAGGGACCAAGGACCAAGTGTTGTTATGGGTTAGAGCCTGAAATTCTTCAATCATGACAATAAGCCAATGTGGAATGGATAGGGCATGTTTGGTGGTGGTGGGAAGGCTTGTTGGAGAGGTGAGAAGGGAAAGGTTGGCATACTTGGGATTAGGTTTGGTGATGCTATGGGATAATCTTGTGGTAATGGTACGAGTTGAGGGGAGGTGGGGTTGGGAGTAGGTAGGGTTGTTTCATGGTGACGTGTGAGTGGGGGGTCATTTGGAATGGGGCTGGGGGGGGCAGGTTTGGGTTGGGGTAAGTATGGTTTGGGGTGGGGGGAGGGGGAGGAGTGGGGTTATGGGGTGGAGGTGGGACTGATGAGGTAGTGTTTAGAATAGGGAGGAATAGAGTGTGCTAGTCAAAAGGAGGGGGAGCGGAAGCTGTGGGGGAAGTGGTGGTGAGGGAGTTGTATGGGAAGGTGGTTTCAACAAAGCGGACATGACGGGAGGTTTAAACTTTAAGGGATGTGGGGTCAAGGCAGTAGTATGCACTTTGCGTAGGTGAGTAGCCAACAAAGACATATGGGATGGATTTTGGGGCTAGCTTGTGGGGAGTATATGGGTGAAGCCAGGGATAGCAGAGACAGCCAAAGCTAAAGCTACGTAATTTGGTGTAGTTGGGAGGGGAGCGGAATAGGCGAAGGTAGGGGGAAATCATTGTTTAGGGTGGGTGTAGGCAGTCTGTTTATGAGGTATGTAGAAGTGGTGAGGGAGTAGGGCCAAAGGGTGACGGCATACCCGTTGTGTTCAGGAGTGTGAGGGGGAGTGGTAAGACAGGTGATGCCGTCTTGACCAAGAGTGGGTAGGTATTCACCCCCGTTGTCAGAGTAGACTTGAATGATAGGGCGTTCGAAGTATTTTTCGACTAGTGTTTTGAAGCGGAGGAAGGTGTTGTAAGTGTCGAATTTGTGTTTAAGAGGGTAGAACCAAATATATTTGGTGTAGTTGTCGACAAAGATGACATAGTATTTGAAATTGTCAAGTGAATGGATTGGAGAGGTCCATACATCTGAAAAGAGGAGATGAAGGGGAGCATGTGAGTCAAGAGAATAAGATGCAAATGGCAGCTTGTGGCTTTTATTAATAATACAAGAATTAAATGGAGGTAAGCTAGAAGAAATAGATAAACTAAACTTGATACATAATAAACTAAGAACAGGGGAAGCGGGATGTCCTAATCTATGATGCCATAGCTGTGAGGAGAAAGAGAGCTTGAATGAGCTTGAATGGGCGGAGGGTTCCAAATGTAGACGCTATCCTCTAGGTTTCCATGGATAAGTGTTTGACTCGTAGCTTTGTACTTGATAAGAAAAGAAGAGTGTGAGAATTCAATGATAGCATTGTTGTCACGACAAAATTGAGACACAGATAGAAAGTTACGAGTAATAAGAGGGACATGTAAGACACTATTGAAATGAAGAAGAGAAGAGGATGTGGGGAAAGAGAAGGAACCTATGTGAGATATCGGAAGAGAAGAACCGTCTCCGATAATGACGTCATCACTGCCATTGTAGAGTGTGTGTAAGGCAAGGTTGGAAAGATCGTTGGTGATGTGATTGGTTGCACCACTGTCGATGAGCAAAGAAGGAGGGGGAGGGGGTTGTGACAGGCTGCGGTGTGGGCTTGGGGGTTAGGGTTTGGATTTCGGTTTTGGCGAGGAAGAGAGGGGAAGGTTACGGTGGGGTGGTCGCGCTTGAATTGGCGATATTGAGAGATGACATGTGGAAGCCACCCAAACATGAGACCTATAGACTCGTGCCCCAAGATGGAGGGTCCCAAACTACCTCTTTAAAAAAAAAATTCTTTAGAATAACTTGAAAAGCATAACAACCTTTAACAAATCACATAACCTCTCTACTTGGAGGTAGTATATAAACCCAGTTTCAAAAAACCATAACCAGTTTTAGTTACAAACACTACCACTATAAAGGCTTACAAAAGCCACTTTAAAAGAAATCAACTCCCAAGCTTAATTACAACACAACATACTGAAGACATGTTTTATAAAAGTTTTATATACAAACTCCCCAAAGAATACCATCCACCCCTATTCCCAATTCCCAAACCATACATAGCCTGACAAACACAAAAAGATGTCCAAACTCCTTCACGGCCTCACCGGTCTGGTCCTCCTGTCTCAGCTGGATCTAAAACAATAAAGGGAAAAGGGGTGAGAATAAATCTCAGCAAGATATTATGGATGCAACAATATGCCATATAATATGCAACACATAAATAGGTTGCTCATAATCACATTGGTAAAGCGGTAAACACATTACGTTACCTCATTTTACCTTTTCCGTTTAAATAATAAGTCGTACAACGGCGGGAGTAAAACTCCACTCATTTGTGAACTTCTTAGGCATATTCACATCGTATAAGACCCATTTTTCAGAGAAACATATAAGATATTAGCAATCTGTAAGGCTTTTGGCTCGATATAGAAGCTGTAACCCCAGTCTGTGGCCTCAGAGGGGAGTGGTCACATGTATAATGTAATATGAGCACCTTATGGAACAATTTCTCATAAGTGATCGTATTCCATTATACCTCCTATGATCAGCTGATATAAACAAATTCAAACACATAATAGATACTTGAAAATAATCCACACCTTGGGATATCAATACATAACATGGTACTATTACTCATGTTAAACCATCACAATAGTGTAACATATATTTAAACACTATTGAATAACAATAATCCAACACATGGTATTAATACTCATGCTCAAACCAATGAAGTAGTGCAACATATATTTCACGCACTATAAGAACCAATAACCATATATAGGTAACCACACAGAGGTAAAATGTAGTACAATTAGCCCTACGTATTCAATACATAACATGGAACACATTCTATAAAGGTTCAATAAGTATTTACCAAGTTTTATCAACTTTGGCCAAGTATTTACAATGCCTTCCAACCATTTTCAGAACAATATTTAAAGACCTTCCCTATATCATTTTGGGCCATTTATGATTCCATTGTAAAGTACTAATGTTGTACTAAAGTTATAGTCAAAGAGAAAATAAATCCATACTATTTTGATTAGGTTTAAATGGTCTAGAAATTGATACCCTGAAATTGCACTGGGCATGATCGAGCCTTATGGCACGACTCGTGCCATTGACCTCCATAAAAATCAGCACGGGTGGAACAATTTTCACGAATCGTTATCACAAGCGAAAGGCTTGGGAATGACTCGTGCTCCAAGGCATGAGTCGTGCCCTTGCCCAGAAACTCCTGTTCATGCTGAAACATCAGCAGCAAGGCAAGGAAATGGTCATTTTGGTTCAGCTTATTATGTTTAACATCGGTATACACATTCAATAACCTCTAAAACCTCCCTACAAGGCCATATAACACCATAAACTCACTCTACCCCTTCCATTTCAAACCCCCCATGCCAAGAACACCCTACCCTTCATTCTAAAAGCCAATTAAAGTGATCCAAAAATACCAAACTCATTTATATAAACATAATAACATCATATAACTTGGTATGAACAATTATGGAACAAAATCATAATAACTTACCAAAAATAGGTCGAAATAAAAAGAAGCTTTGATCGGGTATAAATGTTATACTCGACTTCTGGATCGATTATTTGCAATCAAAACGGAAAAAGAAATGACGGTTAATTTATACGGATTTTCGGAAGGTAACCCTATGTTTAAGATGGAACGTAGGGAGGAAGAGAACTGAGGGAGAGAAAGTGAGCTTCTGGGAGAAGCTTTGATGATATTTATTTAACCAATTTACACTCTAGCTCCTCCAAGTCCTAGCTAACTACAATCAACCCCTTAACTTTACATTTACACCTAAGCTCCTCACTACTTTTTATAACTTCTCATTTAGAATTTCAAATATTAAAACTTTACTAAATTGATTCCCATTTGTTCAAATTAGACGTTATATAATTGATTTTGATTTATTAACATCTAAAATCACGTAAATTAGCAAAATCTTCAAAATAAACACGTAATCACTCCAAAGATCATATAATACCTAATACGAGATGCAATGCACCCCACCCCTATGTGCTCCACGTGTGACCAAAATGGTGCCTAGGTTTAGGGTTGTGACACTCACTCCTCCTTAAATAAAATTCGTCCCGAATCTAAACTTCACTTACCCGAATGATCAAATAAACCAGGATTTTTCTCTCTCATTTCAGATTCCAACTCCCAAGTAGCTTTCTCAATAGTGTGATTCTTCCACAAAACTTTCGCCATAGGAATACTCTTGGTACGCAGTTCCAGGACATGCCACCTAGAATCCTCAATGGTTCCTCCACGTAACACATATATGCCTGAACATCCTCGGGAGGAGATCTCAAGACATGCGAAGGATCATGGCAATACTTCTGTAACATGGAAACATGGAATACATCATGGAGAGAAGAAAGAGATGGAGGTAGAGCCAATTGATAGGCTAACTCACCCACCTTTTCTAAAACCTCGAATGGACCAACAAATCTAGGAGCCAACTTTCCTTTGTTGCCAAACCTTTTAATCCCCGTCCTTGGTGAAATTTTCAAAAATACAAGATCACCCACCTGAAATGATAACTCCCTTCTTCTGTTGTCGGCGTAGCTCTTCTGTCGACTCTGGACTGTCTTGAATCACCAACCTCGTCCCAACACATCGGAGATCTACATTTCCTTCCATAAAATGCCTCATATGGTGCCATCTCAATACTGGACTGGTAGCTGTTATTATAGGCAAATTCCACTAAAGGCAAATGGTCTTCCCAAGATGAGTGAAAATCCATCACACATGCCCGTAACATGTCCTCATGAATCTGAATGGTTCTCTCAGTCTGCCCATCATTCTGAGGATGAAACGCTGTGCTAAAACTCAACTTGAAACCCAAAGCTTCATGTAAAGCCCTCCAAAACCGCGAGGTAAATCTGGGATCCCTATCTGAAACAATATTAACAGGTACTCCGTGAAGTCTCATAATCTCATGAATGTACAACTAGGCCAATCTCTCCAAAGAATACTTGGTTGAAACTGGTAGAAAATGAGCTGATTTGGTCAGTCTACCCACTATCACCCATTTATCATCCATCTTCCTCAAAGTAGGAGGTAATCCAATCACAAAATCCATAGAGATGCCCTCCCATTTCCATTCTGGAATATCCAGTGGTTGAAGTAACCCCGCAGGTCTTTGATGTTCAGCTTTGATTTTTTGGCAAGTTAAGCACTTTGAAACAAACTCAGCAATTTCCTTCTTCATGCCATTCCACCAATACCCTCTCTTCAAGTCCTGATACATCTTCGTGCTTCCAGGATGAATAGTAAATTGGGATTTGTGGCCTTCCTCTAATACTTGCCTTTTGATTTCCGGGGAAGAAGGTAAGCAGATTCTGCCTTTGAATGTTAAAATCCCATCTTTGTTCAACCCAAACTCCCTGGTCTTTCATCTTGTAACTTTCCCAAAATTTTCTTCAATTCAATATCATTCTGCTGAGCTTCCAAAAGATCCCTATATAGAGTAGGAACGGCTCGAACATTCGCAAATAGCGTATCACCTCTCAATTCACGAGACACCAAGGATGATAAATGAGCCTTACAGCTAATCGCATCAGCTACCACATTAGCCTTCCCTGGATGATAGGAAATGACACAATCCTAAACCTTCAGCAACTCTAACCAACGCCTCTGTCCGTTGTTCAACTCTTTCTGGGTAAACAAGTATTTTAGGCTCTTGTGATTCGTAAAAATCTCAAATTTTGCTCCGTATAAATAGTGCTTCCACTTATACAATTCAAAGACAATAGCAGCCAACTCCATGTCGTGGGTAGGATAATTCTGCTCCGCTGGTGATAGCTTCCTCGAAGCATACACAATTACCTTTCCATTTTGCATAAGGACACAACCCAATCCTTCTTTGAAGGCATCACTGAAAATGTCAAAATTCTTGCAACCATATGGAAGTGTAAGAATCGGAGTTGAAGTCAATCTCTTCTTCAGTTCAGTAAAGCCAGCTTCACACTTAGCATCCCAAACAAATGGTATATCCTTCCGAGTCAATCTGGTCAACAGAGTTGCAATTCTCGAAAATCCCTCTATAAATCTTCGATAATACCCCTATAAGCCAAGGAAACTACGAACCTCAGTAACTATAGAAGGCTATTTCCAGTTGACTACGACCTCAATCTTTGTAGGATCCACTGCAATACCCGTACTTGATACCACATGACCCAGAAAAAAAATGTGTTCAAGCGAAAACTCACATTTGCTAAACTTGGCATATAACTCTTTCTCACGAAGCACAGATAAAACAATTCTCAAATGCTTCTCATGTTCTTCCCAGGATTTGGAATATACCAGGATATCATCAATAAAAACCACAACAAAACTGTCATGATAGGGCTTGAAAATTCTGTTCATCATGTCCATAAATACTGCCGGTGCATTCGTCAATCCAAAAGTCATAACTGTGATGATGTGCCCACCTAAAATTTTTCCGAAAGGGTTTACTTTTGTTGTTTTTGTTTCTTTGAAAACCAATCGAAAAAGAACGGAGTCGCCACGCCATTTTTGTTTTAAGGGCCAAAACTTTGAAAAATGCCCGAGATTAGAGATTTGGGTTCGGAGGTCATGTTACACGCCGGGAAGGACATTAGTGTGCACCCGGAATGCCTCGTAAAACGAGTCTTCCAAGCTGAAAATCATTTGTGTGTGTGTGTGTGTGTTTTGGCCAAAATAATTTGAAACTCAGAAAAGTAAAAATTGGGATATCTTTTTAAGACTTTAAACTGATCCCATGATTTTTTGGAAGATTTTTGGATTGAGATTTGGTACTCAAAAGACCTTTTGAAGTTGAGAGTCACTTCTGCCAGAATGAAAAAGGCAGTGGACCTTTGATTTTGAAATGGATTCAAGGGTCTTGAAACTTCATAATCTGGATAAACTCAAAGAATGAAAGTTGTTCCAGACACCTTAAATAAGATTTGTACGAAGGAATTTTCCATTTTGGAGAAGATTTGAGGGGTCAAAACCTTCTGAAAATCTCAGATATGCAATCTGGATTTCCAGAAGCTGATGAACTATCCTCTAAAAGAAAATTTGAAAAAGAGAGTTTTACTCACCAAATTCCAAGTTTATCTGTGTCCAAAAATTAAGACAATGGACTGGGATCTTGGAAAATTGCTACTGGACAGCAACTTCTCAAGAAAGAAAATATGATTTTAAGGGGGGTTTTGCATCCATGCTTGTCCCCATTTCCCTAGGCTTTGGTTAGTGATCACTTGACATTTTTGTGGTGAATCAACTATACCAAACCATCCTTGGGGTACATTAGGACTAAACATTTCATTTGCTTGGGAAGGGGAATTTTATCCTTTGAAATCAAGATTTGGTGCTTGAAAATGGTTTTTAGGGTTTTGAAAATGTGTTTTCTTTGCAAGAAAGTAAGAACACTTTGAAAATAATGTATATCCTTGTAGAAGATCATCCATGGAGATGAACTTCCATGGTGATCTTCTTGGATCTTAAGACAAGAAGATGAATGAACTACATTTTGTAGTTTGAAGATGCATGCATGGATGAGAGATTTAGGGTAAGAAGAGGGAGGTTATACCTATCTTCTTTGTGCTTTGTGTTTGAAGGCTTGAATGCAAGAGTGTTTGGGTTTGATTTGAGTGAGTGAAAGTTGGGAAGATTCAAGAGAAAAAGGTGACAATTCTTATAGAATTCTCACTCTTTTCTCGAGTATATTCGCCAAATACTGTGAATTGTGCTCTTGTTCCTCCTTATTTTTGTGACTGGAGGGCTCAATTTATAGCCCTCTGGAAATGACAAACCTATCCGCGCGGATAGGATTAGTCGCGTGCACTGTTCATTAAATGCTGCTTCAGGCTTTGGACACAAGGAATAATCTTTTTTAAAATTCAAATTAAACAGCCAGATTATGTTCCAGCCATTTCTATTTTTGGTTTTTGACCATTTCTTTCACTTTTTTTGATTCTTTTCCTTGGTTTATCCTTAAATAACAATGCCCATTTTGCCCTCACTTTGTTAGAAATGTTAGGATTGTTAGTAATTGTTAGGATTGTTATAACATTCGTTAATTTTCTAACGAAAATACTAACAAGCTCAAATTGGAGCACTTACAGTAGCCCCTCGGCGACGGCGCTTTCGAAGGAAGCGGGGTCGTCGATAAGAGTAAGGCTCCATATTTGGCGGGATGATCAGGTGATCGAGTGGCTGAACCTAGCAATAGGCTACCTACGTATCCCGAATGGGAATCAAGCCAGTCATAGTTCGGGTTTTTGACCCTGGAGATGGTGGCATTTTAGGTGCCTCGAACCTGATGAGCGAGTTCTGCAATCGGTTGCTGGAGAGAAACTCTGCTAGGGATAAGAGATGACCATTTTCGGTCTGATGGCTATCCGCTCTACTGGGGATGATTGCGATTTATCGCTTTCCTAGTGATAGCGTCTTAGGTGCCTCGAACCTTGGAGATGGCGTTTTAGGTGCCTCGGACCTTGGAGATGGCGTTTTAGGTGCCTCGAACCTTGGAGATGGCGTTTTAGGTGCCTCGGACCTTGATGATGGCATTTTAGGTGCCTCGAACCTTGGAGATGATGGCTTTTTAGGTGCCTCGGACCTTGGAGATGATGGCGTTTTAGGTGCCTCGAACCTTGATGATGGCTTTTTAGGTGCCTCGGACCTTGATGATGATGGCGTTTTAGGTGCCTCGGACCTGGATGATGATGGCTTTTTAGGTGCCTCGGACCTTGATGATGATGGCGTTTTAGGTGCCTCGGACCTGGATGATGATGGCTTTTTAGGTGCCTCGGACCTTGATGATGATGGCGTTTTAGGTGCCTCGAACCTTAATTTGAAATGGCCTTTCGGTGGACTTCGTCTGCTGCCGAAGGAGAGGGTGACCGTTTTGGTCGAGGGGCTGGACCTAATGATAGGCTACCTACGTATCCCTAGTGGGGAATCAAGCCCTTTCGTAGTTCGAGTTCTACTCGAGATTCCGTTGGCTTTTGGGATTCCGTTAACTTTGCTGGGGATTTTGTTAGCCTTTGCTGGGGAAAATCAGACGTATTCGTCTGGGAAATCGTTCTTACATTTGACTGCCGGGGAAGATTTTGATGAAAGATACGGGATCTCGTTATCTTTCTCAGGGAGATTGGTCTTACGTTTGACTTCCGTTGGTAATTTTGATGAAAGATACGGGATCTCGTTATCTTTCTCGGGGAAAATCGGTCTTACGTTTGACTGCCGGGGAATGATTTTGATGAAAGATACGAGATCTCGTTATCTTTCTCAGGGAGATCGGTCTTACGTTTGACTGCGGGGGAATGATTTTGATGAAAGATACGAGATCTCGTTATCTTTCTCAGGGAGATTGGTCTTACGTTTGACTGCCGGGGGTGATTTTGATGAAAGATACGGGATTCCGTTATCTTTCTCGGGGAAATCGGTCTTACGTTTGACTGCCGTTGATGGTTTTGATGAAAGATACGGGATCTCGTTATCTTTCTTGGGGAAATCGGTCTTACGTTTGACTGCCGTTTGATGATTTTGATGGAAGATACGGGATCTCGTTATCTTTCTCAGGGAAATCGGTCTTACGTTTGACTGCCGGGGGTAATTTTGATGAAAGATACGGGATCTCGTTATCTTTCTCGGAGAGATCGGACTTACGTTTACTGCCGGGGGTAATTTTGATGAAAGATACGGGATCTCGTTATCTTTCTCGGGGAAATCGGTCTTACGTTTGACTGCCGTTTGATGATTTTGATGAAAGATACGGGATCTCGTTATCTTTCTCGGGGAAATCGGTCTTACGTTTGACTGCCGGGGGTAATTTTGATGAAAGATACGGGATCTCGTTATCTTTCTCGGAGAGATCGGACTTACGTTTGACTGCCGGGGGTAATTTTGATGAAAGATACGGGATCTCGTTATCTTTCTCGGGGAAATCGGTCTTACGTTTGACTGCCGTTTGATGGTTTTCTTGACAAGGGGCTGACTTTGGTTAACTTTGGTTAACTCTGTCAAGTTGGGGACCGAATCAGAGTCCCATTTTTAAAGGGCAAAAGGGTCATTTTGACCCTGACAATCCTATCCGCGCGGATAGGAGCGTGTTCAGAGGGTTTTAAATGAGGGGCCGCCCCCTTCTTCTTCCCCAGTCTGTTTTTACAGAAAATTACGAGAGAGAGAGAGAAAATCGCTCAAAACCGCCATTGATAGCCTAGGAACTCCAAAATTCTTCCGATTTTCTTCGATTTTCAAGCAATGGAACACGGGGAAGGTGTTTTTCAAGGCCAAGGACGTGGCCCGGTAGCGGAGAGACGATTGGAGCTCGTCCGGATGAGGAGGCACTATACTCTTTCGCAATCGATTGCGGAGGAGCCCTACCCCGATGCTTGGCAACATTGGGCTTCTGATCCGAGTCTCCGAACGGTATACTTCGAATCTTTTCATTCCCTTTGTTGATTTCTTGCTTGAGATTGAATTTTGGGTGATTTTTGAATTTTTTTTTTTGAAAATTCGAATGATTGATGTTCTTGGCTTTGAATCTTGATTTTGATGCTTTGCATGTTATGAGTATATGAGTAACCCAAAATGTGCATTTTGTTTGGGAAGAAGAATTGGCATTTTCGCCATTTTTTTTAGTATCCAAAAATTATGGATGAAAATTGTGATTTTTTTTTTTGAAATTTGAATATTGATTTTTGATGATATGCATGTTGCAATGAATTTGTTGGTGTTCCAAAATGTGCATTTTGCTTGAGAAAAGAATTGGCATTTTGCCAACATGAGATGATGATATGAATGTATGATTTTTGATTTTTTTTTTGAAAAGTGGGACGGATTTTTGCATGTTATTCTATGAAAACGGGACGGAGTCTTTGCTTCCGTTGACTCCTTGTGTAGGATGATATGCATGTTATGAATGCACTCTTTTTTTTTTTTTTTGAGAGTGTGATTTTCTATGAAAAGTGGGACGGATTTTTCGTTCCCCTTTGATTGAATGAATGACTTGAGAGATTGTTTATGTATGCTATTTCATGAAAGATGGGACGGAGTTTTTTTGCTCCCGCTGAACGAATGTATGCATGTTTTTTTTTTTTTATAGAAAATGGGACGGAGTTTTTACTTCCGTAGGAATGCATGTAGAGCTTTTTTTTTTGACGATGAGTGATATGCATGTATGCATGTTGGTTGGGATTTGCTGAAAACTGTTTTTTGTGAGAAAAATGGGGCTATGCTCATTGTATGCCGTTATCTGCCGAATTTTCTTCGAAACTTTTGTGATGAATGATGCATATGTATGCCTTTTTTTTTTTCGTGCAAATGCAAATGCAATTTTTTTTGACATTTTCTTTTTTTTTTTTGTTTTATTGCAGGGTGGAAACAACTACGTTACGGAGCAGCTGAACAAGATGAAGACTCGAGGATCGGTGGAGTCTGTAGTTGACTTGTGGGACCGGCTTCCGAATGCGGGCCAAGGAGCTTTGCCGAGTCCGAGACAGATTGTTGTTGAGACCGGGCTTTGGAAGTTTGTTGAGTGCTTGAGGGGATTGGTCAAGTTCCCTAAGAGCAAGGGCCTGATGTTTGCTTTGGCGCAGCATTGGTGGGATGTGACCCACACGTTTCACTTCTTTTGGGGCGAGGCTACGGTTACGCCTTCTGACTATGCTGCGATCACGGGTTTGTCCTTCAAAGGACGCAGCATTGAGTGGCAGGATGGCTACAGCGATGCAGATCTACAGGCTCTTCTGGGATTTTCCCCTATTCCCAAAAAGGGGATGGGGATGGAGTATGCGGTGGTCTATGGGAAGATTGTGGAGACCATTGTGAGCTACGAGGCTGGGGAGGAGAGGATAGGCGCCGATCAGATTGCCAGGGCCTTCTTATGGTTTGCTTTTTCGAGCACCCTCTTTGGACATGCTGAGGGGACGGCAGTCTTTGCCTTGCTGAGGTCCTTGGAGGACATGGAGATGGTGGAGACGTCTCCTGGGGAGAAGCCGGGCTGGCAGAGCTTTACTTTGCTCTCGATAGGTACAGCCGGAAGGCTGTGAGCTCCTTGTATTGCTTTGAGTTTGCCCTGGAGGTATAAGCTCTCTTTTTGCTTTCCCTTTTTTTCTTGAGCACACACTTTTCTTTTGCACTGGATTGATTGGATTTTTACCTTTCGCAGGTATGGGCGTTGGAGTTTTTCCACGTCACGATGTGGCGACAGCCGGCGGAGTACGTCGGGGCGTATCCGGCCATGCGCTCTTGGTCCAAGCATGCCCGGGAGAAGATAAGCTCCAGGGGGCGTACGACTCTCAGATACGCGGATTGCCTTCCTTTGACGGAGGCTGAGACGGATGAGAGGATGATATTCTATCCACAGGATCGTTTTGAGGTGGGGCACCGAAGGGCGCCGAGATTTGGACCGTGCAGCGGAGGATTCTGAGAGGCCTGACCTGCGATGCCTATTATCTGGGAGAGAGGGTGACGCGCCAGCATGGCGCGAATTCACCTTTGATGACACCGGTGGAGCCTCCCGCCGATATGATGCACCCGAGTGACAGATCTGCGACCTGGGATGATTACCGAGCCGGCCAGCACTTCTCGGCATTTGTGGCGATTGAGCCGTACGTCGTATTTGTTTTGAGGAGGCTGAGGATGCCCCAGGTTCTGGAGAGAGAGGGGCTTGGGATCCCGCGGTACCCTCGGACGGATTTTTCATATATCCAGGATGGGGTCCGATTGAGGGTGCAGATCCCTCAGCCTGAGAGGCTTCCACGAGCTTTCCGGCCTCGTCCGGGTATGAAGGTATGGCTTCTCTTTCTTTTTTTTTTTACTTTTGTCTTTTCTTTTCTTTCCTGTCATCATTTCTCGCTTCAACTATTTTTGACGCTTTTGCTTTTGTGCAGTTTTCGGAGGTGGTCGTCGAGAAGCTGACGAAGCAAGTGCTCGGGGCTAAGAGATTCATCAGGAGGATGGTCGCTTGCGGGGCTCCTCAGGCTAGAGCGAGGCGACCACGGCCGGCGCCTGTCAGGCGGGAGGCTTCCCCTATTCGTTCAGAGACTTCTTCAGAGACTCCTCTGTCTCCTCTCATTGATCCCCGCGCGGTGCTGCTTTCGGATCACGTCATTCTCGGGGATCCACACGGGTAGGGACACGTCTGGTAGCATGGTGGGTCGTCTTCGTACGTCCAGGAGTCCGACGCCTTCACCTTCGGATAGGATTTTTTCGCAGATCTTGGCTTGCCCTATCAGAGCGTGCCGGTTGGTCCTGACGAGCCTCTTTCTGGAGACGAGGACGATTCGAGCCCGAGATCTTCAGGGGCTCTGAGGAGGCGGGCCCGAGTCGCAAGAGGGACCGGGGCGGACGTCGGGTGCTAGGGATTCCGATTGATTACCCCCGATTTTCCGAGATTTTGAGATTTGAGACTGGGATTGAGATTTGTACGGCTTATGCACATTTTTTTTTTTTTTTTTTTTTTGGGATGTAATAATTTAGGATTATTGTTATGTTTTTTTGTTTTTTTTTTATGCACACTCTTTTTTTTCTTTTATTTTTGGAATGTAATAATTTAGGATTTTATTCTTTTATGGATGCAATGCAGTATGAATGCAATGTTGCATGAGCCTTGGTTCTTTTTTTTTTGGCAAGGGTGTTAGTGTTTGGTATATGGACTGGTTTGGGGAGGTTTTTGCACAGGTTCCGAGCAACCGGGACGGAATATTCCTCTTTTGGTGTAGCCGCTTGGACTGCAGATTTTTCGATGGAAAGCAAACATATCCGTGCGGATGGGGAATGCATCTGACATTGTCCTTTAATTTTGCTACAGATCTGGTCTCACTTTATTTCAAATTCAAATATCCTCTTCAACCTCCAGTCCAAACAGCCATTTTCGGGGAGAAAGAGAGAAAATCCATGGAAAACCTTAGAAAAGCTCCATCAAAATTGTCCCAAGAATCCCAAATGTCGTTTTTCAACAAATTCAAGGCTTGGTCCCGGGAGATTATGCATGAGAGGAGGTCCTTCTTTGAAGAAAGGTATAAGGTGAAGTGCTTATGGTCTCTCAAGGAATTGATTCCGGATTACGGTCTTTTGAGGGCTTCTTCCTCATTTTGGGACACTAGGAGGCATGTCTTTTGCCTTTCTTACAACGAGATGGTCCCAACCGTCGAAGAATTTTGGGCCTTGCTTGGTGGTCCGGAGGTGGAAGAGATAGCGGTTCCTTTGCCCGGAGGGGCTTCTTTCGTTGACAGATTGTGCAACCTCCTTCATCTTTCCCCGGAGGAAGCGCAAGGTATGATCCGTGGTCCCGATCATTTTGATATTTCCAGTCTCCCTGATAGATTTAGGGGCTTAGGCTTGCTCGACGATGCCTATTGGGATGCCTTTGCACTTTGCATGTTCGGGACCCTGTTTATGGTCTATTCTTTTGGGATCTGCCATCGGTCTCTGCTGGATGTAGTCGTTCATTGTCGCTTGGGCAGAGATGTCGTACCTTTGATCTTGGGGGAGACTTTTCATGCTCTCGATAGGCTGGCTACCGGGAAGCGGTATATGCACGGGGGCAGCCCGTTCCTCTTGACCCTGTGGCTGATGGAGCGTTTGGGGATTCTTCGGGAAACTCCCGACATGATCAAGCCTTGGACATTTGCCAGGAGGGGGGTTGCTGTGGATTTCGATGATCAGGGCTCATGGGAGCGTTGGATGGCTGGTCGCCAGACAGAAGATATCAGATGGTCAGTGCCTTGTTGGCGGGTGGAGACTCGCAGAGTGCTTCAGGACGGGTCTCATGTGGTCATGCTTCCGGGGCTTTCTCAGTCCAGCTTCTATATTCCGTCCTTGGTTCTGAGACAGTTCGGCCTGGAGCAGGTTCCTTTGGAGAACTTTGATGATATAGCCATCAGGGTGGTGGCTCCTGTTTCTATGGATGATCCCTCGGTGTTTCCATTTCTTTCCCGAGCATGGAGGTATGACGCCTTTCCTCCTCGGGTTATTCTCAGGCGTCCGAGACCTGTGTTCCTGACCACTTGGTACCTGGATTGGTACGAGAGGCATTTAGGAGAGACTCAGATGGCTATTTTGAGGCGGCGTGAGGCCATTGTGGGTGCGGAGGACCTGACTGTTTCTGAGAGGAGGAGGGCCGAGGCGAGGGCCAACCCTCATGACAGGAGCGGAGACGCTGTGACCGACTATGAGGCTTATGTCAAGAGACAGGAGAGGAGGGCTCCTATGCTACCAGCTAGGCTACAGGAGATGAGAGATGACGCTAGGGCTACTAAGGCCCTGGCAGAGGCTGGTTTGATAGATCCTGTTCCTATACCAGAGCTTGGAAGGAGGAAGACCGACATTTTTCCTGTTCAGAAAAAGAAGACTCGAAGGGGGAAGAAGAGGGGAGAGGCCAGTTCGAGTGGCATGGAGTGACTCTGAGGTTTCCGAGTATCCCTTTCTTGTCATGGCAGACACATTAGTTTGATTATGTATCTTAGTTTTCTTTAGCAGGTTGCCAGTTGTAGGAATGAATCGGGCTTAGACTCATCAAAAAGTTTTTAACTTGTAATGAATATTTGAATTGCTTGAGTTTTTCGAGACGCTTTCATGGTGCGATCGGTGTATTGATGTCAAAGTATGACTTTTATTTGTGTTTTAGACCGAACCGTTTCCGCCGCCTACGTTCCCCTCATTTTGAGGAGCTCAGGTCTTCGTAGTTCAACCTGATTTTTTTTTGTTTTTTTTTTGTTTTTTTTTTTGTTTGTTTTTTTTTTTTTTGTGCAACCCTGTTTTTTACCTAGGCCACCCTTTTCGGGTTTTCAACCTAGTTGGGTATTACTCTTTTAGCACTCCTCTTTTTTTTTTCTCTTTTTTTTTTATGCGTAGTATCTGCGCAGCTTGTCACCATTCACTGGGTGTACAAAGGGATTCCCGTCGAGGTCTGCAAGTTGCATGGCTCCTCCGGAGAAGATCTTCTGGACGACGTATGGCCCGACCCATACAGGCTCCCATTTACCGAGGGGGTTGACACGGACCGGGGGCTTTTCTTTCAAAAAGAGATCACCTTCTCGGATCTCCCGATGCTTTACTTTCTTGTCGAAGGCTCTGGCCATTCTTCCTTGGTAGGCTCGGATGTGTTCCATGGCCTTCAATCGGCGCTCATCTAGCAGGGCCAATTCGTCATGGCGACTCTGGAGCCATTCGACCTCGTTGATCTGGCTTTCCAGCAGTATACGAAGCGAGGGGATCTCTAGCTCGATTGGGAGTACGGCTTCCATTCCGTATGTGAGGGCAAACGGTGTTTCCCCAGTTGCCGTTCCGATTGATGTTCTCTAGCCCCAGAGTGCCAGTGTGTAACTTCTCGGGCCAATCTCTCGCCTTGGACGGCCATTTTCGGATAATGTTTTCCAAAGTCTTATTTGGCTGCCTCGACGGCTCCGTTGGTTTGGGGTCCGTAAGGAGATGACTTGTGACGGGTTATTCGAATTCTCGCCAAGCCTGTCGCATTCCCTTCGAAGTGGGATCCATTATCTCGAAATGATTTCGCCGGCAACCCGTATCCGCATATGATGTTCTCTTTGATGAAGAGGGCTACTTTCCTTGAGTTGAGGATTTTGTAGGACTTGGCTTCAACCCACTTGGTGAAATAATCCACAGCCTACCAGACGAATTCGTGGCCGTACGCACGATGGCGTGATTTTGCCTATGACATCAATTCCCAAGTGACGAAAGGCCAAGGGGTTGTCATGCAAAGATAACTCGTGAGGAGGCAAATGATTAAGGTTTGAGTATCGCCGACATTTGTCGCAGCCTTTTGACGAACCGGATGCGCCGGCTTCCATGGAGATCCAAAAGTATCCCATTCTCAGCATAATTTGCATCGGGGCTCGAGCATTCATGTGGGGGCCGCAGTACCACCATGTATTTCTCTCATGAGTTCCGTAGCCTCTTGTTTGCCGATGCATCGCAGGAGGGGGCCTTGATAACGCTTCTTGTATAGCATATTTCCCAAAAGAACATAATGGGAGGCGAGCCGCTGTGGCCGAGAGACTTTTCGCTTTGATTCCTTCTTTATATTCCCCATCTTCATTTTTGAAGGAGGCTTCTCCGTTCTTAAGGTACCGATAGATCCGAGTGTACTGTGGATCATCGGCGCTCGGCTTCGCTTCGATTTCAAAGCAATAAGCGGGATTTTCTTCTCCCGACTCTGAATGGTTTGACGGACTTTCCTTCGGGTATTTCAACGAGGGAGGCTAGCGTTGCCAGAGCATCCGCATCTGTTGCGATCTCTCGGGCAAGTAATGAAAGCCGATCTCCTTGAATTGGGTTACTAGCTCTTCCATGTAAGTGTGATATTTCTCGTAGACCCGGTCCACGGTCTTCCATTTGTTAGAGACCCGATTGATGATGAGGGCAGAGTCACCATACACCTCCAATTCCTTGATATTTCTTTCAAGGGCGGCTTCCAACCGGGCTATGCAAGCTTCATATTCAGCAGCCGTTGTTGGTGACTTCGAAGTTCAACCTCATGGCTATGGGGGTGTGTTCGTCGCAGGATCGACCGAAGCATTCCTATTCCATTCCCCTTTTGTTTGACGCCCGTCGAAGAAGAGTTGCCAGCGATTTTCTCCTTCTAGAGCGAAGATTCCATCATCGGGAAATTGAGGTTCAGGTCCTCGGACTCATCACTTGGGAAATCGGCCAAATGTTCTCGCCATTATGCGTCCTTTTACGGATTTCCTTGAAACATAAGTGATGTCATATTCGGCCAAAAAGAACGACCATTTTGCCAACCTCATGGAGATGGAAGGCTTGTCGAACGTATATTTGATGGGGTCTATCCTTGAGACAAGATGTATCGGGTGAGACTGCATGTAGTGTTTCAACTTTCCCACTACCTGCACTCAAACCCGCGCAAGTCTTCTCGCAAGCAGTAATTGAGTTCGCTTCCTTGGAGCTTTCGCTCACGAAATAGATGGCGTTTTCGACCTTGGAATCTTTCTTCTCTTGAGCTAGCATAGCCCCAATTGCCGTATCCGTGATAGTTAGATATAGCAAGAGTGGCTTTTGCCGATGTGGTGGGCAGAGAATCGGGGATTCACAAGGTATGCCTTGATCTGTTCAAAGGCAAGCCGACATTCTGGAGTCCATTCTGTGTAGGCATTTTTCTTCATCAACTTGAAGATCGGCTCGCAGATCGAGGTCACCGATTTACAAAGCGGCTTATGTATTGCCTTTTCCCATGAAGGATTTCACTTCTGTCGTTGTCCGGGTGGCTTCATTTCAACTATCGCCTTGATTTTTGGGGATCTACTTCGATTCCCCGTTCGTCACCATATATCCTAGCACCTTACCTCGTCTTACACCGAAGGTGCACTTGGCCGGATTCAGCCTCATGCCGTGGTCTCTGAGGCGGCCGAAGAATTTTCTCAAATCAACAAAGTGCTGGCCATCCGATCCTCTCGGAATGTATTATCATGTCGTCCACATAGACCTCAATTTCTTTGTGGATCATGTCATGGAACAGAGCCGTAGCCGCCCTTTGGTACGTAGCCCCAAAGCATTCTTTAGTCCGAATGGCATGACCGTGTAGCAAGATGTGCCCCAAGGGGTTGTGAAGGCCGTTTTTGGGTTGATCTTCTTCTGCCATTTTGATTTGGTTGTAGCCGGCAAAACCGTCGACGAAGGATTTGACTTCATGGTTGGCCGTGGAATCTACCAAAATGTCGATGTTTGGCAGGGGAAATCGTCTGACTAGCTTTGTTCAAGTCTCTGAAGTCTACGCAAAGCACCGGATCTTTCCGTTGGCCTCGTCACCGTTACTATGTTGGAAAGCCATGTAGGGTATTCAATGACCCCGATGAACCCCGCCCGAGCATCTTTTCTATCTCCTCTTTCACTTGTAGGGACCATTCGGGCTTAATTCTTCTTAGCTTCGCTTTACCGGCTTGACTTCGGGTCGAGCGGTATTCGGTGCTCAACTATGGAAGGATCGAGGCCTCGGCATATCTTTATAGGACCATGCGAACACATCCACGAATTCTTTTAGCAACTCAAGTAGGGCATCCCTTTCAGTCCGTTCGAAGAAACTACCAATCAGCGTCTCTTTAGGCTCTTCCGCCGTTCCCAAATTCACACTCGTCAAAATCTCTTCGGCACTGGGCTCGATTTTCCTCTTTCCGACAACCCGCTTAAAGATTTCTTTGATATATTGTTCATTTAATGTGTCTCGCTTCTTCATCTAGTGAATCGTTATTAACCGTTTTTAGATTATTAGTTAATTCATCATTAGTTAAAGTGGCAATTAAGGGATACTCGTAAAGGTTCGTCATTTCATTGAGAATAAGAGGGAATACAAAGATTGGCTACAATTTCGTGGTCTTCAGTGCGTGAGGCCATCTGGACGATTCTAAGACTCAAACTCAACAATGAGAGACTCAGAGGACTTTACAAAGGTTGACACAAAGGGACGGGGAACCAATCCAAGTTTGGTGATCATTTCTTCTTTGGTCGCGGACGGGCCCGAGAGAGTTTCCCAATTCTTTAGCGGCATTGCCGTCGAGGCCTCATGACTCGGGGCCGTCTCGTTTCTCGTCCTCCTTCCTCGCCGTTGCTATCATCTCTTTGTCTGAACCAGAATCCATTGTGTTTGGCATCTGAAAACTGAGCATGTGGATGTAGGGATCTTCCTCAATTCTGGGGATTTCTATCTCATCACAATCTGACCGCTCAATCCAGATGTAAGGACGTATTGCGTCTCGGTGTGCTGCTAGAAAGATCACATGTCCCATACTCGAGCGGAAAGGCTTGGCAGGTAGTTCAGCAAGGAGGACGTCCCACACGACGTTCATAGATTCGAGTTGAGTATGACGATGCTTGTCGATCTTTATCATGAAAATTTCCTGGCTTGGCAGGGTCAGAGAGTGAGTTTGAAGAATGGTGACAAAGCTGTGATTAGGGACCGGGGGTTTGTGTGCCTGTATCATGGCGGTGTTCAATGTTTCCTTCCAGTATGCCTCCAAATGTTGGAAATGACAATTGAATTTGATGAATCGGACTTCTTCGGAGTCTGCTCGCTTGAGTGCGTTGACATAGTTGGCATCGCCGGATTCTGGGGGATTCTGATGAGACTTTCCCCGATAGTCCCTTGGTCGGTTCGGAGGAGGTAGCCCCGGTGTCTGGCTAAGAGCATGCTTAGTGACGGTCTCTGCTTCGTTCCCTATGAGGAAGCTGTCGCCCCTTATGACTTCAAGGTCCCCTTGTCGGTTAATGAATTTGACACATTGGTGGAGAGTGGAGGCTATGGCTTTCATGTGATGCAACCAAGGGCGCCCTAGTAGGGCTGTGAACTCGGAGGGGATATCCATTACATGGAACTTTGCGGGCACCATTTGGGTTTCGTACCAGAGTTCCAGAGTCACTGTCCCCAGGATGGGACGGGACGTGCCATCATATGCCTTGACTGATCGGGTAGATGGGATCATGTGTCTTTCATTGATGCGCAAGGCCCGCATCATGCTGAGGGGAAGGACGTTGACGGCTGATCCGTTGTCCACCAATACTCCAGGGAGCGATACGGTGTTGAGCTTAATGGTGATGTACAAAGCTTCATTGTGTTGGGAGACATCTCTTGGCAAATCTTCGTCGCAGAAGGTGATCATGCTGCCATATAGGTGGGGATCATAGATTCGGTCCTTGTCTCGGGATAGAGAGTCATCAAGCCAGCCACTTCGTGCTTTTTTCTTGCGAGGTAGGACCTTTGCCGAAGCCCCCGGGTTATACCGAGGCCTTTTGTGGCGGTTGCCATCTCCGGTCAACATGTTGATTGAGTGGGAGCGCCAAACCGGCGTTGGTCTTTCTTTGTCGGTGTGCACTGGGAGCCGGACAAACCGAATTTGGCCGTTCCCTGGGGGATAGATTTCGATTGCGTAGAGTTACCTGTGTCCACAGTATTCTCGGTGTCCGAAAGTCTCACTGTCGTTGGCAAGGCTTTTCTGCTCTTTTACCCCCTGTTTGCTTTGGGAAGACCGGCCGGAGTAGAGTACATAATAATCAAATCCCCAGATGGCTCCCCGAGCGTACCCACACCGGTATCACCGGCCTCGAATCTCTCCTTCAATTTTTGGCCGGGAGGAAATTTTCTTCTTCTTAGGAGGACGGTCCTCGTGTATCCAAATTCCGATAGTCCCTTTCAAGGCAATCGGGACAAGCCGCAGATATCCCACCAAATGTGTTCTACTACTGGTGGCGGATTTGGGACCTCAGTTGAGCGGTTGGAATGACTTTGAGTGGAACCGGTCCGGAGATCCGTTGTTGGGCTCATCCGGAAGCGAGTGGTTGGACTCCGCCGGATAATGAGAGGTATTAAGGTCCCGGGGAACAGGCATATGTTTGTCCTTCGTGGTAGCCCCGCCGCTTGGGAGATTGTTAAGGTCCCGAAGTGGCGTGTGGCCTCTTCAATCCAGGCTTGCCGTCCTGTTCCGGCGTTCCTCCAAGGCTTTGATGGTTGACCATATTTCTTCAACCGTTTTCTGATCTTCATCACCCAGCCGATATTTGCGGGATCATCACTTTGAGAGGGGATAACCGACGGTATGCCGAACTCTTTCATCCTTGATCGTCGTTGGGGGCCGCTGCCCCGTAAGTCGACGGGCAGGAGTCCCGCGGTGGAAACATAGGAATCTTGGGGTAGCATCTTGATGTATCCGGGACGATTAAGAAGAGGAGGGGAACCTTCTTCCTTCTTTGCGGTAAAAGTTCCATCGGGATTGAGACTGATAGTCAAACCATGACTTGCGACAACCTCCGTAAGGTCGCTAATTTGAGCCTCATGTCGAAGTCTCATCTGTTCTACCAACTCGGATCCACATCGGTCTGTCCGAGGGATTTTGGAGGACGGAGTGACGTTATCCCCATCATTACCGGCCGACGCAGACATTCTCGAAACCCGGAGTCGGAACAAACGGTGAAGCCGATGACGCGCTTGACTCTTCCCAACTAATCAAACGATGACCCGGTCCGGAACCAACCTTTGTGAGGAGTCATGGGGAAAGGACACGAAGGTTCGATGTCCGGGAATGAAGGAGGGTAGATGTTTGGGCTTTAGGCTCATGCAACATGCGATTATTTGTTCACGTTTACTTAAAACATGCTTTATTAACCTAATCGGTTGGAAAAGATTGCTCTTCTTTTCGCAAACTACTCGGATCCCGGATCAGTGGGCCCCGTCACTACGTCTATAAGCCCCTCGTATTCCACCCGTATTTCGACCTCCCAGGTGGACAGCCCCGGCGAGGGTCCGATAGGGCAAGCGGGTCCCACCGACCGAAAGAAAACGATCCTAAAAGTCTGGCGGGTAATCGAGTCTTAACGAGCATTCGATGTAAATTACGGACAAAGCTGACGTCAAAAGTCAAGATCATGTCCGAGGGCTCGACGAAAAGTCGGCATGATTTGACCGATAAGCGTCCACAATTGATCTTGACTTGTCGTCGCTAAGCCGTAATTAGGCATGGAATAATCATTAATCCTTGATGACTCGTGTCAATGCCGGGAGTCCGTGTATAATTTGTGCCGCCGAGCCGAAGTCAAGGCGCCGGTCAATATCTTGGTCAAAGTCCGCGGCGGAAAACCGGCGTAACTTCGACCGATTAGGGTCCCCGAAAGATAATGAGTCGGTATGCCGACAAAGGCTTGAAAGGAAAGGTCTATACACGTACAGGCATGACACGCACTGCACTAAAACCAACCGGGTCTCGGACAAAGTGTGTCACGGACAAGTGCATGGTCGACACGAGGCTCCATGGGATGTTTGGGTAGTCCTGTGCTCGTCCGAGAGGCGTAATAAGACCAAACGGACCGCGACAAGGATTTCCCCGGGTTAGGGACGTAGTGTGCAGTGTACGGTCACGTGCGCGTAGTGTGCAAGCGCCTATATTCTTTTTCTGAGTAAAATAGAAATTTTTTTTTTATGTGTCTTAAAAATATGATGCATGATTTTTTTTTTGAAAATTTTCTTTTTTGAAAATCCTTTTTTTTTGAAAATTTTTTTTGAAATTTAATGAACACATAAGCACGTAAGCACGAAAATTCCGACAGTTAGGGACATGATTCCGACAGTCAAAATTTTGACTTTTTCCGAGGCGGCCAAAACAACACGAAAAATGTGCAAAAATCAACACACACACACAAATGATTTTCAAAGCCGGGACGGAAGCTTGACCCTCAAAATCTTTTTCTCTTTTTTTTTTGAAAACGGTGATACCGGTACGTGGGATTGTTAAACCACAATTTATCCCCGACTCGTGTTAGGAGGCGGTAACGGGAAGTTTAATGGTTTCCACCAATATACCAAATATCATTTTTTTTAGAAAAAGCCATGATCACCAGCGGAGTCGCCACTGTGATGATGTGCCCGCCTAAAAATTTTTCCCGAAAGGGTTTCGCTTTGAAATTTTTGTTTCTTTGAAAACCAATCGAAAAAAAGACCGGAGTCGCCACGCCATTTTTGTTTTAAGGGCCAAAACTTTGAAAAATGACCGAGATCAGAAATTTGGGTTCGGAGGTCATGTTACACGCCGGGAAGGACGTTAGTGTGCACCCGGAATGCCTCGTAAAACGAGTCTTCCAAGCAGAAAATCATTTATGTGTGTGTGTGTGTGTGTTTTGGCCAAAATAATTTGAAACTCAGAAAAGTAAAAATTGGGATATCTTTTTAAGACTTTAAACTGATCCCATGATTTTTTGGAAGATTTTTGGATTAATATTTGGTACTCAAAAGACCTTTTGAAGTTGAGAGTCACTTCTGCCAGAATGAAAAAGGCAGTGGACCTTTGATTTTGAAATGGATTCAAGGGTCTTAAAACTTCATAATCTGGATAAACTCAGAGAATGAAAGTTGTTCCAGACACCTTAAATAAGATTTGTGCGAAAGAAATTTTCCATTTTGGAGAAGATTTGAGGGGTAAAAACCTTCTGTAAATCTCAGATATGCAATCTGGATTTCCAGAAGCTGATGAACTAGCCTCTAAAATAAAATTTGAAAAAGAGAGTTTTACTCACCCAAAAAATAAAGTAAAAATATGTCTGGAAAGATCTTGATGTTGGCTACAAAAAGTGTTTTGTAGTCAACGCCAAATTCCAAGTTTATCTGTGTCCAAAAATTAAGACAATGGACTGGGATCCTGGAAAATTGCTACTGGACAGCAACTTCTCAAGAAAGAAAATATGATTTTAAGGGGGGTTTTGCATCCATGCTTGTCCCCATTTCCCTAGGTTTTGGTTAGTGATCACTTGACATTTTAGTGGTGAATCAACTATACAAAACCATCCTTGGGGTACATTAGGACTAAGCACTTCATTTGCTTGGGAAGGGAAATTTTATCCTTTGAAAATCAAGATTTGGTGCTTGAAAATGATTTTAGGGTTTTGAAAATGTGTTTTCTTTGCAAGAAAGTAAGAGAACTTGAAAATAATGTTGATCCTTGTAGAAGATCATCCATGGAGATGAACTTCCATGGTGATCTTCTTGGATCTAAGACAAGAAGATGAATGAACTACATTTTGTAGTTTGAAAATGCATGCATGGATGAGAGATTTAGGGTAAGAAGAGGGAGGTTATACCTATCTTCTTTGTATTTTGGGGCTTTGGCTTGAATGTATGAGTGTTTGAGGCTTTGAATGTAAGAGTGTTTGGGTTTGATTTGAGTGAGTGAAAGTTGGGAAGATTCAAGAGAAAAAGGTGACAATTCTCATAGAATTCTCACTGTTTTCTCGAGTATATTCGCCAAATACTGTGAATTGTGCTCTTCTTCCTCCTTATTTTTGTGACTGGAGGGCTCAATTTATAGCCCTCTGAATTTTACAAAGATGTCCGCGCGGATGGGATCAGTCGCGTGCACTGTTCATTAAATGCTGCTTCAGGCTTTGGACACAAGGAATAATCTTTTTTAAAATTCAAATTAAACAGCCAGATTATGTTCCAGCCATTTCTATTTTTGGTTTTTGACCATTTCTTTCACTTTTTTGATTCTTTTCCTTGGTTTATCCTTAAATAACAATGCCCATTTTGCCCTCACTTTGTTAGAAATGTTAGGATTGTTAGGAATTGTTAGGAATGTTATAACTTTCGTTAATTTTCTAACGAAAATTCTAACAAGCTCAAATTGGAGCACTTACAGTACTGACAATGTAGTCTTTAAGAAAGTATTCCATAATGTATAAACGAATTGAGTTCTTGATTTATTTTAGTTTAATTTTTGTCTTTTGAATATATAGTAACGCCCCGTACATCGCACGGGAGTCAATCTAGTACTATCTATAGTATAAATGAGGTCTCCCCATGAACAATTTCAAGGGGCAAATTTTCCATTTTGCCCTCATACATTTGTCTCTTTTCTATTTTGTCCTTAAATTTTTTTTTAAATAAAAAAAAAAAAAACACCCGTATTCTTGAACACGGGCATGTACTAGTTTTCAATATGCATGTGCACCCATTTAAACTCATTTTGGATCCGCATATTGATCTTTAGAAGGAGAAGGATGATGATGAAGGAGGGGTTGTGTCATGTGTCATGCCAGGCAGGTAAGTTTCGTGCCGGGGATTTAATAACTTCTGGAAGATAAAATATTAATTTTTGGATATTCATTGAAAAAGAAGTTTTTATCAAAAATTATCTCAAAAACATGCAATTTATATATAAAAAAAAACACGTAAGTTATGATTTAACAAAAAACTACTACTTTTTAAAAAAAAATTTGAACGGGCAAAAATTTCATATTTATAACTGATAAATATATTTATCAGTGAAATAACTAATTTATCAGTTGTTTAACCAAATAACAAGCACAAATAGTTTTTAATAAACTGATAAATTAATTTATTATTTATAAATAACTAATAAATGTATTTTTTAAAGTAAAAAAATTAAATTAAAAACAGGAGTGTTTTTTAGTAATATTTAAGGAGTTTTTGTAATATTCAACTTGTATGATTTTTTTTGTAATATCCATCTTAGGAAATTAGATTTTGGTGAATGCCCATTTAAAAAATGAGGTATACAATTTTATGAAAAGGACTCACTACGGAATATAAAAATTTTATTTTAAACAACATTTTAAAAATATGTAATCCCTCCGTCCCACCAAAACTGAGACCAAATTTCTGGGCACGCGGATTAAGGAAAAGTAAGAGAGAGAAAAAGTGAAAGAAATTGTGAGTATGAAGAATTAAATAGGAGAGAGAATGAGTGGGGGGAATAGTTAGAAAAGAGAATGTTGTGAGTGTAAAAATGAAATAGGAGAGAGAATGAGTGGGGTAAATAGTGAAGATTTCTTTGCCATTTTGGGCAGTATCAGTTTTGGTGGGACGGACCAAAAAGGAAATAAGTATCAATTTTGGTGGAACGGAGGGAGTATATTTTATAAATTTTAAAAAACTATTTTTTTTATTTTTTTTATCAGTTTTGATCAAACAACTGATAATTTCAGTTATCAATTGTTCAAAGAAGTGATAATTTCAGTTATCAGTTGTTTGAAGAGTAATTTGTGCTTCAAACAATCGATAATTTCAGTTATCAGTTGTAAACAAGTGATAACTGAAATTATCAGTTGTTTGAACAATTGATAACTGAAATTATCAGTTGTTTGATCAAAACTGAAAAAAAAAACCAATTTTTTTTTTCACAAAATCTAGGGAGAAACGTGTTTCTCCATCATTTACGGAGAAACGGGTTTTTTTTCTCACAACACACACAGAGCGGAAAACGCCCCTCTCTCTCCTTTCTCTCTCTATACGCAGAATAGATCGTCTTATCTCTCTCCGGAAAACCCAATTCGAAATTTGACGACAAATTGAAGGGGCCTTGGTCGGAGGGTCGATTATGGTGAGATTAGGGTTAATCAGGGAAGCGTTGCCCAATTGTTTCTTTCAATCGTCATCGTAGAGCTTGTGGATGATGCAATTGAAGGGGCCTTGGTCGGAGAGTGGGGAGACGACGTCGATAGGGATGAGGTGAATGCCTCTGTTTCCGCTCAATTGACACTTCCTCCAATCCTCTTCTTCCGTTCTCTCCCTCTCCATCCAAGCAACGACCAAGCTCCCTCACCGTCTCCCTCACCAAAACCAGTCACCGGTGACCTCAATCTCCCTTCATCGTTCCCGTCATTTTGTCATTTAGAAAGTTTCTGGATATCCAGAACCTTTTGAAAGGATATCCAGAAATTTTGTATTAGTTTCTAGATATCATTTTGTAAATTTTCTGGATATCATTTTGTAAGTTTCTGAATATTCAGAACCTTTTTGAAGGATATCCAGAACCTTTTGAAAGGATATCCAGAAATTTTGTATTAGTTTCTGGATATTATTTTGTAAGTTTCTGGATATCATTTTGTAATTTCTGGATATCATTTTGTAATTTCTGGATATCATTTTGTAATTTCTGGATATCATTTTGTAAGTTTCTGGATATCATTTTGTAATTTCTGGATATCATTTTGTAATTTATGGAAAACCACGTTTCTGGATATCATTTTGTAATTTATGAAAAAACACGTTTCTCCGTAACTTATGGAGAAACGCGTTTCTCCGGAGACCTACTCTTTTTTTTTTTTTTTGTAATTCCGAACTTATGTGTTTTTTTTTTTTTTTGTAATTTTCATCTTTCTAAAGTAATTTTTTGTAAATGCCTCAATTTTAAAATGGAAATGAAATCACTTGTTATACTCACAATAATTATTCGCTTACTTCACTTTCTCTATTTTACCCAACTATCTATACTCATGACACATCAACTTTTTAACTTTTTTCCTTAATTCTTGTGTCAATCTCAATTATGCATATTATTATGGGACGGAGGAAGTACACACTCTCCTTAATTATCTTGCAAGTGCAATTTTGTTCCTTTTAGGGTGAGACAAATGGAGTATATAATATTAGGTGTTGTGAGTATGAAAAGTGAATCTCATTATTTAAAAATATTACAAAAAATATATTTTGGGATTTTGCAATTTTAAGTGGGATATCAAAAATAACAATTTTTGCAATTTAAAATGAAACGGTGGAAGCATGACATTTGAATTGTCAATATTTATATTGAATATATTTATTTATTTGTATATTATTTATATTATTCCATAATTTATTTAAAAAATTATTTAACCAAATAATATTTATTTTAGGACAAGTAAAAAAGAAAAATATGTTAAATGATGCGGTATTAATAAAGTGAAAATCTAGGGAAAAAATGAGTTTTTCATAGTGGTTAGAAAAAACGTGTTTTTAATGTGCGGTGGAATTTTTGTAAATAAGTGAAACTTCGTGCGCATTGATATTTTTGTAAATAAGTGAAACTTCGTGCGCACTGGGTTCATGGACAACAAACCTTCTGGATATCCAGCTCAAACGGTTCTGGATAACAATATTAAATTCTTTAGAAATGAATTAACAATTATATTTGAACAATGTAATGACCAACAAACATTCTGGATAACAATGTAAAAGGGTTGTAGATAACAATAATAAAGCATTCTGAATATCAATGTCAAAGGTTTCTGTATATCCAGAACTTTTGAAATTGATATTTAAAACCTTAAGTTGTCTTTAGATAAAAAAATAAAAAAATATCTTATATATTTTGATAATTCAACCGCAATACCAAATTTAATGTATCATTTTGCATTAAGAGTAGGATTTACATTCAGCTTTTATAGGAATTTTATAGGAATTATGCAAGTCATTCAACGGGTTTATTTAAGAAATTGACCTTTTAGGGCTAAAAATGTTACAAAAAGAATAGTAGTATATTTGTCTAGTCATATTTGTATCATCATGTAATTGCTTTCAAATGTTTTTTTCTTTAATGAAGATACAAACAAATATTAATGTTTTATTTGCCAGAGGCAAACAATTGCATAATTTGTTTTTTTTTAGAAAGAGCATTAAAATTTATTTTAAGAATGATGTTTTAATTGTTTGAGATTTATATATCTATATACTATTAATAAAACAAAAATCCATAATAGTTATCCATTTTCTTAAGAAATTAATACATCTTTCAAACAACAAGTTTTAATTTATATTTAAACTCATAATTTAGTATTGTGAAATTATAAAAGGATTTTATGTATTTATAGTATTAATTTACTTAAATATCCATCAAAATAAAATTAAACATTTATTTAAAAATATTTAAAATAAAATTTTTAAAAGTAGTCTAGTAAGCCATTATATTTGGATCCATCGGTGGGATAAAATTAACCTTTTATTATTATTACCATATTTACCCACATTCCCGTTGGAAAAAAATAAAATAAATTAAACGATATAAATCGAGATACGAATGTTGATCAGGGCCGAGCAAAGCCCAATGTATTGGGGCCAAAAAATATAATCTACACAAGTCTCAATTACGACAAAGGGAGTCGGCCTTCCCTACCTTTGCTCGTCATACTTTCTCGTCATTCCCACTATATCGACCTAGACATAAAAGAGCGAATAATTATACATGCCGATAAGACACAACTCTCATATGCCGAGCAAGGTACCCAGTAAGGCCAACCTAGACCTCATTTGAAGACGAGTAGCTCCTACTCGGTTATCAACAAAGCAAGGAAATGAGATTCTCCATCCTTATTTCTCTCTTCCTCGGCGTCAATACATGCCGACCAAGCCATATATGACGAGTAACCCGCCTGCAAGGGTCACGTGCATATTACTATTATCTGATCCTACTCAAATAAGGATTGTGAACAGTTATAATACCACTAGGATTATAACCACCTCTCACACGCTTTCTTATTCAATAAGGACTCTACTATGCCATGCCTATAAATACAAGCCATAATTCACATTATTTTGATAACACACATCTTTTAACACTAAACTTTTGTCAATTGATTTTTCTCTCTAAACACCAATACTTAGTATAACGTCGGGGGGCCTTCGCCGGTGAAGCCCCAGCTTAGTTTACGTGTTTGTTCTTCTTTTTCAAGCTATTCAGTCATCCAGGATACAACCTGCCGCTGGATTTGTGCTGATTCGAACGTTTTTGACATCATCAGTTTGATTTCATTACCGAGAAATGATTCGAATCATCCATTGAATATCTTGAAAAATTCTGCTCCACTCTCCTAATCCTAATGGAAGACGGAAATAATGTTAGTATTACTCCTGATCAGGATAATATTCATGTGGAAGAGAATCATGTTAACACTAGGACTGCTTTTCCTTTTTCCAATGGGGAACTGCCTCCTCCGCTATTGATTGATGGCCTACCTCCCCTAGGAATGAATCTGTGTAATGAATTAACAATCATATTTGAACAAGGTAATGACCAACAAACATTCTGGATAACAATGTCAAAGGGTTGTATATAATAATATAACAATATTCTAGATATCAATATCAAAGGTTTCTGTATATCCAGAACTTTTGAAATTGATATTTAAAACCTTTGACATTGATATATAGAAGGTTTGTTGGCGAAGAAATATCGAGACCGACAAAACTCTCGTGGCTTTACCCCGTGATTATGGGTTTAAAAATCCATAAATACGTCATTTAGACTCTCAAACGGGGCTTTGATATTTTTATAAATGGAGTGAAATGACTAGATGTGGTGTTATAGAGGTACAGTTCTTGTGTTGAATAGTGATATAGGATGTTGCGAAGTTTCAATTATTTACAAATGTGTCACGAGTAAACGCCTTTTTGCCATCCGTACTATCTCATAATTTCATATTAACATGTATACTATTGAAACAATCACAGTAACCTTCGTACTAATAATTAATTAACTAAACTAACCAATTTTTCTAACGCCCGTTAATTATTTAACGGGGCTATCTTAGTAAGCATCTAGTTGGCCCTTCCACGCTGATGTGTTGCAAATTGGACAAAACTTAACAAAACTTGTTAGGATTTTAACGAAATCATTAAAAAATATATGGAAATTCAATTAACCAATTGACAGGAGTAAAGTTGCAAAATTAATATCATTACATCATCACCTCCGGCTCCAACACCACCATTAAGCCACCACCAAAACCGCCACCATTTTCACCACCATCACCATAACCACACTAGAAAATGTTACAACAGTTCCAAGTTAACGTGAAAAACATTAAAAAGGGCCACCCCCAAAAAACCATAACAAATCACTATTCCTTTGATGCAACAGAAAAAGAGGAAGAATAAAGCATCTTAGAAAGATCCAAAGTGTTGAAAAATAGATTTGAACCACTAAAATAACCCATAACAACTTCTAAAATCAATGTCAGAATCCCAATTACTGTACAACCAAAAATTGCAGCAGAAAATAGGGTATTAAAATCGAATTACCTCTGGGAAAATCCACATAAATCACCAGAAGTTGTTGTAGAAGAATAATTTGTGAAGAAACAAACCGAATCAACAATTGAGAATCTTCGATTTCGACAGAGAAACTTCAAATTTAGAACTGTAGCAACTCAAATAGAAGATCCAAGATCCTGAAAATTAAAAGAAAAACCTATAAATTCGAGCAAAACAAGAGAAAAATCGAAGATTGCACACTCAATTCTATTATTTTTTTTATTCAAATCTGGGATCTTGATTTTATTTTATTTTTAATTTTTGATGATTGGGATTTTGCATGTGGGTTATTTGATTGGGGGCTACTTGTGTTTATGATTTAACAAGTGTCAACATGATTTAAATATTTTGTTAGGCTTTTAACCAATTTAATTTAGTTTTTGGTCGGTCAGTGACACGTCAGCATTGATTTTCTCAAGTATTAACTTACTAGGATAGCCCCGTTAAATTATTAACGGTCATTAGAAAAATTGGTTAGTTTTGTTAATTAATTACTAGTTCGAAGGTTACTTTGGTTGTTTGAATAGTACGCAGGTTAATATGAAATTTTGAGATGGTACGAATGACAGAAAAGTCGTTTACTCAAAATGTCATTACGCATGTTTAAAAAGTTTCAGTTATTAACAAAAACTAGTGAGTAACCCGTCGAAATTCGACGGGCATAGTTAGGCTTATTATTACTTGTTGCCATAATCTGTAATTTCATTTAAATAAACGAAAACAATATGTTAGGTTTATATCCAACAATAAAAAAAATTGACACGATAATTTTGGGACGGAGGGAGTATCCTGTTGTAGACACGCCATTCTGAACCCATCGGATCAAATTTATACCACTCTAAGTCTCGCTTTGAGTCAAGAAGTAGAAATCCACCATTTCGTCATGTTTCGTTAAGTTGTGACTAACCACCGTTAGTTTGGGACTAAACTGCATACGAGACAGCGAGGGAAGGACAGAATTGTCCACAGGAGCAATATCTCGCGCGGAATGGCGTGTCTCGCTCGAGATATTGTCCCTCTGCAGCATGCAGATGATAGTTTCCTCATCGATTTCAACCTCTTTTCGAGATAAAACTTCATCCATCCGGCCAACCAATAGAGTTTGGAGTCTGGAACCTTCTTGAAGTGTTTGATCTCATCTTCAACACTTCTCCAACCCCTATAAATACTTGGTGACTTCCAAGGTTCAAAGGACCACAAAATTTCACAACACACACACACACATTTTGTTGGTTTCTCTCCCTGAAAGATTCCTACAAAATCACCCTAAAATCACCTCAAAGTTTGTTTGTCAACCTTGTTGATAAACAAACATCAAGATCCGAGTCAAGGACCGAGGCGAAGCTCTGTCCGTATCAAGATTCGATTCTAAACTTGAGTCGAAACTCTGCCCAAATCACCTCACGCAAGGTAACCCCTAAAACCCTTTCTAATTGATTGTTAGAGTGGTATAAATCCATTGAATCTAGGGTCGTCCTAGATCCTCTCCAAATCATGGGGACGGTCTCGAAGCAATCGATCCTACATTTCGTTTAACCCTGTTAAATGGATCTTTTTTATTTGCTATATTTGAAATCTTCTTCTCTTTTTCTCGAAAACCTCTCTTTTCTTTAGCAAGACCGATCTCCGGATTGGGTGGAATGGGTGCTCCTTGACCTTCCCATTCCATAACCTAAGCCCCGAACCCAAATCTCTTTCAAAAAATGGTTTTTCTATGTTTTCCAAACAATAATATAGGTGGCGACTCAAAAAGATGTAAAGAAATAACTACGCATCGCTACAGTGGCGACTCCGCTGGGGACTTAAAATTAAGAGGCTTAAACTTGCGTCAAAATTAAAAGAGAGGTTTTCAAAAAAAATTGTTGTAAATTCGATTTTCTGTTCCCAGATCAGGCATATCTCGCACGAGATATCCTATCTCGCGCGAGATATCGCCTCGGCAATCTGGTTGTTTTCTGGTTTCTCCTGCTCATCTCATAGTCCAAGACGAGAGTCGAACACGCAAGGGGGATCCCAGAATCCATTATCTGCAGAGTTCTCTCATCTTAAGGCCTCCCTTAAGATGTTGAACTCGAATCCGTATTTTAGCTAAATAATCGATTATTATTTATAAACTGCGTGCGATTGGGATTTATTTAATTAAAGTCCGGTCCATTGGGGATTCGAGAGTTGTAACTTAATTTATTCCTCTCTCTCTCTCATTATGTGGAACTACGATGGCCTGAGTCTTCCTAATTTGGGAGAAACGTAGGCAACCACTTGGTGCGGCCACTATTTGTTTTCCTTTTGTTTTCAAAAAAAAATTCCCTATTTTCTCTATCACCTAGATTGACTATCACGCATGCGCACTCATGATATATCTGTCATCGCACTGCATAGCCTCTATAAACCCAGGACCCACACTAAGGACGGATGACGGTAACCACCTAGTCGTCGGTCTCTCCGAAGTTGGATCATCCCACTCCGCGTATTCAATCCACCTAGATTGTCATATCGCGGGGAGCCTAGCCTTTCAGCCCTGCATCTCCACATTATCATGTAGATTGTCTTTTTAGGATCACTCCGTGACCGGTCGGTTTTGACTCGGTGATCTTTTCTTGTTTTTGACCAAAATAAAGCCATGTAAAATTGACAATAAAGAAGGACTCGGAAAAGTCCCCTCGGAAAAAGTCCCTTCGGAATGACCCTTTCGGATGTCCCTTTGAAAAAATAATAATCCTTCAAAAAAAAAATGATCTTACATGGCATTGTTTTACAAAAATCGGATTGATTGCTTAGTCGTTAGGTTCTGATAAAGGCCTTAGAAACCCCTCAAAACGGATTTTCCTTTCCGACCAAAAAAAATTAGGTCTAATGAAAATCGACTTTCCGTGTGATTATTTCGCGTGACTACATATCTCGCGCGGGATAATGTCTCTGTTTGCTGAAACTGAGCCTGAGCCGTTTAAGTCTGCTTCCGACTTGTTGGGGCTAGATTTGATCCTGATATCGTCTCTGCATCTCTTCTGTCAGTTTTCCGAAGCTACTCAACTTCAAGACTCCCAACAAAATGTCCATAGAAGGATTCCGCTCCTACGTCGTCATGAAAAGGGGTATGGAAGAGCCAAATTCGCAAGACGTAACCAAGTCCCTCATCACCAAGCATATAGAAGGTCGGAAGGAAGCCTCCAATATACCTACCATCCGGATTGCTAGGGATTTCAGAAAAGCAGTAAGTGACTCCGACGGTGATCAGTCGTTTGCCCAAAAAGAGCTAAGTAGCATCAAGACTCAGCTCGCCTATACCCTGCAACTAATCGAAATCAACGATGCATGGTATGGCAAAGCAAATATGCTCGTCGAAGAACTCAAAAGGGTCAATGATGAACTCAAGGCTATGACTAAAAAGTACAATGACTTAGAAGCTCATATAGAAGACGATATCGATGAAAGAGTCAAGTACTGCCTCAGTACTCTCTACTATGATCTCAAAGAACAAATGGAGGAAGAGTACCAGTCTCACCACAACACAACTGTGCAACACTATGAGAACCATATTCGAGACCTCCACAATCAAATGGCTAAGCGAAGGAAGGGTAGGATCTTCTCCGACATCAGAAATATCCCTCTCGGTCATCTCTTCAGAAGTCTTCGCAAGGATGGAAAGATGAACCCAATGGAGGGTTACATACCCAAGAGAGAAGGGCGAGCTCCACACCTCTACTGTTTCTACCACCAATGCTATGGCCACCATACCGATGATTGTTTCAACCTGAAGAATGCAATCCAAGATTTAATTGATAGCGGACTCGTCAAAATTGCTCCTAGCGGAGGTGCCATAAGTTGGAAGAGTTAGAGGAATGAAATCTTTTTTTTTTCCTTTCAGTCATTTACCTTTATTTGCAAAAGAAACGATTGGTAGTCTAGTTTAGTTTAGTCGGGTACTACTTGCCTAAAGACTTCATTTGTGGGCAAGAGTATCAAGTTTGCTTTTTAATAATAGTTAGTCAGTATTTCCCTTTTCGATTCTGATTACTTATTTGAGATCAAGAAAGAAAGCACCGTGAATGTCATAGAAACTTGCAACGAAAATGATTACTCCAAGGCACTTCGGTTTTCTGGAAACCTTCCTGTTTGGAGAAAGATGCAAGCAAAAGGATACTTCCCTGGCTTGGGGCTTGGAAAACACCTACAAGGGATAACGGAACCACCACCGGTTCCCCCACCGCACACAAAGCATGGCCTAGGATACATCATTTCCATCCACGATGGGGATGACGAAGAAGAGTGGAACTTCACTCAAATCAAGTGGGAAGGAACCGCATACAAAGGCTACAATAACCCCAAAGGCCAAGAATTACAACCTCGAGCCATATCGAAAGACACTCAATGGCTACTTCGTCCGGGAAGGGGAAAGTATTCCCTACTTTATCTTTTCAGAACCATGGACTGATGATAAAGGAAAGCGCCAACCGGGCTTTGAAATCTTCAGCGACTGCGATGCTTCTCCAGATAAAACAGAACCCGTCTCACTAATCCCTAATGATTTGTGGGGCACGAAGGCAGAAATGACAAGCGAATGGGACTTTGTGTTGGGAGAAGACATGCTGCGACAGTTTGAAGACCTATGCCGGTTAGAAGACATCCAAATCCATGCAATCTCCAAGGGGGACGCTCCAACTATTGATTACACAAGACTAATACAGAAATGTGATGAGCCAATTCTAAACTGGCACGTCACCGGAGGACCAGTTGTTGATGAAGACTTCATGATCAAAGAGCTTGGTTGCACTCCCCATCCCCGCAGGAAGATAGGCCCTGTAACTTTCACATTAGAAGCAGGCTCCACCTCTGATGAACTCACTCAAGAGGAAATCGAGGCGGTGGCCGAACATGTATTCCCTTACTTCCTTAATGAAAACTTTGATCTTTCCGAGTACCCTGAGATTGCTAACATCGTGAATGATGAATTAACTAATAATAATCAATATAATGAACACGTTAATAATGAATCATACGATGAGATAGATCAAGAAAACGAACAAATCTTAAAAGAATTAGCTAAGCAAGTAGGTCGTTGTGGAAAGAATGGCCCTGTTGACGACGAGGAAATGCAAACGGTTAATCTTGGGACAACGGAAGACCCCAGAGAAACAAAGATCGACAGCTTCTTCAAGGAGGAAGACAGAGAAACCTTGACGCAACTCCTCAGAGAATATGTCGATGTCTTCGCTTGGTCCTACAAAGATATTCCTGGGTTGAATCAGTCAATTGTAGAGCACAAGATACCGCTGCTACCCAATGCCAAGCCAGTCAAACAGAAACTACGCAGAATCAAGCCGGAATGGTCAATGCAAGTGAAGGAAGAAATCATGAAACTCTTGAACGTAGGGTTTATCAAAGTGATCGAATATCCGGAATGGCTGGCAAACACAGTGCAAGTAGCCAAGTCAAATGGGAAGATACGAGTTTGTGTCGACTTCAGAGACTTGAACAAGGCATCCCCTAAAGATGACTTCCCGCTACCAAACATAGATATGTTGGTCGACGCCACAGCAGCATACGAAGTCCGCTCGTTCGTCGACGGTTTCGCAGGGTATAACCAAATCCTCATGGCAGAGGAGGATCAGCACAAAACAGCATTCACCACACCTTGGGGGACATTCTGTTACACGGTCATGCCGTTTGGTCTCAAGAACGCTGGGGCTACTTACCAAAGGGCAGTCACGACACTATTCCATGACATGATCCACAAAGAAATAGAGGTATACGTGGATGACATGATTGTCCACTCAAAGGGGACAGATGGCCAGCACTTCAGAGATCTCAGAAAATTCTTCGATCGACTGAGACAGCACAAGATGAGACTCAACCCCGCCAAGTGCTCATTCGGAGTGGTCAAAGGGAAAGTCTTAGGGTACATGGTCACTGAGCGCGGCATAGAAGCAGACCCTGCCAAGATAAAAGCCATCACAGACATGCCTCCACCCAGAACACAGAAAGAAGTAAAGGGATTCATGGGCAGACTCCAATACATCAGTCGATTCATCAATCAACTGACTACAATGTGCGATCCTATCTTCAAGCTACTTAAGAAAAATGCACCCCAAGAGTGGACCAAAGAATGTCAAGAAGCATTCGAGGAAGTTAAGCATTACTTTACTTCCCCACCCATCCTGGTTCCACCACACAAGGAGAAGCCCTTGAAGCTGTACCTCACGGTTACTGACAATGCGCTAGGGGCTATGCTCGCTCAAGAACAGCCTACCTCACACACAGAGAATGCCATCTACTTTGTCAGCCGCAGATTCCAAGGTAGCGAAATCAACTACTCTCCACTCGACAAGTCCTGCGCTGCTCTTGTTTGGGTTTCACAAAGGCTAAAGCACTACATGGAAGCCTTCCCGGTTCGTCTCATTGCAAGAATGGATCCGTTGAAATACATCCTAGACAAATCAAATTTGTCTTCGAGATTGGCCAAATGGTACTTCATGCTCGCGGGATATGATATCACTTACGTCACTCAGAAATCCGTCAGGGGGAGTGTATTCGCAGATCAATTGGCCGAATTTCCTTGTGACGAAGTGAAGGGGGAAGACCCGCGATTCCCTGACAAGGACATCATGAGTATAGAAGAAGAAAATAAGTGGCAATTATTTTTCGATGGCGCAGCCAACAAGAGAGGGTTCGGCATCGGAATGTTGTTAGTAGACCCTGACGACATCTATACTCCACTGGCGATACGTCTTGATTTTGACGCCACCAATAACACCGCAGAATATGAGGCTTGCATAGCGGGGCTTGAGGCAGCCCTAGAACGCAACGTAACTGAACTCAAGGTATTTGGGGACTCCCAGTTAATCATCAATCAAACACTGAAGAAGTGGAGGATCCAAGATCCAACCCTTCAAAGATACAGTGCCCACCTCCAAGAGTTGGCGCAACAATTTCAGGATGTCTCATTCCACTATCTTCCTAGAGACAAAAATCGGTTCGCAGATGCCTTAGCTACGCTCGCTTCCTTGGTCGAAATCCCTAAAGGAAAGGCAGTCAAACCCTTCAAAATAACACGGCGTTCAACTCCTGCCTACTGCGCCGTTATAGATCTCCATGACTGCAAAGACAAATGGTTATCCGAATGTGCCATTGTTGAGAACTCCGAAGAAAAACCATGGTACCATGATATTTGGCATTTCATCCTAGATGGAAACATCCCACCTGAGACAGATCAGAAGACTCGGATCGCCCTTAAGAGGTTGGCTGCTAATTACTCCATCATAGCTGGCCGTCTATTCAAGAAACATTCCCAAGGAAACCTCCTTTGTACCACCGAGGAAGAGGCCCGAAAAATAATGGAACATGTTCATCAAGGCATATGTGGAACCCACATGAGTGGAAAAATGCTCGCCAAAAAGATCATCAGACAAGGGTACTTTTGGCTAACCATGGAAGCCGACTGTACCAAAATGGTCAAGAAGTACCATAAGTGTCAGATACACGCCAACCTTCAGCATGCACCGCCTTCCCTGCTGTACCCTATGACTTCTCCTTGGCCGTTCTCTACATGGGGTATAGACGTGATTGGAAAGGTCACACCCATAGGAGCCAATGGACATTGTTTCGTTCTAGTAGCCATCGACTATTTCACTAAATGGGTAGAGGCCGCCTCATACAAAGTTTTGAATGCCAGAAAGGTTGCATAATTCATCAAGCACAACATCATCTGCCGATATGGGTTCCCGCAGGAGATGATATCCGATAATGGGTCGCACTTCGAGAAGGAAACCGATCGCCTCCTAACCGAGTACAAAATCACAAGGCACAAGTCGTCTCCTTACAGGCCTCAAACGAATGGAGCAGTTGAAGCCGCAAACAAGACAATCGAAACCATCATCAGAAAAATGGCAGTCACTGGGAAAGACTGGCCTGACAAGTTACCTTTCGCACTGTGAGGATACTGCACTTCAGTCCGAACAGCTACAGGAGAAACTCCCTACGCCCTCACATTCGGAATGGAGGCTGTCTTGCCAATAGAATTGGAAATACCATCACTTAGGGTTCTCCTAGAAAACCAAGTGAACGAAGTCGACTGGTTAGAAAGCAGATACGAAGAGTTGGCCCTGCTAGACGAAAGGAGGCTGAAAGCAGCCGAGCATACCCAAGCTTACCAAAGAAGAATGGCAAGGGCTTTCAACAAAAAGGTCAAGACAAGGAATATCAGAGTAGGCGACCTGGTCCTCCGTGAGCATCGTCCTGGACCTTTCAACCCGTTAGGCAAGTGGGGACCAAGATGGATAGGACCCTACATTGTGAAGAAAATATTCTCTGGGGGAGCCCTTCAGCTGGTGGACTTAGACGGAGATCAACTACTGAAGCCGGTCAACACGGACAAGCTCAAGAAATACTTCGCGTGACTTGGCCTCCTAAAAAGAAAAAATTGCTCGCTAGGTTGAAAATCACGAAGGGGACGGCCTAGGCAAAAATTAGAGCTTGCACAAGAAAAGAAGCCCGCTAAATTGAAAACCTGAAAAGGCAGTCTAGGCAAAAGAAAGGGTGTGCATAAAAAAAAAAAGAGGGGGGCCTTGTCTCGCGCGAGATTACCCCTCGGCCTGAGGCCGTATTTTGTCCTTTTTTCTCAAAAATGAACTACGTTAGACCTGAGCCTCTTATTTAATTGCTGTAAAAGAGGAACGTAGGCAGCCTTCGGGGTCGGTCTAATCAAATAAATAAATCTACTTTTGTCCTTTTATTAATCGAATGCATTTTATTAACGGCAAAAGGGAAATCCTAACCACAACGACTAATTTGCTAAGCTAACAACCTTGAAAAAAAATACTAATAAAATAAAACTATTGATCTATCAAAGCAATCTCTTGGTACTCCTTAAGATCTAGCCTTTCATTGACTTGGTAGGCCGGCGGACATGGTCACCACCGTCTTCGCGATCCTTCTTGCGCTTTGATCCCTTCGAAGCAGAACACCCCTCGAGATGATCAAAGACGGACTCTAATAGCCTCTTGAAGACATTGGGCCTATCCAAAGCTTGCGTCTTTCCAGGCATCCCTTTGCCTCGCATCTCATACCAATTCCCGTCAAGAAAATCCTGAGTTGGATCGGTCCGCACATTAGCAGGATCAGACTGAGCCTCGCTCCTTCGCAAAATGCTGCTAGCTACAAAAGAATCCCCTAGCAGTGAAAGCCGCAGATCATCAATCTTCTCCGCACTAGGGTGGTCAGTATGAAGAAACCAATCCAAATACTTGTCGGATAATAAGATGCTTGCATTAAAAGTCCGAAGGTTCGACCAGTGGTCCCGACTAGTTCCTTCACCCTATGCTTGAGCTAGCACATGCGCAAACTCTACTCCAATATAAGACACTTCACGAGAAGCCCCTTCGAAAAGATAAGTGTCCTGCTGCTGGCCAAACTGACGAAGCACCCGTTTGAGAAAATAAAAGGAGGAATCTCATAAACCCGAAAGAACAACCCTGTCAAAACCCCTGGTATTGGCAACATACTTGTTCAATCTCCAATAAGGTGGACACCAAAGGATATCAGCAGTCACCGTCTTCGCAATCAACTCAGCCCATTCATCCGTCGAGAGATCCTTGATCAACAACTTTCGTGTATGATATGTGAAAGGGGAATATTCCAACGGAGGACCTACCAACTTGAGATGCTCCCTAAGCCAAATGGTCAACAAAAGAGGACTCCCTTGAGTCATAGCACCGGTCCTATGCAGCTCATCAAGACCATGCAGGGTTTCACCCAAAATAAGCGGGATAATGTTTCTAGAACGTTTCCTAGCCTGCAGAACAATTTCCACCAATTGGGAGTCAACCAAGCCGTCCCTGCATGTAAACAAAACATCTCCAAAAAGAGAAAGGGCCAGAAAGTTCCGTTTGTAGACATGAAAGGCATCATCATCCGAATCTCCGCTGAACCGCCCAGGAAAAGAAGAGCAATCTACCCACCTGCGGTGAACCAACTCATAGCAAGTATCAAGGGGAATCCCTAGCAATTCATTCAAGGCCTCCGAATGATTCCTGTTGTATTTAGGAACAGCAATCTCACCAGTCAAATGCATATCCAAGATAATGGAAAATTCCTCCACATTAGGCACCATCTCATTCAAAGAAAAATTGAAGAGATGAACAGAGGGATTCCAAAATCGAGCAGCACCCTGCAGAAGATTCCAATCCGGTTGGAGGTTCTTCAAGGTGAAAAGGATTCTGAATCCGAATTCTGCTATGAACCTATTGCGAGATCGGTTGCGAAACGACCTCACAAAATCTCTTGATGCTTGCTTGAAAGATTCAATCACTTCAGACGATAAAGAAAAATCATCGACAATCATGGACGTTGGGGCAATCTCCTTGGAAGCCATGGATCACAGGGTTGGAAAAGAAGACAAGAACTTCACCCTAGCAGAATATCTCTAGAGTTTGAAAGGCTAGGATGTGTTATCTGGCCGGACTACAGGGCGTTTATATAGGGAAAACTGACAAAATCCCGTTCGAAGAAGGAAAAGGATTCTGCCTGGGTAGCGTGTCTCGTGCGAGACACCTTGTCCCGCGCGAGATATCTCCTCGGCAAAATAGCAACAGCTCTGCACAAACAGCAATCTAGCCCCGACATGACGAAGCAAGTCTCGAAAAACCTGCATATACAGTTCATAACATGCAGTGCAACACCAAATTCAAGCTCAAAATTGTGGCCTAGGCGGCCATTCCATTTCCAACCACGGAAAGTCGAGAAAGTTAATAAACTAACTAGTTAAACCTAGGATTAGGACTTAAGAAAACATGTTTTTTTGTGCTACCTACTTGTTCCTAACAGGTACCAAAGAAAAAGAAAAATTGTCTGGGCCCACACAGCCAATATGTACAGATCATCAGAAATCAAATAGAGAGAAAAGGAGGGGATCACGCCATCAAGTCTCCCGAGCCACCGGCACCTCCGCCATCACCGCCACGGGGGCTACCATCCCTCCTCGACCTCTTGGCTCCACAAGTAGGGGTCACCGCAGAGGCCACTGTCGAGGCCGCCAAAGAAGCCTTCTGGAACAGCCTCTCTCGCAGTCCGACACTGTGGGCCATCACTCCCCGCCATCTTGGTCGCTCCACAGTTGTAATCGGCCGCAGACATAGTGACCTGACAACAAAGGAAAAGAAATGCTCAGATGAAGTCGGACATATACACTTATATGGACGAATACGAGAGATAATACAAACAGAAACATACCGAGGAGACATCCGGCGGAAGGCGGTAACCCTCGGGAATGTGATCCAGAGTCGGGATGTGGCCCATCATCGGCATACTCCCCATCATGTACGTGTAGCTCAGAGGACCGAAGTCTGGCGCGAAAGGCAGAGAACCAGCAGACTGGGAAGAAGTGCTGGGGGCTGATGAACCTGAGGCAGAAGCAGAAGCGGAGCCACGAGCGTGCGATCGCCTAGCACCCACCAGAAGGGGACCCATCAGTCGAGGCAAGAACTCCTCATAGGAGGCCCCGTGGACAACACAATCAGTCGCCGCATCACCCACCATAAGACCGGCATAATCATCATCTGGAATGGAATAGGTGGGGTACATCGCCCTCGGCGGATCCGCTGGCACCATATATGATAGTCTACCCCGGCCATGCTGTGGGAAGACCCGCTCACCAAGATACATAGTATCCCCCTCCAGAGATGCCAACATCCTCTGCATCCCAGTGGCATCCCAAGCACGGTGCATCTCTCTCTCCAACAGGGTCCATGGATAAAGGCCTAGCCGCTCATACTCAAAAGCATCCAACATGGCCCGCGCCTCTGCGACCGTCAGGGTCCACTCCTGATCCTCCTCCTTGTCAACGCTCCGATTGGGGTGGCTCCACCTCCTGATATCCGAGAACAAAGGGGTCCGGCTCTCCAGCTCAAACTTGTACAGCCCAAGGACAGTATAGCCCCATATCTACACAAGAAAACAGAGTGGATTCAGTATGAAATACAGACAAAGTATACAGATAAAGGACAGAAACAGAATCAAGAGCATACCTCCCAAGCATAAGAATAGCCTGACAGGGTATCCTTGGTGTGCCTACATGCCTCATCCATGGCGTGATAGCAGAAAGCCAGCCCCGCTGAGCCCCAATCATATGTACTCACCTTATCCAGATTCACCAACAAACCTAACAGAGAAAGACGAGCCATAGAGGAGTGGTTCGCAAAGATGGTCTCGGAAAGAATGTACCAAAGGGCGCCCCGCACCAACCGATCAGTAACTGCATTCGGCTTAAGAGCATAATCCTCAATCTGACGCTGGAGGGGTGTTAGCTCAGCAGCAAATCCCTTAACCTTGTTAGGGACAAAACTGATCAACTGTCTCCACACAGCTGGACTCGCAGGCTTATAACCCGCAGTCTTCGGAAGGGGCTCACCGGTGAACTCTAGCCCCGTGATAGCAAGGAAGTCGTCGGAGTCATGGTTGCTTCCCCGAAGCGCAAATGAATGGTGTGGGTAGTATCCCACCATCTTTCCCTGATCGCCTGAAGAACTTGGGGAGTCCATCTCATTCCCTGAAGGTTATCGACAAAAGTCAGAAGCCCCGTTTGGGCCACCCTATCTCGAACACCATCAAGATCCTTGATCTTGTCCCACACCACTCTAGCCAGTTTTGGGCTCCCACGGCAATTCTTGGTCTGCCTATATGACTGCAAAACAGAGGAAAAGCAAAAAGGGCAATGTTAGAAATCACTCCATGGCAAAAACTCAATGAAATAGAAGAAAATTTTTATTGGGGCATTTCATCGAACACTTGGCGTGCGTACAAGAAAAGCTTGCCCAAAGATGCAATTGATAACCCGAATCAACCTCTCCTACAATCCATGATATGTAGGAGACTCATATGCACTCAAAGCAACAACAATCACCCAACAAAATGCACGAAATCAAAACATGCAAGAAGGAACCTAGTTCTAGACAAAAACAAGAAAAAATGGCCATTGATGGAATTTGAATTCAAGGAAAAGTGGGTTCAAGCTCAATACAAATATGAGAAACAAGAATTGAGGAAGAAGTTCTTACCAAGCCCTCCCGAACAGCGGTAGAGATATCCGCGTCCCTATTGAATGTAAGGTCGTCGCGAGGATATTCCTTTCCTAGCAAATAGCTCCCCAAAATTGGATTCTTTCGCTCTTAAGCCATCGATTGTGGAGAGAGGAAGGATTGAGAGATGTTTAGAGGGAGGAATCAACGAGCAATCCACGAAAAAATTGCAGAGAAAACGACATTGGCTCGAGCTAGGGAGGAAATTTGAAAAGGATGTTTTCAAATTAAAAGAGGAGCTGCTGTTTTATATTAGCCCCGACAGTACAAGTATCGCACGGTATACCTTATCTCGCGCGAGATATGCCTTCGGGAATTTGACAAAATTGTCCTCGACAATAAGCGTCTACGCAATGTCAAAATTCAGGATTTTGACACATTTACCCTTGGAAATGATACACTAGCAAGGAAACGTGGAAAAATCGACACCGCAAGTCACGAAACGAGCCAAACGTGACACCCGCACGATCGCCTGGTACGGCACCAGTCGCCCAAAAACCAACTGATCCAAAAATCAACTCAATCCACATGATTCAGAGCCCAAAAAGGTGAATCATCAAAAGAAAAGCTCGGTCCAACGCCCAGACAGGTGGATCGTCATCATAAAAAGCCCGGTCCAACGCCCAGACAGGTGGATCGTCAACATAAAATCTCGGTCCAACGCCCAGACAGGTGGATCGTCATCAGAAAAAGCCCGATCCAACGACCAGACAGGTGGATCGTCAAATCAAAAGCCCGGTCCAACGCCCAGACAGGTGGATCGTCAAATCAAAAGCCCGGTCCAATACCCAGACAGGTGGATAGTCAAAATAAAAGCCCGATTCAACGCCCAAACAGGTGAATCGTCATCCTCAACAACTAAAACCCCGATTCGGAGCCCAGAAAGGCGAATCGTCACAAAAAACCAACATGACTCAAAGGACCGGACAGGTGAGCCTTTGTTTTCTAACACATTTCCCGCAGGTTTGGAGCCCAGACAGGCGAATCTTCAGAAAGACAGGTATATTCAGAATTGGGTCTTGATTTGATTCCTCATTATGAATTTACATTTTCAAAAAAAAAACAAAATCTCCTCAATTTTCAAAATGATTTTCAAAATACCTAAAGCAGCCTTTTTGTGTTTTGGAGTCAAACTACGTTATGGTCTGATTCTCCAATAGAGATACGTAGGAAGCCGTGCGGCCCGACCATCCTGATGTTCAGAATGATGTCTTTTCTATCGTCGACATGACTTCTTTCATAAGACTTGTCGACGAGGGGCTCTGTAGACACCCCATTCTGAACCCATCGGATCAAATTTATGCCACTCTAAGTCTCGCTTTGAGTCAAGAAGTAGAAATCCACCATTTCGTCATGTTTCATTAAGTTTTGACTAACCACTGTTAGTTTGGGACTAAACTGCATACGAGACAGCGAGGGAAGGACAGAATTGTCCACAAGAGCAATATCTCGCGCGGAATGGCGTGTCTCGCGCGAGATATTGTCCCTCTGCAGCATGCAGATGATAGTTTCCTTGTCGATTTCAACCTCTTTTCGAGATAAAACTTCATCCATCCGGCCAACCAATAGAGTTTGGAGTCTGGAACCTTCTTGAAGTTTTTGATATCATCTTCAACATTTCTCCAACCCCTATAAATACTTGGTGACTTCCAAGGTTCAAAGGACCACGAAATTTCATAACACACACACACACATTTTATTGGTTTCTCTCCCTGAAAGATTCCTACAAAATCACCCTAAAATCACCTCAAAGTTTGTTTGTCAACCTTGTTGATAAACAAACATCAAAATCCGAGTCAAGGACCGAGGCAAAGCTCTGTCCGTATCAAGATTCGATTCTAAACTTGAGTCGAAACTCTGCCCAAATCACCTCACGCAAGGTAACCCCTAAAACCCTTTCTAATTGATTGTTAGAGTGGTATAAATCCATTGAATCTAGGGTCGGCCTAGAGCCTCTCCAAATCATGGGGACGGTCTCGAAGCAATCGATCCTACATTCCGTTTAACCCTGTTAAATGGATCTTTTTTATTTGCTATATTTGAAATCTTCTTCTCTTTTTCTCGAAAACCTCTCTTTTCTTTAGCAAGACCGATCTCCGGATTAGGTGGAATGGGTGCTCCTTGACCTTCCCATTCCATAACCTAAGCCCCGAACCCAAATCTCTTTAAAAAAATGGTTTTTCTATGTTTTCCAAACAATAATATAGGTGGCGACTCAAAAAGATGTAAAAAAATAACTACGCATCGCTACACATAAAAAATTACTTTACTACATTCAGAATAACTCCGTTTAGCCTATATGTGTTGGGATGGCCAAACATATTTTGGTCACATATATCTATTTCTATTATAAAAAAAATGTGTGTACGCTTGCTCACCGATTTTTTAAGAGATGGAGAAGATATAAAAATTTCTGAATGCACAATCAAGATACGAAGCACGACTCAGGACCTTATGAAGCATTTCAAATAATACTCAAGTTGTGATTATTATAAATCTGAATTATGCATACTCATAGTTCATAAATGTGTCAAAATGATACCAACATTTCAAGTTTCAACCACTTGACAACCATTTACCAAAACAAAATATTAGTTGCTCCCTTGAATATAGTTATCAAAGCTTTAGCCATCAAGCAAAATGTTATAATTTATCTTGTGGGTCATTTTCTGATTAGGAATGAATATGAAAATAAATAAGTCATGGCATCCATATGCAACACTGGAATGAAAATAAATAAACTTGATAGTTTTAATCAGATTATTAATCATAAATCTCAAAGTACCAAATGAAATAACAAAATACCAAAGAAAATCTTTGTTAACCATCCCCCTCACTCTACCCACGATAATGTCACATTGGGAAAAATGAATTATAAATAAAAATTTTAAAAATAAAAAATGTGCATTTGAATAAAATATTAATCGATCCAGTTTTGAAGAGTTACATTTCCTTATTTACTAATTGCTTTCCCGTTTTCTGAAAATTCAAAATTTGATTTTAAAATTCAAATGTTGATTGAGATTAAATCCTGATAATTTACTGTATAAATATTTACCTTATAAACATTAACCTTTCATTAAATGAAAAATCAATTTATTAAATGAAAAATCTTTGAAACTAAGACCAATGGGAGAATTACATAATGCCATGTCATAATAGTAACATGGCTTAATGTGAGGGCTCTAAATATTTGTCTTTTAATATATTATATAGATGGATCATTAAAGTAATGCTTCTTTCATCTCAAAAAGAATTATAAATAAATTATTTAATAAATAATATTTATTTTTGGACCGTTACTCTTTGATTATATTTTTAAATTCCTATTTATAAGACTCTTGCATGTATATAGATCATAACATTAATATTTTTTTCGTTCCAAAATAAAAGTAATTGATCAATTTTTATTTTGCTTAAAATAAAAAAAAGTATTCATTTATTAGACTATATTATTGTAATTATTTCTAATTTATATACCAAAGATTTCAATTTATAAAATAAATTTGTAAGTATATGGATCATAATTATAGTACTACTTCTTCTGTCTCAAAATGAATTATAAATAAAAAAATTAAAAACAAAAAATGTGCATTTGAATAAAATATTAATCGATCCAGTTTTGAAGAGTTATATTTCCTTATTTACTAATTATTTTTCCGTTTTCTGAAAATTCAAAATTTAATTTTAAAATTCAAATGTTGATTGAGCTTAAATCGGGATAATTTACTATATAAATATTTACCTTATAAATATTAACCTTTTATTAAATGAAAAATTAATTTATTAAATGAAAATTTTTTGAAACTAAGACCAATGAGAGAATTACATAATGCCATGTCATAATAGTGACATGGCTTAATGTGAGGGCTCTAAATATTTGTCTTTTAATATATTATATAGATGGATCATTATAGTAATACTTCTTTCATCTCAAAAAAAAATTATAAATAAATTATTTAAAAAAATAATATTTATTTTTGGACCGTTACTCTTTGATTATATTTTTAAATTCCTATTTATAAGACTCTTGAATATATATAGATCATTACATTAATATTTCTTTCGTCCCAAAATAAAAATAATTGATCAATTTTTATTTTGCTTAAAAAAAGTATTCATTTATTACACTATATTATTGTAACTATTTCTAATTTATATACAAAAGAGTTTAATTTATAAAATGAATTTGTATGTATATGGATCATAATTATAGTACTATTTCTTATGTCTCAAAATGAATTATAAAAAAAAATAATTAAAACAAAAAATGTGCATTTGAATAAAATATTAATCGATCCAGTTTTGAAGAGTTATATTTTCTTATTTACTAATTGCTTTCCCGTTTTCTGAAAATTCAAAATTTGATTTCAAAACTCAAATGTTGATTGAGCTTAAATCGGGATAATTTACTGTATAAATATTTACCTTATAAACATTAACCTTTTATTAAATGAAAAATCAATTTATTAAATAAAAAATCTTTGAAACTAAGATCAATGGGAGAATTACATAATGCCATGTCATAATAGTGACATAGCTTAATGTGTGGGTTCTAAATGATTGTCTTTTAATATATTATATAGATGGATTATTATAGTACTACTTCTTTCATCTCAAAAAGAATTATAAATAAATTATTAAAAAAATATATTTATTTTTGGACCCTTACTCTTTGATTATATTTTTAAATTCCTATTTATAAGACTCTTGCATGTATATAGATCATTACATTAATATTTCTTTAGTCCCAAAATAAAGATAATTGATCAATTTTTATTTTGCTTAAAATAAAAAAAAAGTATTCATTTATTAGATTATATTATTGTAACTATTTCTAATTTATATACCAAAGATTTCAATTTATAAAATAAATTTGTATGTATATGGATCATAATTATAGTACTACTTCTTCTGTCTCAAAATGAATTATAAATAAAAATTTTAAAAACAAAAAATGTGCATTTGAATAAAATATTAATCGATTCAGTTTTGAAGAGTTACATTTTCTTATTTACTAATTGCTTTCCCGTTTTCTGAAAATTCAAAATTTGATTTCAAAATTCAAATTTTGATTGAGCTTAAATCTGGATAATTTACTGTATAAATATTTACCTTATAAACATTAACCTTTTATTAAATGAAAAATCAATTTATTAAATAAAAAATCTTTGAAACTAAGACCAATGGGAGAATTATATAATGCCATGTCAAAATAGTGGCATGTCTTAATGTGAGTGCTCTAAATGTTTGTCTTTTAATATATTATATAGATATTTATTTTTGGACAGTTACTCTTTGATTATATTTTTAAATTCCGATTTATATGACTCTTGCATGTATATATATCATTACATTAATATTTCTTTCGTCCCAAAATAAAAATAATTGATCAATTTTTATTTTGCTTAAAAAAATATTCATTTATTAGACTATATTATTGTAACTATTTTTAATTTATATATCAAAGAATTCAATTTATAAAACAAATTTGTATTTATATGGATCATAATTATAGTACTACTTCTTCTGTCTCAAAATGAATTATAAATAAAAATTTTAAAAACAAAAAATGTGCATTTGAATAAAATATTAATCGATCCAGTTTTGAAGAGTTACATTTTCTTATTTACTAATTGCTTTCCCGTTTTCTAAAAATTCAAAATTTGTTTTCAAAATTCAAATGTTGATTAAGCTTAAATCGGGATAATTTACTGTATAAATATTTACCTTATAAACATTAACCTTTTATTAAATGAAAAATCAATTTAATAAATAAAAAATCTTTGAAACTAAGACCAATGGGAGAATTACATAATGCCATGTCATAATAGTGACATGGCTTAATGTGAGGACTCTAAATGTTTATCTTTTAATATAATATATAGATGTCATTGTATATTTAAAAACAATTTTTTCCTAATCTAAAAAAAATTCATTTTTTAGGAGAGTTATCTATATATATATAATAACAAGATAGTGGTAATTAAAGGGACTATGAGGGGTATTTTAGTCATCTCACCCATTTCTTTTACCTCAATTATTTTATAATAAATTAATTTTTTATTTTATTTTATTTACACCAAAATTTATAATTTTTTTCTCTTTAAATAGAGACTTTTTTTATTTGATTTGGACATAGAAAAAAAATATTTATTTTTAAATATAAATTTCTTAATTATCCTTTGTTAATTTTTCTTTTTAATTTTTCAATATGTTTTTAGTCAAAATTATTTTTAACGAAAAAAATAACCCTCTTTTTTAAATATAAATTTCTTTATTATCCTTTGTTAATTTCCTTTTATTTTAATATATTTTTAGTGAAAATTAATTAAGTGTGAAGTATTTATTTTTAATTATAAATAAAAATAATAATAATAATAATAATAATAATAATAATAATAATAATAATAATAATAATAATAATAATAATAATAATAATAATAATAATAATAATAATAATAATAATAATAATAATAATAATAATAATAATTTGACTAATAATAAAAATAAAGAATCTAAAATATTGTAAAAGTGGTGAGGTATAGGATGATGAATTGGAATGGTGTTGATTTTTTTAAACAAAATAATTTTGTATTTATAAATATATATGTTATTTAAGTTAATAATAATAATATACTCCCTCCGTCCCGGTCGACTTAGGACTTTTTGCCATTTTGGGCGTTCCACCCGACTTAGGACGGCCCAAAATGGAAACCTTAAATCACTATTCTCTCCACTCATTCTCTCTCCTACATTATTTTAATACTCACAACACCATTATAATTTACTATTCCCTCCACTCATTCTCTCTCCTATTTTTAAATTACACTCACAACATTTACCTTTTCCTTAATCCCCGTGCTATTTCAAAAAATCCTAAGTGGGCTGTGACGGAGGGAGTATATATGTATATATATATATATATATATATATATATATATATATATATATATATATATATGGAGGGGAGTGTGATGAGTGTGGATTTTGGTTTCTACTCCCTCCGTCCCAGACCAAGGGTCCTCGGGGAAAATTTCACGCTTCTCAAGAAATTTTTTAAAAAAATGAATAAAAGTTAAATGTGGGATAGGGAATAGTAGTTAATGATTGTTTTTTTTTTTTTTGTAAATATGTTAGCTTTATAAGGGTATAATGAATGATTTTTTTGTAATATGGGGTAGGGAATAGTAGTTATTGATTGATTTTTTAAAAGGAGAGAGAATGAGTGGGAGAAATAGTAAGTTAATGATTGATTTTTTTGTAAATATGTTATCTTTATAAGGATATAATGAATGTTTTTTTTGTAAATATATTAAATTATAAGAGTATAAATATATTCAAAAACTTGCCATTTAAGGAAAGAGACTCTTGATCTGGGTCGGACTAAAGGAAAAGTAGGACTCTTGATTGATCTGGGACGGAGGGAGTATTTAATAAGTGGGATGGCTAATATGATTATTTTCTTTAGTTTAGTTCGTTATATCAAATAATTTATTTAATTTTTTTAAATAAACCTTTGAAGCATAGTAAATAAAGTATTAATAAATTTGTCAATTTTTCTATTCGTCTTAAAAAATTGTGTATTTATAATATAGGAATTAATTTGATTGAAAAAATTAAAAAATAGTGAAGAAAATAAATAATATTTTTAGAGAAAGAAATTATTATTTCAATTTATTTTATTTTTATTTTTTTAATGTGGGTAGAAAATGGTGTATGTACTCATTTTACTAAAAGCTTGGTCTCAATTTTTTTAGTCTCCATCTATATATTTAAAATGGGTAATTCTTTCAAATCTATATCTATATCTATATATATATAACATGATTGTGGTAATGAAAGGGGGTTTGAGGCGCAATTTCATCATTTCACGCCGTGGCAAATTGGCAATAAATCCGGCTAAAAAGACACGTGGCGATCTATGATTGGCCTATATTTTTTTGATTTTTTTTTTTTTGGAAATGAAGACACGTGTCGTCCGTTTGTTCAAGGGAGATTGTCCATTTCCTTGGCGCGAGTGGGACACGCGACGACAATGGCGCGTGAAGGCAGATGGATTTTTCTTCTTTTTTTTTTTTTTTGGACACGTGTTTGGCAGTATGATTTAGGTTTTTTTTTAACCCATTTCTTTTACCTAAATTATTTTATAATAAATTATTTTTTAAAAGAAAATAGTCTGTATTTAAATAGAATTTTTTTTTATCATTAAAATTGGTCATTCTTTCAAATCTATATCTATAAATAACATGATTGTGGTAATTAAAGGGGGTTTGAGGGGCAATTTCGTCATTTCACGCCGTGACAAAATAGCAAAAAAAACTGACTTAATAGATACGTGGAAACCTGTGATTGAGCTTTAATTTATTTTTATTTTGTCTTTTGGAAATTTGGACACATGTTGTCCTTTTGGTGAAGGGCTTTAATTTATTAATTATTATATATATATATTTAATATTAATAATTATTAAATTTATATATATATTTTTTATATTTAAAATTATATATGTATATTTTATATTTAAAATTATATATATATGTATATAAATATAATTACACCTACCTTGAACTTGAAGCCTCTTTATATACCAAGGCCAATGTCCTTTTTGATTTGTTTTCTTTCTATGTGGGAAATCTGCCTTGGCCTTGCCTTTGCCTGCCTTGGCCTTGGCCTAGGCTTTTATCCTACATAGAAAAAAAACCAAAGTAAGATGAGTTGCCTTGGTTATATAATGAGGATGAAGCTTAGCCAAGCATGCATGGTTCGTCCGTGGCTTTATCCAATGGCCGGCTTGGCTTTGACCGGCCGTGGCCTTGGTTTTGACTTTGTATTTTTTTCAAAAAGTAGGTCAAATCAAATATTTGAATCGAATAATTCGAATTTCAATTTTGAATGGAATATAAATAATTTTTTATATTTAAATACGAATTGAATACGAATAAGAATCAAATTTTATATTCGAATACAATCGCACGGATGTAACAAAATATTTATTTTAGTGACCTTCAATCTGATATTTTTACTCATAATATATGTTACAAATAATTTTTTTACAATGTATACAAACATCTCTATTTCTTATGTATTCGTTTAGATTTCGATCAGTTATTCGTTATTAACTGTCCGTGCATCGCACGGGGGTTAAACTAGTTCAATAATAATAATAATACATGAGAATAAAACCCATGCGTGATTGTTATTATTGATTATTTGGACATGAAATATTTATTTATTATTTTTTTTTGATACCCAGGTTCCCAGCTTCGCCGGACTAATCCTGGACCACCAGGTACCGGCCCCACAGTATGCTGGTGGAGGTAAATCGCGGGATGTGCCCTATGCAGCCAGGGTGGCAGTACCCCTTATACTCCAGAGCCCCAAGGGAGCCCTCCTACAAGGCATTTACATCACTCTTACATCACCAATTGGCTGCTCCAGCTGAGGCAATTACATCACTCTTACATGAAATATTTATTGTTAGCGAGGATGATTGTGGCTTATGAAAAGGACCATTTTGCTTCTCAATCTTTGTCATGATATGAGAAAAAGCAATATTAGCTGTACAGAAGAAAATTACAAAATTTTGGTAATAAAATAAGTTGACGATATTTATTACTTGTAATGATAGTAGATCCACTATACTTTAAAAATAATCAATAAAATTATTATATATAAAATTTTATAAGAAAAATTTTCTAATTATTTTGTACAACTTGTTGTGTAAATGTTTAGATAAATCTTCAATACGTAAATCACACGAAGGAGATTAAAGCGATATGCCGAAGCAAATCTCCTTAAGACAATATTTCGCCTCCGTAATTGTGCAAACGGGTCGATGGCGAATGTCTCCCAAGATACAACGCTTTTTACCAAGAGTTAGTGTGCACTTTAACTAACCTTGACGGGCGAACCAAATTCAGACTTGCTCTTAGTCTTCGAACTTTGAAGAACGAACGATAAACGAACTCTTTGAAACAAACACTTTGAATGAGGGAGAGAGAGAATTGGATTCTTGAACAAAGATTGTAACTTGGATTTGATAATAACTTGATTGGATTACTTGATGACTGAATGAAGGAATAGGGGTCTATATATAGGGTAGATTGAGTCAGATCAGTTGTGACTGTTTCACAAAAGTCACAACCCTCCAAGCTAGCACCTGTTCGGACATCAATCTGAACAGACAGCAACTGCTTGGCCGAGCACCATTGGTGCCTCGCCCGAGCATAGGCTAGTTGCTCGGCCGAGCACTTTGGTGCCTCGCCCGAGCAAAGTCTAACAGAAGAGTCATGTTTCTGGACAGTCATGCTCGGCCGAGGCTTATGCCTTGCTCGGCCGAGCAGTCCATAGAATTTGAACTGTCGTGTCTTTTGGATTTTAGACTCCTTGTTGACTTTTCAATTCACCCTAATATTCACCAATATTCCAACAATCCCCCACATGAATGGAAGAAGTCGACACGGAAAAGAAAGAAGAAGAAGAGCATAGCTGAGAAGTAAATGCATCAAGATAGGTGAATTTCGCTTTGAACCTTCTTTAGTTAGAATCTATCGAGCTTACCTGGCTGATCAGTGTACGTAACGTATTGAACTGTCAGACGTTATTGTAAGCTTAAACAATAGACCAAACACATTTAAATCTCATATCAGATTTTGGTTCTCTATTGTCTTCATTATTTCGGCTCTGAACTTTCTTGGTTATGCGAGTGCTTTAGAGAATTTGCCTAAGTAAAATTCTTAACGAACCGGCCATGTTCACACTAACTAAGGTGATGTGCTATAAAGAGTATCTTATATTACCCCACTTGTACTAATTAACAAGATATAGTCATCATTAAAAGCAATAGCTTAACCTTTACCATTTTGTAGGCAGCACTTTTGCATCATATATAGAAATGGGATGAAGATAAATTTTCAAGTGCTTCCCTAAAATCAATCATTAAAACTAAAACTGACATTCATTAATAATATACATGACACTTTTTAATATTAACACTGCTGACACTATTTAAGAATAACACTGACACTAAAAAACAGGGTCGGTCTTGTGAAATATGGGGCCCTAGGCAAATAATTTAATTGAGGCCCTTAAATACCCCCGCAAATAATAGTGAAGTGACATATTTCACCAAATTTTTAGTGATATATGCAAATAATTCAAATAAATAATGAAATAATGTTTAAGTTATGATTGCAAATAGTTTATTAAAATTATATTGAAAAAAATATTAAAAGAACAGAGAGGAAAGCTAAATTAAATTAGGAGCAAAGGAGAGAAATAACTAAAACGTTAAATTAAACTAGAAAAAAAGTATAAGAGATAGGAAATAAAATTAAAATAAGAAAGAGTCAAAATGTGTAGAAGAGATGGAAATAAAATTAAGCACATGGGAATTTGGTCTGCTGGCTTGAGCTCATGGCTTTCAACCTGGAGGTCATGGGTTCGATCCCCCCAGAAGTTAGAGGGAAGGATTTCTCTCCCTAGGATTTATCTCCTAGACGCTTCTGTGTGTGTGTGTGTGAGCAGTGGAAAAAAAATTAAAAAAAAAAATTAAGCTAAAAGAAAAAAGCCAAAAACTTGTAAAAAACGTGTTTTTTCTAAAAATTAGAAAAAAACGTGTTTTTAAAAAGACGTCGTTTCCATCTCTCTCTACTCGCAGGCTCTCTCTCACTACTCTCTCTCTAAACGCAAACTCTCCCTCTCCGGCCAATCCCGTCGCTGTTCCTCTCCCTCACATCCAAATCAACCGGCGACCTCAATCCCCTTCCTCACCGACCTAATTCATCCCCTCCTCCCCCACCACAATCACAACAACAACAACAATCACAACAACAATCTGCTCGTGGGTTCAGAAGGAAGTCTTCGGAATCGGATTCTGATTCCAAAATCCAGTTTTCAATTGATCATGCCTTTGGTGATTCCGATTTTATCCACGTCGGAAACTTCTCCGCTCGCGTCAAGACCTGGCCTCACGGCGAACAGTTTGGTTGCTCTATGTCGTGATATTTCTTTATGCTTAGATTGTAATTGGGTTGTTCAAAGAATCTTGAGTTGCCAGAATTAGGGAAATTAACGAGTATGGAGATCTAACCTGTTGATTTTGTTCCGGTGATACGGAGTGCCAGTGCATGTAATTTGGAGTGCCAGTGCACGTGATTTAGAGTGCCAGTGCATGTGTTTATGAGTGCCAGTACTTGTGTTACGTGATTTAGAGTGCCAGTGCATGTGTTTATGAGTGCCAGTACTTGTGTTTTTGAGAGCCAACAAAAATAATTATCCGTGTTTTTAAGTGCCAGTGTATGTGTTTTTGAGTGCCAGTTCATGTATTTTTGAATGTCAGTTCATGTGTTTTTGAATGCCAGTGCTTGTGTTTTTGAGAGCCAGCAAAAATGTTAGTGTAACAAAGTGCCAGTGTTAGTGTAACAGAGTGCCAGTGTGAAGAGTGTCAGTTCATGTATATAAAAGTGCCTGTGTAAAAAGTGTCAGTGCCTGTTTAACAAAGTGACAGTGCCAGTTTACACTGACACTTTGTTAAACTGGGACTGGCACTTTTTTCACTAGCACTTTATCACACTGGCACTTTGTTTAACTGGCACTGGCATATACGGGGAAACCCAAAACACGTTTTTCCTAATGCCAGAAAAAACGCGTTTTTCATAAGACACACTCAAGAAAAAAAGGCGTGTAAAGGAGAAAGAAAATAAAAAGTAGTAGCCAAGATTCGATCCAGCCAGGGTTACAAAGGGGTCGTCTTATGCTTAATGTCTTGCTCCTAAATCACTTAGACATGATATCTGTTCGAAAATGGCAATTACTAAATAATAACCTAAAAGTTTGAGCCCCTAAAATCGATAAAATCGAGTCAAAATTCGGGCTTTAGGCGGTTGCCTCACTTGTCTTACGGTAAGCCGACCACCTTTAAAAAACACAAATAATTACACTATTTAATACTAACATTAACACTCAAAAACACTAGCAATATCACTAAAAAACACTATCACCGGCACAAATTTTTACAGTAACACAAGCGTTTTTACATAAACACTCACATTTGAACATAAAATCTTGCAGTTATCCGATCCGATTATGATCCGATTTAAAACTTGTTTTTCCTATGATTTAAAAAACTTGATTTTTTACGATACCGACTCTAATTGGATACTCTTGCTTAGTTTAGACAAGAAATAATTACCAACTTTTGCAATTTACTATACCTTTGACTCTAACAAAATATCTTCAAATTTAATAAAGGAAATGTAATATCTATTTACAGTATAATGCAATATATTTTCTAATTATATTACAAATAATATAATGGAATTGCATTATTTGAGTCAAAATTAAAAAAAATATGATGTATGAAAATAGTACATAATGACATTATATGTAACAAATTGATAAAATATATTACCTTAAGTTGTCATTAGATAAAATAAAATAAAAATATCTTATATATTTTGATAATTCAACCGCAATACCAAATTTAATGTGTCATTTTGCATTAAGAGTAGGATTTACATTCAGATTTTAGGAATTATGCAAGTCATTCAAGGGGTTTATTTAAGAAATTGACCTTTTAGAGCTAAAAATGTTACAAAAAGAATAGTAGTAGTGTATTTGTCTAGTCATTATTCATTAAAGAGAGTCATTTGAAGATTTGAAGATATTTTCATATTTTATAAATGTTTGAATCTTCATCTTCAACATTCATACCTTCAAGAACAAATTTTCAAGCCCAGAAATCCAAGCCTTTGTAACACTTCAGATTTATTGTGCTCTAAATCATACAGATCTAAAGAGCCTTGAATCTTGATAATCACACACACGCCTCAATTGATTAATCACATAGATTAAATCATTTGAAATACACCGGTTACAGTCTAGGATTTGCTTCATTATTTAGATTTTAGATTTGAACGGAATATAATTCTCCCCCTATTAAATACTCCTAAAAATAAGGAAAGCAATTAGCACACAGAATCTTAATCCAATAGGGATTTATTCTCACTCAAGAAGTCTTATTTGGAGCAGACTCCTAGCGAGCTAAGAAACCTAAATTAGATGAAGATTCACTCTCCTGATACAAGTCAGCTATGGAACTCCTATTCTTGGAGGACACCCCACTTGAAAGCTATAAATAAGGGTCAAAACCCTCACACAAAAGGTACATTCAAACACCCTCTCAATACTATAATACGCCTTCCCTTCCGGTTTATATCATCTCCATATACAGATGCTTATTCTCACGTCGGAGGGTTTGCGCAGGGGTAACTCCCCGCGCCCTAACGGTGTTTGTTTTGCAGATCCGTTCGTCGTTCGTCCAGGAATCCAACGCCGCGTTCCCGACTGATCAGGTACCCCCGGTACCGCTCATTTTTTGCTACATCAGTTTGGTTCCATTGCCGAGAACGAATTTATTTATGGCGAACGACGGACGGAAAAATTTTAAAGCTGATGATAGCATGAGAGGAAGCTACGTTGATCTCCCTTTCTCTCTCTTTCTCTCTCTCTCTCTCTCTCTCTCAATTCCATTCCCAGTTCTTCAGCAAAATCCATAATCAAACAAAAACAACAAAATTCAAAAGGGAGATGGAATTCTAATGGTACTCAGTTCGTCAATGGCCGCCCCTCAACAAAAATCCTCCTCCGAATTCCTGAGTGCCCTGATGTCTGGATTTGGGCCCTGTTTCTCTCTCTCTCTCCCTCTCCCGAACCTTCCGCCATAAAACCCTTTCTCTCTCGGCCTGTCTGCTAGACCTCCGGCACCTATTTCTCCGGCCGCCTCCAACTCAACGTCTCCAAAATTTCCCTTTCCAGCTAGAGCCGTCAAGTTGGGACGGTCCCGTCAGGACGTCCCGTCCCGCAATAGATTTGGGACGGGATGGGACGGAGTATTTAGTCCCATCCCGTTTCGTCCCTTCCCGTCTCATCCCGTTCCCGTCGCGGGACAACATGGTGCGGTCCCGCCCGTCCCGTTCCCGTCCCGCATATCTCGGCCCTGTATATCTCTCTGGCTTCAGTGTTATGCAAGTTTTAGGTTGCCTTGATGTTTTTATCAGACTTAACCAAGTTATAACCTCGCATGCAACATATGCCCTTTCTGCCAGCTTATGGGAAAATTACAATAGTTTAAGCATGAACTTGATTACGAAATAATCTATAGAAGTGGGTACTATTACCACATTAATTGCCTTAAAGAGAAACCATATACCATTCAAAATCATGGTAGGAAGTAGCGACATTCATAGATATGGGTATGTATTATATGGTCTTGAAAACTTATCATTACAAAGGAGAGCAAATTTCATCATGCTTTTAACTTGGAAGTTCAATTATAAGCATTACTCTAGATGAGTACCTGCTGAAAGCAAGCATGGCTTCAAAAAGAGTGATAACAGGAGCCAAGTACTCTTTGCTATCCAGTTGAGCAGTTTATGCACAAGAAACAAAAATGAAAACATCACACTACAAAAATAAAATACTCCTGGGCAATGAGCGAGACATCACTGCAAGCAAATATTTAACATAGTAGTAGTAACATTATGACCACAACGATAATTACAGCAGTAACACTGATCAGTATCAAAACATTGGAGGGCCTTTCTTCTGTTATTGATGAATTGGCTATGTAATCTGTTGATGAGCTTATCAATTCTTTGAGTTTTGCATGTTACTTGTCCTACTTCCGTCTACTTGAGCTTCTCAAATTGATCATGGTTAATAGATTGTTTTCATTTGAGGGCTATCAATTAGAACATAGATTGGTGGCACTTGAAAAATACTCATCCCGTATGGGTCCTGCGGGATCCCGCGTCCCGCAAATGGGACGGGATGGGACGGAGTATTTTAGTCCCGTCCCATTTTGTCTCGTCCCGTCTCGTCCCGTTCCCGTCGTGGGACAACATAATTTTGTCCCGTCCCGTATTCCCGAATTGACAGCTCTATTTCCAACCCTAACCTCGACCTCTCCAAAATTGGCTTCTTCCTCTGCACCAAGGACTCATGGCTCCACGTTTTCCAGTAAATTGAGGAAGTCGAAATTACTTGCGCTCTCCAATCCAATCTCATCAAGCTTATCTACACCTTCGATTCTCTCCGTGCCAATTCCTCTTTCAACTTTCTCTATCTCCAGACCGACTTCGATCAGTTCACCTAGTCTTCGCTAACTGTCTCCCTCAGCTCAAGATCTCCATGGATGTCCGATCCGCTATGTACAATCTCGACGGCAAGTCAGGCCACCGCGATTACTTGCCCGCTGGCATTGAATCTATTATGTGAGGCTGAGGATAAATCCTACATTAAGCGGCTGTAGTGCCCATGGTAGGATATTTTGTTCTATATATTCAGTTTTCTGAAAGGAATTACCCTGTTTACACTGATTGTATTGGCACTGGTTGGTCATTTTTGAAACCCTATTTGCAAGACAAAGAGAAGAAGGTGAAGAAACTGAAGGTTACGGTTGCTGATGCCGCGGCTAAGATCGATGCGGCTCATTTGGCTACTTTTATTGCTGATGTTACGGCTTTGTATGAGGCCCAACAGGACATACAACTGATGAGATTTGCTGATTATTTCGGAAGTGCATTTTCTAGTGTGACTGCCGCACAGTTTCCTTAGGCCAAGTTGTTCAGAGAGTCAGCCCTCGCGAAGATTGCTGATACACCTATTTCTCATATTTCTGAAGCTGTTTATAAGACTTCAGTTGACTGGATTAACCAACGATCTCTTGAAGCCCTTGGTTCTTTTGTATTATGGTCCTTGGACAACATTCTTACTGGATTTGCGAGCCAACAAGCTGGAGCTAAGGGCTCCAAGAAAGCTTCCCAACAATCGTCCTCAAAATCTCAGGAACAATTTCTACAAAGAAGGAATTCTAGAGATAAAGGATCAGTGAATTTTTTGTCTAACAAATCCCAGTCTCGATGCCCACCATATCCAGGTGTACTCTTTCCAATTTAGTCATCAATATATGCTATATTTGGATGCTCATTGTTATTTGCAGTAACATGCCCAACACATGAGTTTATTATTGCCATGGACAATCTGTTACACCAAGAAAAATAATTATACATCATGTTCTCCTTAGAAGCTAGGCCCAAATCGACTTTATGCTTTCTATCTTGATCTGAAACCAATTACAAATAGCTCATTTTATTAATTATTTGGCTCTTTGTCGAGGTACAATGCAATGACATGCTGTTGCAGACAGCTCCTTCCGTTTCAGCTTAAAACTCAATTCGGCTCTTTGATGCTACGAGCCTTAACTCCACGACGGAAACAAGCAGGGAAGGCGACCTTCTCCTAGCAAGGTGATTGAATGCTACATTCGACTGAGCAAAAGAGCTTCTTTTAATCTAAAGAATCTGCGAGCAAGCATGACGGCTTATCAACAGACCCAGCAAAGCAAAAGAACAGTCACACAACCAACATTCATTCTAAACCCACATGCTATCTCTTAATTGAGAGACTTCAGGTGTACTCTTTGTAGGGACCGCGACCACCCCCACCACTCCACATTAGTATGATATTGTCCGCTTTGGGCTCAGCCCGCACGGATTTGCTCTTGGGAACTTCCCAAAAGGCCTCATACTAATGAAGTGGGGTGTGCTCTTATAAACCTGACAATACTTTGTTCAATTGTCGATGTGGGATTGGGTTTGCACCCCAACAATCCTCCCCTCAAACCAAGGACCACACAAGCGAAACCATCCGCAAAGTCACACAAGAGGGAATCCCACCACCACTATAATCGCACACACACGATCCACCCAGGCCGGAACATCCCAACCATGGCTCTGATACCATTTGTTGGAACAAAAACGATCCATCAAATCATGAACCGACTCATAACTAGATTAAGAAGAGAAGAAGAAGAAGAAGACGAAGACGGAAGCGTATACCTTGAGATTCCATAATTGTTCTTGTTCTTGTTCTTGATGAAGATATGAAGATAGTCTTTGATTTAGGAAGAGTAGATCTTCTAAATGATGAGTTCCTTTTTTAGTCTCTTTGTTCTTCAAGTACTTAGGAAGAATTTTGACTGAATGAGAATGAAAAATAACTAGTGATTCATAGGCTTGATGGATAGGCCTTTATATAGGAATCCAAGGGGCACTTCATTTAGGGACTACACCTATTGATATATAAGATATTACCATTATGCCCATCATTTAATGGTATACTTATATTATGGAATTCTACATATTATTTAGAGTTCTATACTTTATACCATATATTATAATATTGATCATTATATTATTAAGTATTTATATGTTACATTAATCCATGTTCTTACAATCTCCCACTTGGATTATTATAACATATACCTTCACTTAATAAATTTCTTCAATCATATTTATAACACAAATGACAACCCTTATGTGCACTTTGTTGTCATTCGAAAATAATCCCGTCCATTAGTCATATAAGTATAAGGACTAAAGGGGCATTCGTTGTAATTGATTCGCAACTAAACCCACATTAATCACATATATATATCCAACTAAATGACATAGATAAAGTATAGATATGTAGCATGGAAAATTAATGAATATATATGAAGAATGCATATATATATTCTCCAACTAGTCCTACTTTAACCAAATGAGATCAATTTAAATGAAAACAACACAAGGAAATAGAAACATTTAAAACTCCCACTGATTTAGGCATTATCAAAAGTCATTACACCCATATGAGCAACATGCTCGTGAAATACTAAAGGAGATAACGCCTTAGTAAATGGATCCGCTAACATGGAGTTTGTACCAATAAGTTCTATTTCTATTTGTTCATTTTGTACTCTTTCTCTCACAACAAGAAACTTAATATCTATATGCTTAGATTAAGATGAACTCTTGTTGTTGTTGGAGTACAATACCGCGGCCCGATTGTCACAATATAACTTAAGTGGTCTTTCAACACCTTTGACAATTCTTAGTCCTTCAATGAATTTACGCAGCCATATAGCTTGATTTGATGCCTCATAGCAAGCAACAAATTCGGCTTCCATGGTGGAAGTAGTAACTAATGTTTGCTTGGCACTTCTCCAAGATATCGCTCCACCGGCCAAAGTGAAGACATAACCCGATGTCGATTTGCGACTATCTTGGCATCCAGCAAAGTCCGAATCGGAAAAACCAATGATCTCAAGATGATCCGACTTTGTATATGTAAGCATGTAGTTCTTCGTGTTTTGTAAGTATCTCATCACTCTTTTGGCTGCGACCCAATGTTCTCTTCCCGGATTGCTTTGATATCGCCCAAGCATGCCAACAATAAAGGCAAGATCTGGGCGAGTACAGACTTGAGCATACATTAGGCTTCCTCTTGCCCCGATGCGTAAGGGATATTTTCCATATACTTGGATTCAAGATTATTTTTAGGACATTGATTTAGACTGAACTTATCTCCCTTAGAGACCGGGGTGTCATGTGGTTTACAATTTTCCATGCTAAACCTTTGTAATACCTTCTCTATATAGCTCTTTTGTGATAATCCTAACATACCTCGTGAGCGATCACGATGTATTTGGATTCCTAATACAAAAGAAGCTTCTCAAGATCTTTCATCTCAAATTTGTTTGAGAGAAATTTCTTGGTTTCCTTAAGAAGGTCCTTATCATTACTAGCAAGTAAAATGTCATCCACATATAAGACCAAAAATATAAATCTACTCCCATTGAACTTATGGTACACACAATCTTCACCAAGATTCATTTCAAAACCGAATGAAAGAATAACTTGGTTAAATTTTAAGTACCATTGACGAGACGCTTGCTTAAGCCCATAAATGGATTTCTTGAGTTTACAAACTAGTTGACTAGTTTGATCCGAATCGATCACCATTTACTGGTTTCTTCATATAGATAGTTTCCTCAATGTCACCATTGAGAAAAGGCATCTTTACATCCATTTGATGAAGCACGAGGTCAAAATGTGCCACTAAAGCCATAATGATTCTAAAGGCATTTTTAGAGGATACCGGTGAAAATGTTTCTTTGTAATCAATGCCTTCTTTTTGAGTAAATCCTTTAGCGACAAGACGCGCCTTATGTCTTTCCACATTACCTTTTGAATCCCGTTTGGTCTTAAAGATCCATTTACATCCGATGGGTTTCACATTCTTAGGTAATGAGACAAGATCCCAAACGTCATTATCATTCATGGATTTTAACTCTTCATTTATGGCATCAATCCATTTATGAGAATTTGGACCACTAATGGCTTCATGGAAGGTGATTGGCTCATCTCCCACTAAACCTAACGGTTCCTCATTCTCGGCAAGATACACATCATAATAATCCGGTATAGCACTCCTTCTTGCTCTATTAGATCTTCTTAAGGGCACCGGTTCTTCTTGATTTTGAGGGTGTTGAATTTCCTCATCAACATTTTCATGTTGTTCATTAATAGAAGAATTAACGTCATTTTGAATTATATGTTCTTGTCGAATTTCAGCACAAGCTGCTTGATTTTCGATAGGAACTATAGGAAGAAGGTATAGGAACGAATTCCTCTTCCATTTCTTCAAATTCAAAATTACTATTCAAATTTTCCCCTCTAAATTCAACATCCTCAAAGAACCTAGCATTTCCCGTCTCGAAAAAGGTTCTAGTTTTAGGGTCATAGAATTTATATCCCCTAGATCTTTGAGAATACCCTACAAAATAACTACTAACTGTCTTAGCGTCCAACTTTCCTTCGTTAGGTTTATAAGGCCTAGCTTCGGCTGGACAACCCCAAACATGAAGATGATTTAGGGATGGTTTCTTTCCGGTCCATAATTCATAAGGGGTTTTGTTAGTAGCTTTTGAAGGAGCTCTATTAAGTAGGTAGGTTGCGGTTTTCAAAGCATCACCCCATAATGAGTGAGGTAAAGAAGTACAAGAAACCATACTTCTTACCATATCCTTAAGGGTTCTATTACGTCTCTCGGCTACACCATTCATGCTAGGTGTCCCCGGCATGGTGTAGTGAGGGACAATCCCACACTCTTCCAAATAGCGAGCAAAAGGACCCGGACGTTGTTCTCCCGAACCGTCATTCCTACCGTAGTATTCACCACCACGATCGGATCTAACGTTTTTAATAGTCTTTTCAAGTTGATTTTCAACTTCGGCTTTAAAAGACTTGAAAACGTCCAATGATTGAGACTTTTCATGAAGTAAATAAATGTATCCATAACGAGAGAAGTCATCTATGAACGTAATAAAATATGTTTGTCCGTTCCATGAAGGGGTAGGGAACGGTCCACATATGTCCGTATGAATTAGTTCTAAGACTTTTGTAGCTCTCAAGGATTCATTTTTGTTTGTACTATTCGTGAATTTTCCTTTAAGGCATTCAATACAAAAGTTATTTTCCGGAGTATCAAGCTTATGTAATATTCCCTCGGACACAAGCTTGTCAATTCTCCTTTTGGAGATATGACCCAAACGCCTATGCCACAAAGTATAAGAGTTTTTACTTGAAAACTTTCGTTTTGTGCCTCGAGAGTTAGTTTCATTATTTTGGGACTCATTTAATGAATTGACTGTGTCAAGTAAATATAGATTATCAATGTAAGATAAAGAACTAGTACCAAAAAGCTTTGAATCAAAATATAAATTGCATTTATTATTACCGAAGATACAGGAATAACCTTCCCGATCTAATGTAGTGACGGAAATTAAATTCCGTCTAAAGGATGGAATAATAAATACATTATTCAAAACTAAATAATATCCGGTACTAAGAGATAATCTAAAAGTTCCTATGCCCTCCACCTCTACCGGCTTTCCAGCTCCCATGTAGATGAATCTTTCACCTTTATTGGGCGTTCGGTAGTTCAGGCAACCCTGCATACATGAACTTATGTGAGTAGTTGCACCGGAGTCTAACCACCATGTATACGAAGGAATTGAAACTAAATTAGCTTCATTACAAACAAAGCTAAATGACATACCTTTCTTAATTCGCCATTGGCGATACTTAGAACGATCGGGCTTCATGTGAGTGGGGTCCTTGCAAAAGAAGCACTTTTTCACCTTTTGATCATTTGATGATCCCTTAGGCTTCTTTGATGCAACCGCAATCTCCTTACCTTTTCTCTTTATCCCACGAGAAGAGGTAGATGCATAATGAGCACTTTCGGGTTTAGATTGTTTCAATCTATCCTCTTCCTCTGTCACATGTGAAATCAATTCATTGATATTCCACTTGTCCTTTTGACAGATTATAGGTCGTTTCAAAATGACCGAATTGATGAGGAAGAGAAATTAAAGCCAAATGCACAAGCAAGTCTTCCGAAAGGTCTAACTTGAGTGCCTTTAATTTAGAAGATAGATGAAACATTTCCATTATATATTCCCTTATGCTTAGGTGCCCTTATACCTCATGGAAACAAGCTTCCTTAAGGTAGCGCTTGTTTCCGATTTATCGCTTTTTGCAAAGCGTTCCTCTAGGGCATCCAAAAAGCCTTTAGCTCCATTATCCTCGGAGACATTGTTCAAAAATGTCTCAGGGAATTTCTGCATTCTTTATAATGCTTAGGGTGACGCGATTAGAACGCTTCCACCTCTACCGAACTCAAGCGGTCTTCCGCTGCTTTTATCGATTAGAGGGGCAGGAGCTTGTTCTCTTAATGCGAGGTCAAGGTCCAAACAGCCTAAGACCATAATAATCTTGTTTTCCAAGTTTTAAAGTTTGTCCCAGGTTAGCAAAGGTATTGAGTTTAAGGCGGTAGTAACGAGATGAAGCAACGATCAAATACGAATGAAGAGAACAAAAGAATGAAACAAAACATATATAAGAAACTACACAATGATTAATTATATCAAAATGAATTCCATCATAATAAAAGATAATCAACATGACATCAAGACTAATCTTTGGATTGCGAATTGACTCATAATTTGATTTATCTTAGGGTAAACAAATAGCTCAAACAATACACTTTAAATACTTGCCTTCCTTTGGGCCGGATCAAGTATAAAAAATGTCCTAAAATTTAAGGTATTTTTTCCCCGGCAATAAAGAATATAAACAATTCACTTTAAACACCCGCCTTCCTTTGGGATGGTTCACAGCATTTAAAATGACCAAAAGTTTAGTTCAATTATTACCCCATGAATGTAAATACTTAGTCAACAACAAGGTCTCCTTTGGGAAACAAGCATGTTATCACATATCAATATTTACATTCATCTTTTAACAAGTTTGAATTTAATCAACAAGGTCTCCTTTGGGAAACAAGCATGTTAATTATATCCAAAAATGTTAAGGATATAATTAATCGGAAATAAAAGGCCTAAAGGTTATTTCTGAAAATTTAAAGGGTAAATAAATAAGTGAAATTTATCATTAAAAGATAGTATCCTTTTGTTCTACCCGTCCATTCTTAATGTTCGATAACTCTAAGAACCGCCGAAGCGCGGCGGTGTCCGAGATACTATAATTTACTAACAAATTATCACAAAAGACCAAAAGGGTATGAATGACCAAAAAATTGCGGTTCTATAAACATTGAAGCACGCACACATGGGCGGCCGCGCAGGTCAAGGTGGGCGACCGCCCAAGCTTCAATTCCACAAATTTTGAAGTCGCTGTACACATGGGCGACCGCCCAGGTCAAGATGGGCGACCGCCCAAGCTGCATTTCACAGGCATTGAAGTTGCTGTACACATGGGCGACCGCCCAGATCAAGATGGGCGACCGCCCATGTGCCCAGTGCCCAGATTTGACGAAAAGTCACCATTTTTAACACCCTTTTATGAACAGTTTTGAACCCTTTTATGAACAGTTTTGAACCAAATAGAGAGAGTCATACCATCCAATACCCTTTAGACTATCAATTCTTAACTTAATGGTGAATAATTATTCAACCAAAGCAAGTAGATCCTTATACTCACATCACATTTTTAAATGTGTGGCTATACATTTGAACAAACTCACAACGCATCAAATGATGGTGGCTATGTCCAAAATAGGATAATCTTACATTAAGAATTGAAAGCCTTGAGTAAACCAAAATCAGAAATAGAATGAAGTTTATGAATATAATACTCTTAGACAAGATGAGTATCATGAACAAGAACAAAAACTAAATGAAATCATACAAGAATTAAAGCATAAGGCTTTATAAGAATTTCAAACTCAATCTAGTATATGAGTAGGCTTGATGGATAGGCCTTTATATAGGAATCCAAGGGGCACTTCATTTAGGGACTACACCTATTGATATATAAGATATTACCATTATGCCCATCATTTAATGGTATACTTATATTATGGAATTCTACATATTATTTAGAGTTCTATACTTTATACCATATATTATAATATTGATCATTATATTATTAAGTATTTATATGTTACATTAATCCATGTTCTTACACTCTTCCCATATCTACTGTCATTATTTACAATATACATATTTTGATGGCATGATTGTACAAAATATATACTTGAATTAGTATACTTAATTCATTGATCAGATGCATACCTGGATGATGCCAAGGAAACTAATGACATGCTTAAAAAATAAAATCAGATTGCTTGTATTGAGTTTCTTTGCTGCAGAATAGTGCATGATTCAAAATATGGGATTGCAACCCATGATTGTAATATCACACATATAGCATACTTTGCTGCAAAAACCAATGCATGAAATTGGCAGACCTCATCTGTAGCAAGAAAGGAATCAAAGGGCTATCTCCTTCCATTGTGAATTGGAAGCTGGATACCATATCATTTATTCCCATTTTTTTTATGGTTCTACCATTGTCTACATGGGATCCTTACTGGAGCTCTTACCGCCAATTTACATACTTGGTTATTTCATAGAATAAAATGGTTGATAGGCCCTCGAACCTTAAGCTCCAATCTTCGAAGATGCTGCATTCCATTCGTGGCTTGTTGCAGAAGCTGCTTTCCTTTGAGAAAGCTGCTGAGGAAGTAAATATTACTCAATCTGTGAAGAGCGTAGTTGAACAGAGGCCATCACATGCATCACTTGAGTTACTCTCAGAAAGTGGGTTGCAAAGTTTGGAATCTCTTGGTGATCTGGTGAACAAAATTGCTAAGATTGGCTTGGTCGCATGGAGCTTATTGATTGCATATGCAGTTTTATCTTACTCAAACCTCTTATCGGCCAGACTATGATTGAAAAGCTTCTCACAATGCTCCGGGACCCTGATTACCTAGATATTCGTTCAAATTTTGGTGTTAAAATGGTGGGCTCCTTTAAGGAAGAACACATTACAGCAAAGGAGGTTTTAGCTGCTGGTCATCAATCTCGTTCATTGATGGAAACCACTATTGTAACTCTCATGCATCTTTCACTTCAGAGTGAGAAAATTGAGTTGGAGCTTCTCGGTTGATCAAGCAACTTTGTCAGGCACAATTGCTGTGAAACTAAGTTCAAGACAACATCATAGTGCAATGAATGATCAGCATATTACACGCATGCGAGCAACCTAGCAGCTCGTCAAAGCAATTGAGCAACACGTCAAATCCAGTTCTGAGTCAGATCTCTGATGATACCGTAGACATTCATGAAGATGACAACAATGACTCGGTTCCGTCCATCCCAGATTTAGCCCCTCATCTTGTCAGCGGCCAGAACTCGGGGGCCGATCTTGACTTGAGACAAGGAAGAATTGCAGGACGTAGATGAACTAGCAAGACAAAAAACAGCTACCAAAGACAACAACATCTACGACCTATGTACGAGTCATCTTCCCTCGTCATAGAGAGATGAAAAAGAAGAAAGCCCAACGCCTCTAACGGCTAACGCGGCAAAACCATCTACGACCTATGTACGAGTCATCCTTCCTCATCATAGAGAGATGAAAAAGAAGTGAGCCCTACGTCACGATGAGGAAACCCCTCTGTCTAACGACTAAAGCGGCAAAACCGTCTGCGACCTATGTACGAGTCACCTTCCTCGCCATAGAGAGATGAAAAAGGAGTGAGCCCTACGTCATGACGAGGAAATCCCTCTATCTAACGACTAAAGCGGTAAAACCGTCTACGACCTATGCGAGTCATCTTCCTTAGCATAGCTTTCCAAGAGTTTATACCGGCATTCAAGCAAATCAAATCAAATAAGCTAAGCAGTTTATACTAAAGCAACAAATGAAGACAAGGAAGTCCTCCATGACAGGAACCTGGATGGTGACTTGTTGGGTTGAGCTTCCTCCTCGACATTAGTCTCCTCGGCATGTGCCACGACATCAGCCTCATCGTCTTCCTCCAGGTCAGGATCCGGGATGGTGACTTATTGGGTCTTCCTCCTCGACATTAGTCTCCTCGGCCTGCGCCACGGCATCAGTCTCGTCATCTTCTGCCAGGTCAGGATCCGAGATGGTGACTTGTTGAGTTTGAGCTTTCTCCTCGACATTTTCTCCTTGGCCTGCACCTCGGCATCAGCCTCATCGTCTTCCTCCAGGTCAGGATCCGGGATGGTGACTTGTTGAGTTTGAGCTTCCTCCTAGACATTAGTCTCCTCGGCATTCGCCTCATCATCTTCCTCCAGGTCAGGATCCGGGATGGTGACTTGTTGGGTTGAGCTTCCTCCTCGACATTAGTCTCCTCGGCCTGCGCCACGGCATCAGCCTCATCGTCTTCTGCCTTGCCAGGAACCGGGATGGTGACTTGTTGGGTTGAGCTTTCTCCTCGACATTAGTCTCCTCGGCCGGCACCCCAGCATCCACCTCATCATTTCATTCTTGAACCAGCGGACAACTGAAGCGACACTTGTCACTTGACGCCTGTTCGTATTCTTATAAACTGAGGTAGAGCTCACTTCCTCCTCGTCATCGACATGGCCGAGCTAGAAAGTCGGGGGCCACTGAACGGAATATAATTCTCCCCCTATTAAATACTCCTAAAAATAAGGAAAACAATTAGCACATAGAATCCTAATCCAATAGGGATTTATTCTCACTCAAGAAGTCTTATTTAGAGCAGACTCCTAGCGGGCTAAGGAACCTAAATTAGATGAAGATTCACTCTCCTAATACAAGTCAGCTATGGAACTCCTATTCTTGGAGGACACCCCACTTGAAAGCTATAAATAAGGGTCAAAACCCTCACACAAAAGGTACATTCAAACACCCTCTTAATACTATAATACGCCTTCCCTTCCGGTTTATATCATCTCCATATACAGATGCTTATTCTCACGCCGGAGGGTTTGCGCGGGGGTAACTCCCCGCGCCCTAACGGTGTTTGTTTTGTAGATTCGTTCGTCGTTCGTCCAGGAATCCAACGTCGCGTTTCCGACTGATCAGGTACCCCCGGTACCGCTCATTTTTTGCTGCATCAAGATTTAAGTTTGATTTTTGTAATCTTGTAATCTCTCTCATAATATAATACAAATCTAGTAGTTAGAAAATCCAAGACTAACCATTTTGATAGTGGACGTAGATCATTTACAATTGAACCGCTCCAAATATTGTGTTCTTTAATTTCTTCATTCTCTTTACTGTTTATCATTCAAACTAATTTGTCTTATCTGTTTGATCTTAATAGGTTTTTCAGATTTGTGAATTGTGTTTAAAGTTAATCATTGTCAAACAACACTTCACTGTTTTCTAAACCTCACTGTCAAACCTTATTTTGTTACTAGGAAATTCCATTGTGCATTTTACAAACCTCACTTGCGATTTTGATACACTGCAAGAGTGGTTTTGTAAGAAAGAGGTTTGCTTTTAAAAAAGGGTCGAAAAATTTGTAACAGCTATTCACCTCCATCTAGCTATTTTTCACCCTTGTTACCTCCTTTGGGACCAACAACTCCCACCTACTTAGCTAAAGTTGGTAGAGCAGTTGCTATGAATACCATGCTGCTAACTTGTCAGTAACTAATTCAAGGAATGTTAAAGTTACCATTACTCACAACAACTTCTTTGTCCAGTGGATTATTCAAAGATCTTTGTACTTCAAATCTCAAGCACTCAATGCAGAAGATATTCTCATTTAATGCTTGTCAGTCCAAGTTATCCCTTCAACCCCTTCAAAGACAACTGCTCTCCTTGAAGACAACTATAAACCTCTCTTATAGCATTGAAGATGATTGGTGCATTGAAGACTTTGAGAATAGAATTGTCAAGAACTGCAATTGCTGAAATCCTTCAAGCATTGAAGTTCAAGACATTCAGTCCTTGTAATCACTAGAGCATTTATAAGGATAAATAATGTGTACACTCAATCAATTCTTGTAAGTGTTCCCCAACAAGTCTATGTTTGTAACACATTGATTGATCACACCACACACCCAAGAGAAATCAATTCAATTTGTTAATACATCTCTTGAAAACACCTGGTCAAACTTGTATCACGATCCATTAGTGATCACTTTCCCTTAGAAAGCCTTCAACCTTCCTTATAGGTTAATGCTTGCAACTTGTAATAGACTAGTGAACATTAATAGTGCACATTTTTACAAATTCATATTTTGATCAAACATGATAGAGGACGTAGCAGTTAGTTAACATTGTGAACCTCTCCAAACAACTGTGTCCCTTTGTTTGTGTGTTTGCTCATTTTATCTTGTCTTGTAACCGGTTGAGCTCTTTCACCGGTTACAACCTTTAAATTCCTTAACTGCCTTGTTTTGTCTTTCTTATCGTAATATGTTTTGCATGATATTTTAACTTTCTTAAAACTCATTTTACTTAACCGATTATTTGAGTTAGTAAACCAGTAATATTTTATCCGATGCGTAATCGGTTAACATCGGTTTAGCTTTTTATAAGTTAATTGGCTATTTTGAAAAAGTTTTCAAAAGAATTTTTATCAGACTATTCACCCCATTTTAGCCTGTTTTCCTATCAATTGGGTATAAACAGTTTTAAACTTGTGATCTCTAGTATTGAAAGGGACATCATATGTCGCTTGATCTATAATTAATTGGTGCTTATATCATCACTCATTAATTAAGTCAATGATTTAATTATAACTAATTGGTTTAAATATTTGTATGCATTAAATATTGTTCTCCTACAATTACCCTCTCCCAATTTAATTTTTTACTTATTCAATTCAACCAATTTACAATTCCCCAATAAAATTTAATCACACATACTATAATGAATCATTTCAAATGTTTACCTATTTGCAATAATTATTGTCCTCATGCAATTTCTCTCTTCCTTATTAGTGATGAGTTTTGTTCATCCTCACAAATAGAGTAAACTTTAATTGTCTTTGCATTCATACTACTTGGGAGTATCATTTAAATTATAATTTGTGTACTAACTGTAAGAAAGAAAGAATTAAAGGAAAATCTCATCTTGATTGGGAGATTGGATTACACGTATTTATACACATGAGTGTTAACATAAAAAACATCTAATCAGTGTGTAAGCATACACCGGAAACATATATGCAATTTAACATATTTCTGTTTTATCCTACATGCATGTCCAGATTTTTTCTATATCGTATAATAATATTTTGTTCATCCCAAACAACTCAATTAGATTAGAAATGCAGTCTGCATTATTATATGGTTCTGCCAGAGGTGTATTTTAGGTGTAATTTGCAAAACAGGCTATACTATCTTCATAAACAACATCATCATAACCTCTGTTCAGAAGTAATTTGTACCTCACATAGCAAGAACAAAATGATCTTTATTGGATATGGTAAGACCAAGAAGTTATTATCTACAGCGAAGCTGTTTAATAATATTCTGTACAAAAAAAGCTTTACTTTTTAAATTATATTTTTTTTATTTTCAACCTAATTCGCAAAATAAAAGGAAAAAAAATACTTACTGAAATGCAGCAAGAACAAATTGTCCTGCACGTTATGGGGAGATTTTGCGGCAGAGATGTTGACCTATATTGAGACTGCCGGTGATAGCCCTCTCATTGTTCTCCTGCAATGTGTGAAATTAAAGAATTATGGCGGTATGAACAATTTATTTATACAAGTAAATTCATAAATAAACTTAAATATGTAAACAATAATGAATGTAAATTTATTTGCATACATACAGGAAAGGTTTCATTGACTAATGCCTACTTTGGAACTAAGATACATGTTCATGGCTTGATTCCTGAATTTGATGAGCTTAAAAGGTACTTTTGTTTGTTTTTTTTTTTAAGATTATTTATAATATATAAATCTGACTTCTATAGTTACGGTGTATATGTTAATAAAATAGGTTATTTCTTGAAGATTCAAGCTCATCTCAACGAATAAATGAGATATCTTCCATAACCAACAATTGTTCTTCGGCTGACTTGGAAAATGGTAATATTGATGTGAAGTGTGTGTCTGACCTAAAGTCTTGTATGCAGGTAAAGTAGAATAAGATCATAAACTTAATTGTATACATATAACTTACTAAGAACAGTTCTAATAATCACATAAATTAAATATAGGAAGGATACTATTGGATTGTCGGTCAAATTTCTGAAGTTATATCAGATGGGAGCTGGAGTTTTCTGAGTTGTCAGAGGTGTAGGTGTAAGTTGACAAGTGATCCTATGGGATTTAAATGTAATGAATGCAAAAGAGTTGATCCTAATCCTATCCCAAGGTATAAAGTGAAAGTTTCCATCATTTCCGGAAATGAGAGTGAGAGTGCTACTTTCATGCTGTGGGATGGTGCATGTGAACCCATGATTGGTAAAACAGCATTGCAGTTGAAGGAAAAGTATTTGAAGGTATATTAGAGAAAAAAAAAACAATCTTTTCATCTTTTACATTTTTTATAGTTTAAACTGACTGTTTTTTTTTTCTTCAGTTTTCAAGTAATGGAGTTGGTCACAAATTTATACCTGATGAGATAACGGCCTTGGTTGGAAGGACAGCAATTTTTAAGGTTAAGATAAAGCCTGAAAACTTAAGTGGTAAAGATACCACTTACTCAGTTGGATTGGTTTGTGATGACAAAGAGATAGTTGAAAAGTACACAAAAACTAGCATCTTGGCTTGCAAGGTGATTTATGAACTTTTTTTATCAATTCAATTCATAAATGAAAAAAATTTCTAAACCATTTTTTAAATGATTAGAGAGACGATGTGTTGAAGGCTTTGAAGGAAGCTGGCATTGAAGTCATCGAGGTACTTAGTTCTTATTATATACATTCTAAATAATACAATAAATTTTTTAATTTACCTAATTTTAAAGAAACATATTTGCATAATGTAGATAGATGATTCTGTGAATGATAACGAAGAAAAGACTCCAAACAGTGGTGGAACCAAACGACCATTAGGCTTTATGGATGATACTGCGACAAGCACTATGGTGGAGGATGGTGGATCTTCAACGAAAATTCAGCCCATAAGTTTCAAGGCAGTCAAGATAGAGAAGAACTAAAATTTATAGGGTGTTTAAGACCCATTTTATTTTCTGCTTTTGTTTTAAAACTATTATTGCTTAGGAATGATTAGTTTTTGAAACTGGAATATAAATTTCAGGAACAATTTTTTTTTATTTGGTTTTAAGGCCCATTTTATTACTATTTTGCTTTTGTTTTAAAACTATTGATGCTTCTGAGTGCTTAGTTATTTATATTATTTTGTTAAATACATATCATTTGTTAGTGTGTGCTTAGACTTACATATCATTTGTTAGTGAAGCAGTAAGCAAAAATCAGCATCTCAAATCCGAAAGACGTACAATCTGGAACATTCCAATCATCCCAGGGATGCTTGCAGCCTGCACAGTCCTTGGCTTCACTATCTGCATCAAGTCCAATTGAAGATTGAAAAAAAAATCAACAACTGAATATTCAGAATGAGTAAGTATACGCATAACATCAGTTATGGTTAAAACTGCTAGATAAAAACAACCAACTGTTGTAATTGCAACAAAGGACCGAAAATTTTAGGAGAGGGGAGAGAATATTCAAGAATGAGATTTATGACCCCATCAGCTTCTTCCATCTAGCATATCCAAGAATGAGCAAAAAGAGCAGAAAACAACCAACTGTTGTAATTGCAACAAAGGACCGAAAACCCCTTCTGTGTGGTCCCAACCGTAAGGGATGTTCATACCAAACCAACCGGCTAACAGGGTCTCAACAGCTATAGCAAAGGATGCAATTGTCAATGTTAACTGTAACTGAATAAGTTCATTTCTTTGGTTATCCAGTTGGATGTTCACGTAATCCTCCGTGTCATCAATGTATTCTCTAACCTGTGAGTAAATTTTAATGGGATAAAATCAAATTTTGAGAATACTAACACAAATTATGTGAAATAGTTGGAAAACCCATGTATCCATTTAAACTCTCCATTTGCCGGAAGCAAATTCTTACATACTTAAGCCGAGACAAGGCAAAAAAAATGGTTAGCACTACCCTATTAGCCTATTTAGCAAGATAACTCAATGGTTGTGTCTCAGATTAGAAAATAAAAATTAAATGGTACTCCGTCCCAAAATGGATGTTCAATAATCAAATTAGAAAACTTTTTGGACATTCACTTTGGGACGGAGGGAGTAAGATTTAATTTCTATTTTCTAATCTGAGACACCACAATTGAATTATCTTGCTTAGTATAAGAACTTTTTGGACATTCATTTGGGACAGAGGTAGTAGTAGTCTTTCCCCTTGGCCATTTGGATACAACGCATTGACAGATTTAGCTTGGGCAAGTATGAACTAAGAGCTGGATGGGAAAAGGCATGTCTCTCTGAATAATGTTAGCTTTCTTCTTTGAGCTACATATAGAAAAGGGGACGAGCTTATCTAGCTGGCACATGTAAAAGAGGAGGCAGGTTAGTGCTGGTAAAAGAGGAGGCTACTAGGTAGATATGGAATTTGAAGAGGAACAACCACGAGATATAACATAATCAAGTGTGTACTTATTGACATTTGATAATACTATATTTACTTAAAACATATCATAGTTTCACAATGTCGAATTAGACTCAAGGAAGGCAATTACAAATTTTGTTATTCAAGACAATAAATTTTGTTATTCAAGACAATTACGTTATTAAACAACGACCAATGTTTGAAACCCCTTGGTCCAGCTACAGGTCAATATATTTCTGGATTGAAGTCCTTCACAGTTCACCCTTCATTATTTTTTTCCCAATTACGTATCCACAATATTTTGTCTCAATGTGCCAGGGATTTTATGACACTCCACGATAGATTAAGATATCATATGAAATTTAAAATCATTTCTACATCCAAAAATATTTTTAGTTTTTTTTTTTTGTTAATTTATTCAGTAATATTGAATCTACAAGCTTAATCAATGTGTCCCAAAATATGTGGTCTCGCCGATCTTGCCTGTAGGTTGTGTTATTAAAAAGATACACTAATTTGGGAGAGGAAGGAGTACATCATAGTCTGATATATGCCTGTTCATGAACTATAATAATAAGTATAGTATAAATGAGGGATTGTACTTGCTACAGTGGTGTGAACAATTTCAAGCGGTGAATTTTCCATTTTGCCCTCATATATTTGTCCCTTTCCCATTTTGCCCTTAATTTTTTTTAAAAAAAAAAAAAATTAAAAAAAAAAAAACTACATATCTTCACACACAGATAGTAAAGCAAGAATAAAGTAAGTAAATTTAATTCAATTGCAATTTCAAAAAAACTACAATTATTATAAACTATATGCCTGTTCATTATCCTTTTGTACTTTCAACTTTTTTTCTTATAAATACATATATACTCAAACAAATTAACTCTACATCAAAGAATTTGTTCATATAATATAAATCTCCTCAAATTTAGTCAAATTTCTATACAAAATTGAGATATCCAAGGAACAAAAGCATCCATTGAAGGCTAAGCAAGCAAAATGAGGATTACAAGATCTACAACAATAGGAGCTAAGCAGAAAAGTAATGATGCTAATAAAGGTAATTTTCCAAAACGAATTATGCCATTTTTTATTGTTCAATAACTGGTCATTTATACCTTCATTGTTTGCCTATAGATTGCTTTTTCCAATTAGTACTCCATATCTTCACCTTTCTTTAAAAAAAAATGTTTTGCAAATTCAATTTTTTTGCCTCCGTAAATGATTACACCTTCTGTTACTATTTCCTGAAGTTATAATTTTAATTATCAAATTACAGTTTAAAGAAAAAATTCCCTATTTAGTGGAAGATTTTTTTCCATGATGCTAAAGGTGAACGAAACAATTCTTTCACTTTGAAACCCTAATGAATCTGATAAATTCTGTTACTAAAACGCCTGAAATTTTCAATTCTCACATTTTATGTGCTCCCCACAATTAATCAATCTATTTGGAGAAGGAACATAGTTACTTTTTTAACCAGATCTGTTTAGTTTCTTCAAATCTATATATAATTTTAAATATATGACATAATAACACGGTATAATCAAAATATATACGCCGGCGCTAACATACACAACGTAGATCTTTACTGTTATGTGCTATATATTATATAATCAAGAAAAAATTTAATACTTTGTTAATCTACTATAAATTTAAATATATTTTCCCTAAATCCGAGAATATAAAACATAGAAAAGAACAATTTTATCGAAATACAAACCGATTTTACAAAAAAATTCAAATTAATGAAGATTTTTTAAATAAAATTGAACAAATAGACAAGGAAGATAGAGATTTACCGATTATCAAGCGTCGAAATGGAGAAATTGATTGTTGTTCGATAAAAGAGGCAGTAGATTGATCGATTGAATTTTGCGATGTGAATGAAAGAACGCCGCCGTCGAGAGAGATACAAAGAACCGTGGAGAGAGGGGAATAGATACGGCGGCATAGAGAAAAATTCAACGGCGGCGTAGAGAGAGAAATTGAACGATCTGAGTTTGGGGTTAGAGAGAGAAAGTGAAACGATCTGTTTTTTGAGATGAGAAGAGGTAGCGGCGGTGAAGATAAGGATAACGAGTATTAGGGTTTTTTTTTTTTTAAGGAGTATTAGGGTTAGGTTTAATTTATATATTTTTATTATTTTTTAAATTAAGTTATGTGGGCTTGAACTTTACAATGGGCCTATTGGGCTGAAAATACTTATATTGATTTTGGTTTTAATTTATTAGTTTGTACTATGTGCTTACTATTTTTTTTTACTTTATGGCTAATAAGTTAAAACATCTTTTGAATAAAATATAAATATTTTCATTATATGGAACATTTTTTTCAAAGTTGTATATGATATTATATATATTTTTTATATAGTATCTCTTATATACTCATATATATAATTGCAAAAAATATTTCTACGTAAAACTATATTACAAGGTATAAGAAAGGATTTTCAAAAATTGGGATAATTAATTTGCATTGAAATTTTAAATTGATTCTTTTTTTTAGGTTATAAATTTTATATTTATTGCTAAAATTATAAATATGGTGTCATAACTATTTCAAAATAGTTTTCAAAAAAGAAAACTGTTATATAATATTTGTTAGAAAAATACGAAGTATGACTTATAAGATTATATCCAAAAAAAAATTTAAAGAAACAAATTAATGAAAAAATAGGGTTGTTGATACTTGATAATATTAATTGCTTAGAAATGAGATAATTATTTTTATTTAATGACAGTCATGCAAATCAAATGAGATAGTTATATTAACATTTATGCTAATAGTAACTATTTTAATTTATTCATGGTCAATTGTACGTTGCATTGTTTAGGGTCATAAATCAACATGGTTTGAGGATACTAAATATTGTCATTAAAAAGACATGTATTTAGTCGAGTAATTGATGTATTCATATAAGTAACTCTGTAATCATTGTCATGTGTCTTGATTACATGAAAGTTCATCAAATATATTTTGACGATTAAATATTATTATTTTTATTTGCTTAATAGATATTCATAAATTAAACGCAGAAAATGTTTCGCCACAAGTGAACAAAAATGGAGGTGGTCATGGAATTGATCGTTACAGTTCTTCATGTCAACCATTATCGGATATAACCAACGGTATGATTCACTTTATATATATATATATATATATATATATATATATATATATATATATATATATATATATATATATATATCAAGATTATTTATCATAAAAACTTCATTGATAAATTTTAAGAGATTTTTTGTTTAGGAAATGATAAAGGGACTGGCATATGGAAAGATGTTTATAGATTTTCATCAGTAAATAGTTCAATATCCCCCAAACTTTTTAGCTCTACAAATCAACAATTAGGTTCAAATTCCAGACTTCAATCTCAATCTCAATCTCATAACTATGAGGAATTGCAGGGAAATGGTATGCTTACATTTAATTTATCCATTATTTTTTTCCTAATATTTTATATGTATAGAGTTGTTATGTAAATATTAATTGTTATTTACCTTACATTTTTTCTAGGTCAAATTACTTCGACTGTAATTGACCTTACCAATGACGAAGATTCTTCAAACTACGCCGATAAATGTAATTTTACATTATAATATTAAATTTATATCTTATATTATGTTTGTACTGAGTTTTAAATATTTGTTTTCAATTTTTATCAAATCAGTGAGAACAACAATAACTTCAACACTTTTGAATTCAAATAATCGAAAAGTTGGATCAACTTCCATAGTGAAATCAATTGAAAAAGGCCCAAGAAAGCATAAAGGTATTGATAGAACTTTTTTATAATTTTTTTTTTTAAAAGTCATAATTTTTTTTGGTTTGATCGTTTTTTAAAAATCTTAATACTAAATATCTTTCTTTACATTTGATTGGAAGAATAATTTCTCCTGTGATAAATTCCAACATAAATGTTGATATAAGTTCGTACTTCACACAAGGTAAGTTTAAGTTACAGACTTCTATAAAGATTATTATTAAAAAATATTTAATAAATTTTTAATAACTTTATATACATTTGGTAAATTTATTCGACATTTTTTGTTGAGACAGAATACATAGACTTGGGTGATCCTTCTAGCAAATGTGAATATTGCAATGCAAACTTTTGGTATGAGGAGCGATTGAATAAACGATACAAGACAGCAACTCCCAGTTTCTCGGGTTCTTTGCATGAAAGGAAAAGTTCAGTTGCCGCCGATGCCAGAACCGCCTTCATTATTTAAGGAGTTGTTGTACGGCAAAAATGACAAAAGCAGACTATTCAAGTCAAATATTCGTTCTTATAATATGATGTTTTCATTTACTTCTATGGGAGGTAAAGTTGATTACGGCATTAACAAAGGAAACAGTCCGCCCGTCTTCAAGTTATATGGACAAAATCATCACTACATTGGTAGTTTGATACCACCTGAAGGAAAGCCTCCTAAATTTGCACAGCTTTATATTTATGACACTGAGCATGAAGTTCAAAACAGAATACTTTCTTTTAAGTAAGTATATATATATATTACAACTTATGAAGCATCTTTTTTACCCTTGACTTAAGAAGTTATTTTGCTAAAATGTTTTTCTCTTTCTTCAACTTGTAGCAAAGATTCACTGACAGGCAACTTGCATGAAGAAATCGTCAATGACTTGAAAAATATACTTGATGAGCACAATATTCTCGTGAAATCGTTTAGAATGGTACGAGATTACGTCCGATCAAAATGTTGAAAATGATGTCAAGCTACGACTTATTGGAAGACGAAAATCAGGATGGTAGGCATTATGACCTTCCGCAAAAGGATGATGTTGCAATGTTGTTGGTCGGTGATTTTGACTCTCTAGGCGGTGATAGGGATATTGTTGTTGAACACGCCTTGTTGGATTGCTTTGAGAAAGGATTACGAAGCGCACCCATCGTACTTGGGTTTGCAGTACCCATTGATTTTTTTATTCGGTCAAGATGGTTATAGAGAAGATATTTTATTACGAGATGTTGATCCAGATTCAAATGTTGGTGGTCGTTACAAGTTGAGTATGAGAGAATTTTTTGCCTACAGAATTCACGAAAGGGATTCTGAATCACCAAACCTTTTTTTCTCTTGTAGACTAACTCAACAATTTCTGGTTGATGCTTGGACAATGGTTGAAACTGGCCGTTTAACTTTCATAAGAACTCATCAGAAACAACTTAGATGTGAAATGTACAATGGTTTGGCTGATGCTTTGCTGAAGGGTGAGAGGGATCCGGCTTCGCGCGGTAAACGAATTTGTTTGCCATCTAGCTACACCGGAAGTGCTCGATATATGATTCAAAATTATCAAGATGCAATGGCCATATGCAGGTTTTTCGGATATCCTAATCTTTTAATTACATTCACATGTAATCCGAAGTGGCCTGAGATAGTTCGTTTTCTACACACGAAAGATTCAAAACCTGAAGATAGACCAGAAATCATGTGCCGAATTTTTAAAGCAAAGCTGGATGTTCTCATGGATGATCTTCAACATAATAAAATTTTTGGTTCAGTGCGAGCAGGTACTTTTTATCTACAATATATTAGTTTTTTTTTTTAAATTTTGTTATACAGGTTATAAGTTTATATACAATTTTTTTAATTATATTGATATTAAAATACTTTTTCAGTGGTTTACACAATTGAATGGCAAAAGCGTGGTTTGCCTCATGTTCATATCATCCTTTGGTTGGAAAATGATGGTACTCATCCTACAGTAGAAAGAATAGACAATATCATTTCTGCTGAGATTCCAGATGAGGCTGCTGATCCGCATTACTATTCAGCAGTATAGGAGTTAATGTTGCATGGTCCTTGTGGCAAAGCTCGACCGAACTCTCCATGCATGGTTGAAGGCCGTTGCAGTAAATATTTTCCGAAAAAATTTTCCGAGAAGACTGTTATTGATGAAGATGGATATCCTGGCTATAAGCGTCCTGACAACGGACGAACAATAGTTGTGAAGGGAACACATCTTGACAACAGATATATAGTCCCTCACAATCGTGAATTGTTGATGAAACATGGGGCTCATATAAATGTTGAGTGGTGTAATCAATCTAGATCGATCAAATATCTTTGCAAGTACGTAAGTAAAGGTCGGGCAGATTCTTGTCAAATTTTGTCAAAGTGCTTCTGATGAAAAGGGGAAAAGTAATGTTGATGAGATACAAAATTACTTGGATTTTCGGTATATATCACCCTGTGAGGCTGCTTGGAGGTTGTTGGGTTATGATATTCATTATAGGAACCCTTCTGTAGAAAGATTGTCTTTCCATCTGGAGGGTCAACATAGCATAGTTTTTAAAGATGATGACAATATTGATGAAGTTGTAGATCGCCCTACCTCAAGAGAGAGCATGTTCACAGCATGGATGGATGCAAACAAGAAGTACAAGGATTTATCTATGGGATTGACCTATGCCGAGTTTCCGACAAAATTTGTTTGGATGGCGAAGGACAGAAAATGGCAGCCAAGGGCACGTGGTTTTAAAATAGGTCGCATATTCTATGTCGCACCTGGCCAAGGAGAAATGTATTACCTGAGAACTTTGCTCAATATCGTTCGGGGGCCAACTTCTTATGCTGATATAAGGACTGTTAATGGTCATGTTTACCCTACTTTTAGAGATGCTTGCTATGCTCTAGGATTACTTGATGATGATAAGGAATACATTGATGGTATTATTGAAGCAAGCCATTAGGGATCCGCACATCAAGTGAGGTACATGTTTGTGACATTGTTGATGCAAGGATCTCTTTCTCGACCTGAGCATGTTTGGGAAAGTTGCTTCGATTATTTGTCAGAAGACATTCTCTATATGCGTAGACGTATTTTAGAACATCCAGGTAATTTAATTATTTTTATTGCAAATTTTTAAAAATCTTTCTCGCATATTTTTGTGTCATTTTACAATTAATTATTATATAATTTTCTTGTAAATATACTAGGATTACAGCTTAGTGTGGAACAGATAAAAAACTTGACTTTGCTTGAAATCGAAAAGATGTTGCACAACAGGGGGAAAAGCCTTCAAGATTTCTCAACTATGCCCTATCCTGATGATTACGATCCGTCAATGTTCCACAATCGTCTAATATTGGATGAGATGAACTATGATAGAGATTTATTAGCTAATGAATGCAAGAAGCTGTTAGGATCATGTACCGATGAGCAGAAACATGCGTACGATACGATCATGGAGAGTGTTGAGGCTGATAATGGAGGCGTTTTTTTCCTTTATGGTTCTGGTGGTACAGGCAAAACTTTTTTATGGAGAATTCTTTCAGCTGCTTTAAGATCTAAGGGTGAAATAGTTTTGAATGTCGCATCTAGTGGAATAGCATCTCTTTTGCTGCCCAATGGTCGAACTGGTCATTCTAGATTCGCCATTCCACTAACTTTGGCTGAGGATTCAACATGCAATATAAAACAGGGTAGCCCACTTGCGGAACTAATGGTCAAAACAAAGCTTATTATTTGGGACGAGGCTCCAATGGTTCACAGGCATTGTTTTGAAGCCCTTGATCGAACTTTAAGAGATATAATGCGGTTCAAGAATCCTGATAGCTTGAATCAACCGTTCGGGGGTAAAACAATTGTCATGGGCGGAGATTTTCGGCAAATCCTTCCAGTGATTCCAAAAGGTACCAGGCAAGATATTGTGAATGCGACAATCAATTCATCACATTTATGGATCGTACCCGAAATGGAACTTGGGTCGCAAGGTCGGACTAAGTTAGGTCGGGACCTGCCAGGCCGGACAATGAACTTAAGTCGACTGATCAGTAAGATGGGCCTAGCCCACTGAAAATATGAGGGCAGTAATTGCTTGAGGATTGGGCTTTACTCACTTGGCCCAGCTCGACACTTTTGATATGTTCAGTGACCCCCAACTTTCTGAGTTGACTTTATCGACTAGAAAGTTAAGGAAATTTTGGTGAAGATGGTTGTGGCTCGCAGGTCGCTATTCGTTCCGATGCTTAGTCGACCAAAGTGACGTGGCTCAATCCTGGACGTTGGCGACGAACGGTCAGATCTGGAGGAGCGCTGTTTCTCTGTAATAATTACAACTCTGACGTTTGAGAGTCCGTCTTGGAAACCGTTTTCCTCATTTAATTAGGAGAATAATTTTGAATTTTCCTTTTTCCCTTCCAGTTTTGGAAAATATAAATACTAGAATCCTTCTTCATTCCGAACTTTTACCCTCTCTGAACTCTGATAAACTCCGGCGAAGATAGCAAAGAAGCAACTGCTTTAAATTTGGCCTTCGTCCTCTGCAACAGCTTCCTATTCCGACACCAACTAAGGTATTCTTCTTATTTTCTTGCTTTAGGGTTTCGATTGTTGCTCTATTTTTGATTTTGCCATGGCTAGAACCTTCAGTAGCGAACCAGGAGCTTGGTATGGGTATTGCACCGTTAACCATAGAGTGTACAAGCATATAAACGGAGAGTGGAGAGAAATGTCCTTGAATGAATGTGCCTCCATCTTGACAAGGTGGGGGCTGAATTTTAGTGAAATAGGAATGCCCATAGGAGAAGAAGTAGGTGATTTGGTAATTGACGACTCAAACGTTGTCTCCTTTCATCTCTTCCATGAATTGCTTGACCACATATCTCTATTTTACGTTAGGGATGTCAATAAACCCTCCTTCCTTAGGAATAGGAAAGGTTTCCCGGGGGAGTCTAGGTCGCCCCTAGTTAGGTCCTCTGAATGTGCTCTTAGGTCTGACTCCCCTGTTTCCCCTTCTTCTTGTACAGATATGGCAACTCATGAAGGGAACACAGCTTCAACCTCCTCAAGTCCTCGAATCGTAGATGCGTTTGATGACTTGGTTGTACCGGGGAAGAACGAAAGGGGATATGTCCCTCAGAGACCAATGAGAGGGAAGAAGAATTTACCTTCTCGATATAGCATGATATATGATTTCTGTGAGGTAAGTAAGGAGGATTTTAGGGTGGCTATTCATAGTAAGAAGGATTTTTTGACTCAGTTTGGGAAAACATATACCAAGGACGCCACTAAAGTAGCTTTCTTTTACGGTTAGTTTGAAGCTGGCCTAAGGTTGCCACTTGACCCTTTCATAAATGAGTTTTTGGAATGTACTGATGGCTTGCCTCTCCAATTGGGAGCCAACACCTATCGGGTCCTTGTGTGTTTTGCCATGGTTTGTAGATTCTTGGGGTATGAACCTTGTATGCGGGTGTTCAAAGAATTCTTTAGTGTTAAGTATGGTAAGACTGATTTGGGGATTAGCACTCCCTCTAAAACCAACTCCCCCAATTTGTTCACGAACCTTCCCAGCAAAGCAAGTGGATGGAACTCCCACGTGGTGGTAGTGGAGAGTAGATTAGGATGGGAATTCCCTTTGCCCAACTCTGAAACTGACCCCATGGAAGAGGAGAAATACTGGGAGCCGCCTTGGTACTTTGATTTGTACAAGAGATTATGCTAGTTGGCTAAGAAGGGGCCTATCAGTTGGGAACGCCTGGGAACCACCAAGTACAATTATATTCAAGTCAAGATGATGGCTGGTGAGGGGGAGGTGCAACCTCTGGTGCCTATTGGTAGAGGCACAATATACCCTGACTGGGTCACCCATGCTTTGGGTAGGTTTGAGGATAAATGCCAGTTTTGCCAACGGACAGCCAACTATTGCAAAGATAATGGGGAGCACGTTGGTGGTAAGAGTTTACTTGCTTTTATTTGTTAACTCGTCAACTATTAGCTCGCATGTATAACTCACCGTTTGCACATAGAACTATTTTGAATTGCATGCACAACTCTTAGCTCGTCAATTGTTATCTCTTATGTAGAACTTGTAGCTCGTACATAGTTTGCTCATACATAGAACTTCGGCTCGTATGTAGAACTTGTGACTTGTGCCTAGAAACGGTTTGACTTGTATGTGTAACTCTCAACTCGTCAGTTGATTAACTCGCATGCATAATGATTAGCTCACATATGATTAGCTCGCAGCTCGTATGTAGGAGTCTTATCTTATCAATCTAACCCTTGGTCATCTTGATTTTGCTGCAGTTCTGACCCCCAAGCAAGAAGCCAACATGGCACGTATTGTTGGAGTATCTGATAAGAAGAAAGCCAAGAGGGCCCATGGAGCTGCCAACGCCCGAGCCAACAGGGAAAGAGAAGCTGGGAGACGTAACGCTTTACTGTCCAAGGATAACGCAGGGATGGTGCCAATGGAGGATGCTAGATCGGAGGATCCCTTAGAGAGTGGGAGCCTGTCCAAGGAAATTACTGAGGGGGGTAATGAATCTACTAGGTCGCTTAGGCCAAGCTCGAGCTCCGACCCCAACCTTGAGGCTAATGTTGTGACTTCTGGAGCCGAGACTACTGGAGCTATCCCTTTGAATGTAGTGGACATTGATGATGAAGCCGTTGATGAGGAGGATGACCGGCCTCTGAACTCGAGGAAGAGGTCGAGAACTGAGAAAGGTAAAGCCGTTTCTCCAAGCCAACTTCCTCCTCCAATGCCTTCTCCCAAGCGCCAAGAGTCAATTGAGGCTCAAATACAGAGGCTGAGTGACGTTCCTCCTCTCACAGGAGTCAATAGTATGACCCGCCGTTATCCAGAAATGAGCCTTGGCCAAGTGGTGGTAAGGAGAGCCATTGATGTCGATCTCTTGGCTCATTTTGCTGATAAGGGGATGACCCATGAGGAGTTCTCTGCTAGGTCTGGCCTGGTGCAGAGCGAGGTAAGCCTTTATTCTCCTCATCAGTTTAATCGCTTATTCTTTCAGCTCGTCAATTTAATTTCTGAGTCTTCGTCGAGCTAATACTTGATTGTCCTTAATGCAGTCTCTCACTATGGCGGAGCAGACTAAGAGTTCCTGGAGGGCCTCCATTGAGAGAGATAAAATAGCAATGAACCAATACTCCAAGAAGGCTCAAGAGTTGTCTGAGCTAAGGGAGAAATATAATGATCATGACAACTCTTTTGATGCTCTGGAAATGGTGAAGAAGAAGGCCTTGGCGGACAAGGACAAAGCTTTGGAGGACCTCACGGCTGCTGGGACCAAGCTTGGGGAGATGACTACTGAGAGAGATGCTGAGCGTTTGGCTCACGAGGAGACTAAGAAGGAGCTTGCCACAATCTCCCAAATCCTCAAGGATAGAGATTCTTTTTTAGCTGAGCTGAATGAAGAACATAATGCTGCCAGGGCTAAATGGAAGGAGGAGCTTCAGACTGCTTCCAAGGATGCTGTTGAGAAGTTTAAGGAAGGAGATGACTACTACAATGCCATTATCGAGAAGGCGAGAGATTTTCTTGATTTGGGCAAACGACATATGGCTCGTCGAGCCTTGATTGATCCCACTGCTGAAGTCTCCCTCGAACAATTAGCTCGCTGGGCCTCTGAACCCCAATACGACATGGCAGCTCGAGGTGGCCACTCGATCGTTCCTTACTCCGACAATAACTTGGCTTTCATTGCCCAACAAGATCAAGAGGAGGCTTGTGAGCCATTTGTTGCTCCAGCTTTGGCTCTCAGGAACTTCGATGTGGCTCATCAAGAGATTGCAGACGCTGAAGACATGGAAGAGGATGATGAGCCTGAGCAACAAGTCTTCTCTGAGTCGGGTAAACCCTTAAGCCATCAGCAATAAGGACAGATTACTAACGACGACCCAAATACCTCCGGCCCAGCCGTTTGATTTAAATGAACTTTGTGTGTAATGGAACAAGTCCCAAAACAATTCTATCTTTTGTTTTTGTAACTATTTAAATGCTTTGGCCCAGTTTTTTGGGAGGCATAATACTTCGTAACTTTTGTTTGTTCAAGTCTTGGCCCGTTTTGGGAGGCTTGGTTACGTTTAGTCGTAGCTGACTTTTTATCATTTTGTGTTGTATGCCTTTGATTCCAGCATGTGTGTAGAGCTAGATTTACGTGTAGGACTAAGTCGCTCCAAGACTTAGGTCGAACTGATTTTCAATAACTCAGTCGACCTTAGACTTGTATAGCTTTGCAAACGAGGTTGACTAAGAGTCGAACCTGTTTAAGGGGTCTAAGATGACCAAGGGTCGAGCTTATTAGAACGAAGTCGACCAAGGGTCGGACTTGTTAAGAGAACAAAGCTGATTAAGAATCGAGCTAGTAGGAACGAAGCTAACTAGGAGTCGAGCTTGTTAGAACGAAGTCGACTAAGAGTCAGACTTGTTAAAGGAACAAAGCTGATTAATAATCGAGCTTGTTCAAACGAAGCTAACTAAGAGTCGAGCTTTTAGAACGAAGTCGACTAAGGTTCGGACTTGTTAAAGGAACAAAGTTGATTAAGAATCGAGCTTGTTAAAACGAAGCTGACTAAGAGTCGAGCTTGTTGGAATTAGTGCAACACAATGTTTGGTCGAATAGAACTGCGATTTTATATTGAAGTAGGAACATGCTTACATCAAATGGGAAGCTAGAACTATGACAAATTCAAATTTGGAAACTGCATTAACCTTGAACTGAACTATAGAGCTGAACTAGAAGTAGTATTTGATGAGGTGAGTGGCGTGCCACGGATGCTTCAACTCTTCACCTCCTGGGTGAGCAATCATGTAAGTCCCCTCCTTGATGACTCGAGTAACAATATAGGGACCTTCCCAGTTGGGAGATAGCTTGTTCTGTTGGGTTCTCCTTCCTGTTGCTTCAATCTTTCTTAGCACGTGATCTCCTACTTGGAATGATCTTGTCTTCACCTTTTTATCATGGTAATTCTTGGTCCGCTGCTTGTAGTTGACCATTCGCAGGTAAGCTGTATCTCGCTTCTCATCGATTAAATCTAAGTCGATCAACCTGTTGGTGTCATTCTGCTCTTGGTCGAAGAAGGTTACTCTAGCAGTAGGAAATCGCAACTCGGCTGGTGCCATGGTCTCTGACCCATATGTAAGAGCGAATGGGGTTTCCCCTATAGGCCCCAGAGTGGTTGTGCGAACTGCCCAAAGAGCAAGTGGGAGTTCGTCCAACCAGTTACTGTGTCGCCCGACTAGACCCGTCTTTAGTGAAGATAGGACGAGCTTATTCGCTGCTTCAGCTTGCCCATTTCCTTGAGGATAGGCAATAGACGACTGCCAATGCTTGATCTCTACTCGATTCATTTCCTCTTCGAAAGCTCTGGAGAACTGTAAGCCATTATCTGATACTATAGCTCTAGGGATCCCAAATCGACACCAGATGAAGTCATGTATGAAGTTGATATCATTTTCCTCTGTGATGCGAGCTAGTGGCTTTGCTTCGACCCACTTGGTGAAATAATCAATGGCGACGATCACATACTTGCAGTTTCCCCGAGCGGGAGGGAAGGGACCAATTAAGTCGACGCCCCATATATCGAACGGCCAAGCAGCGATCACTGGAGTTTGCTCAGTCGTAGGCAGATGAGGCAGGTTGGTAAACCTTTGACATTGGTCGCATTGCTGGACAAAATCATGAGTGTCAGCTCTCATGTGTGGCCAGTAGTACCCCAAGGTGATCAATTTGTCGGCTAAAGTTCTGGCCCCCAGGTGTCCACCACAAATTCCACTGTGCATCTCATGCATTAACTGAGTGATCTCCTGGGGGTGAATACACTTCAGCAAGGGTCTAGTGTAAGATCTCCTGAACATCATGTCCCCCTGCACTACGTATCTCAGAGCTTTCTTTTTGATAGCTCGAGCTGTCTTCTCGTTCTCAGGGAGCTCGCCTGTCTCTAAGTACGCCTTCATTTCTTCGATCCAACACTTGTTATAAACCCAATTCCTCGAAGTGTCTTCCACACACTGAATTTGAACCCTTTCATATGCTGGGTTCTCATGGTAGGAAATAGGTTCTTCATGTGGCTCGTCTGTAGTGGCTAGTTTTGAGAGTATGTCGGCTAATTCATTGTCTTCTCGACCAATTCTCTGAATTTCCCAAAACTCCAGGTCTTTTATCAATTCCTTCACCAGGTAGCAGTATTTGATCAAGGTGGAGTTTAGCACCTCGTACTCTCCTCTGACCTGATTGACTATTAACTGGGAGTCACAGTATGCCATGATTTTGGTCGCTCCAAAGCACTTGGCGTACTCGATGGCTGCCACCAAAGCTTCATATTCTGCCTGGTTGTTGGAGGCATCAAACTTGAACCTTAATGATTCCTCATATATTGTCCCAGACTCTGGCTCGATTAGTACTATCCCCGCTCAACTAATATTCTTCGTTGCCGACCCATCTGAGTAAACCTTCCAGCAATCGTCGGGTAGATAAGTGATGGGCTGGGACTCTTGCTCCTTCCCTTTAGCTTTCTCCTTTTGAAGTCGCGCCTCGCTATCTTCCATGGTGAACGTTAGCTCGACCAAGAAGTCTGCCCAGGCTTGAGCCTTCAGTGCCTTTCGAGGTCGATACTCGATGTCGAATTCTGTGAGAGCAATTGACCAATTGAGGAGTCGACCTGAACTTTCTGGCTTATGAAGAATTTTTCTCAAGGGTGCATTCGTGAGCATCACGCTAGGATGAGCTAGGAAATAAGCTCGTAGCTTCCTTGAAGCTACGACTAAGGCATATGCAACCTTCTCCGCATTGTAATACCTGCCTTCCACATCTGATAGGGCCTTGCTGACATAGTACATGGGCTTTTGAAGCCCCTCATCTTCTCGAACTAGGACTGCTGCAACTGATCGATCACCCACAGACAGATACACAAACAAGGTCTCTCCAGTAGTTGGGCTACTCAATAGAGGGGGAGTAGCGAGGTACTCCTTAAGCAGTTGGAACGACGAATGACATTCGGCTGTCCATTCAAAAAATTTCATCCCCCTCAAAGCTTTGAAGAAGGGGAGATACCTTTCCGCTGACTTGGTTATGAAACGACCTAGGGCCGCCACCCTACCATTAAGTCGCTGCATCTCCTTTATACTTGTGGGCTCCTTCATGTCGACTAGAGCCTTGATCTTTTCTGGATTAGCCTCTATTCCTCGTTGTGACACCATAAATCCAAGGAACTTTCCAGCTGCTACCCCAAAGACACATTTGCTTGGGTTAAGTTTCATGTCGTTTGCTCGTAGATTGGCGAACGTTTCCTTTAGGTCGACCACGTGACGTCCGGTCTTTGTTTTGATGACCATATCGTCGGCGTAGGCCTCCATGTTTCGGCCAATCTGTGAAGCAAAGACTTTGTTGACCATACGTTGATAGGTCGCTCCTGCATTCTTTAACCCAAATGGCATCATAGTGTAGCAATAGATGCCTCCAGCTGCTTGGAAAGCCGTCTTCACGATGTCATCCTCATGCATCTTGATTTGATGGTAGCCTGAATAGGCATCTCGAAAGATGAGGGTGGAATGGCCAGCGATGGAATCAACGAGTTTGTCAATTCTAGGGAGAGGATAGCTGTCTTTTGGGCAGGCAAGGTTGAGGTTGGTGAAGTCGACGCACATTCTCCATTTGCCATTTGACTTCTTCACCATGACCACATTGGCTAACCAGGTTGTATGTGTGGCCTCTTTGATTATACTTGCACTCAAAATTTTTTGTACCTCGAGTTTTATAGCCTCCTCTTTGTCACGAGCGAAGCTTCTCAATTTCTGGGGTTTGGGCTTTATGGTCGGGTTGACCTCCAGCCTATGAACAGCGACCTCCTCCTTGATCCCCTTCATATCTTCTACTCGCCATGCGAAGACGTCATTGTTTTCTTTGAGTAGCTCGACAATCTCTATCCTTTCTTCAGGTGACAATTGCTTTCCAATCTGAATCTTCTGCTCGGGATAGGAAGGATTTGTAATCACTACTTCCAACTCGTCCACAGCCTCTAGCTCTGGGCCATCTCTGAATTGTAGGGTTTCAATGATGATCTCTCTAACCCTCTGTCTTTCCCTGGCCCCCAAGTGGGGAGCTTCCTCAGCTATCATGTCATCTAGCTTATCTACGATCTCACTGGTGGTGTCCCCCCGAGTTATTGTCGAATTGGAGGCATAGCTCGCCTATGAGGACTTGGTCGACCATAACTGTATCTGGATCGAACGCTGTGACTTCGGAGTGACTTGTCGACTCGGCCATGATCTCGTTATGTGAGCGATAGGTCGGCTCTTCCACATTGGTAATTGTAGATAGTGTAAGTACTCCAATTTGAGTTGTTAGTATTTTCGTTAGAAAATTAACGAAAGTTATAACATTCCTAACAATTCCTAACATTTCTAACCAAGTAAGGGTAGATTAGGGATTGCCATTTAAAGATAAACCAAAGAAAGAATCTCAAAAAGCAAAAGAAATAGAAAAAATCCGAATTAGCAAGCTGAAAAACATAATCAGTTTGATTTTTTTTGAAAATATTCTTTGTGTCCAAAGCCTGCAGCTGCAATTAATGAACAGTGCACGCTGCAGGTCTTGTCCGCGCGGAGGGTTTTGTCATTTCCAGAGGGCTATAAATTGAGGCCTTCAGTCTCAGAAATAAAAGAGAGAAAAAAATATTTTTCATAACTGCACCTTGGCGAAAATAGAGAGAAAACAGTGAGAATTCTCTAGAATTGTCACCTTTTTCTCAACTATTCACCCAAAATCACACTCACTCAAACACTCTCATATTCAAGCCTCAAACACTTTTACATTCAAGCCTAAAACTCAAAACACAAAGAAGATTGGTAAACCCTCCTTCTCCTTACCCTAAACTCCTTCATTCATGCATGCATTTTCAAACTTCAAAATGTAGTTTGTTCATCTTCTTGTCTTAGATCCAAGAAGATCACCATGGAAGTTCATCTCCATGGATGATCTTCTACAAGGATCAACATTATTTTCAAAGTGTTCTTACTTACTTGCAAAGAAAACACATTTTCAAAACCCTAAAAATCATTTTCATACATCAAATCTTATTTTCAAAGGATAAAATTCCCCTTCCCAAGCAAATGAAGTGCTTAGTCCTAATGTACCCCAAGGATGGTTTGATATAGTTGATTCACCACTAAAATGTCAAGTGATCACTAATCAAAACCTAGGGAAATGGGGACAATCATGGATGCAAAATCCCCACTTAAAATCATGTTTTTCTTCTTAAGAAAGTTGCTGTCCAGTAGCAATTTTCTAAGACCTCTGTCCATGGTCTAATTTTTTGGACACAGATAAACTTGGAATTTGATGTTGACTACAAAATACTTTTTGTAGCCAACATCCGGAGATTTCCAGACATATTTTTACTTTATTTTTTGCGTGAGTAAAACTCCATTTTTCAAATTTTCTTTTGAAGGTCAGATCACCAGTCTCTGGAAGTCCAGATCTCATACCTAATATTTCCAGAAGGTTTTGGGTCCTCAAATCATCTCCAAAATGAAAAGTTCTTTTACAAAAATCTTATTTAAGGTGTTTTGAACATTTTTCATTCTCGGACTTTTCCCATATCCTGGAGTTTTCAAGCCCTAAAGTCCATTTCAAAATCAGGTGTCCACTGCCTTTTTCATTCTGGTAGAAATGGTTTTCAACTTCCAAAAATTTTTTGAGTACCAAATCTCAACCCAAAAATCATACCAAAAATCATGGGATCTGTCCAAAGTCTAATAAAGAATTCCCAATTTTTACTTTTCTCAGTTTCAATTTATTTTGGCCAAAGTAACACACACACACACACACAAATGATTTTGAATGTTTGGAAGACTCGTTTTACGAGGCATTCCGGGTGAACACTAACGTTCTTCCCGGCGTGTAACGTGACCTCCGAACCCAAATCTCTTATTTCGGGCATTTTTCAAAGTTTTGGCCCTTAAAACAAAAATGGCGTGGCGACTCCGGTTTTTTCGATTGGTTTTTCAAAGAAACGAAAAATTCAAAGTCCTTTCGAAAAATTGGCACATCATCACAGTGGCGACTCCGCTGGGGAAGATAAGCTTTTAAAAAAAATGATATTTGTTATATTGGTGAAAACCATTAAACTTCCCGTTATCGCCTCCTAACACGAGTCGGGGATAAATTGTGGTTTAACAATCCCACATACCGGTATCGTTGTTTTCAAAAAAAAAAAACTTTTGAGGGTCAAACTTCCGTCCCGGCATTTAAAATCGTTTGTGGTGTGTGTTGATTTTTCACATTTTCGTGTTGTTTTGGCCGCATCGGAAAAGTCAAAATTTTGACTGTTGGACCCGTTGCCTCGGATTTTGAATTATGTGTTTATGTGCTTATGTGTGCATTTAATTTCAAAAAAAAATTCAAAAAAAAAAGATTTTAAAAAAAAAAAATTCAAAAAAAAAAAGAAAATTTTCAAAAAAAAATCATGCATCATTCTTTTTAAGACACATGAAAAATTTCTATTTTACTCAGAAAAAGAAGATAGACTGCTTGCACACTACGCGCACGTGACCTTACACTGCACACTACGTCCCTAACCCGGGGAAATCCTTGTCGCGGCCCGTTTGGTCTTATTACGCCTCTCGGTGCAAGCACAGGACTACCCAAACATCCCATGGAGCCTCGTGTCGACCATGCACTTGTCCGTGACACACTTTGTCCGAGACCCGGTTGGTTTTTAGTCTGGTCTGTGTCATGCCCTGTCTGTGTATAGACCTTTCCTTTCAAGCCTTTGTCGGCACACCGACTCAATATCTTTCGGGGACCCTAATCAGTCGAAGTCATGCCGGTTTTCCGCCGCAGACTTTGACCAAGATATTGACCGGCGCCTTGACTTCGGCTCTGACTGGCACAAATTATACACTGACTCCCAGCATGACACTGAGTCATCAAGGATTAATGATTATTCCATGCCTAATTACGGCTTAACTGACGACAAGTCAAGATCAATTGTGGACGCTTATCAGTCCAAATCATGCCGACTTTTCGTCGAGCCCTCGGACATGATCTTGACTTTGATGTCAGTTTTGTCCGTAATTTACATTGAATGCTCGTTAAGACTCGATTACCCGCCAGACTTTTAGGATCGTTTTTCTTTCGGTCGGTGGGACCCGCTTGCCCTATAGGACCCTCGCCCGGGGCTGTCCACCCTGGGAGGTCGAAATACAGGTGGAATACGAGGGGCTTATAGACGTAGTGACGGGGCCCACTGATCCAGGATCCAGAGTAGTTTGCGAAAAAGAAGAGCAATCTTTTCCAACCGATTAGGTTAATAAAACATGTTTTAAGTAAACAAGAACAAATAACTGCATGTTGCATGAGCCCAAAGCCCAAACACCTACCCTCCTTCAATCCCTAAATCTCTGAACCTTCGTGCCTTTTCCCCCGCAGCTCCTCACAAAGGTTGGTTCCGGATACCGGGTCACCGTTTGATCAGTTGGGAAGAGTCAAGCGCGTCATCAGCTTCACCGTTTGTTCCGACTCCGGGTTTCAGAATGTCTGCATCAGCCGGTAATGATGGGGACAACGTCACTCCGTCCTCCAAAATCCCTCAGACAGACCAGCATTGGATCCAGTTGGTAGAACAGATGAGACTTCGACATGAGGCTCAAATTGACGACCTTCTGGGGGTTGTTGCAACTCATGGTTTGACTATCAGTCTCAATTCCGATGGCACTTTTACCGCAAAGAAGGAAGAAGGTCCTCCTCCCATTCTTAATCATCCTGGGTATATCAAGATGCCACCACAAGATTCCTATGTCTCCACCGCCGGGACTCCTGCCCGTCGACTTACAGGGCAACTGGCCCCCAAACAGCAATTCAAAGGGCCACCATTCCAACAGCAGTCAGGGACGAAACAGTTCGGCATACCGTCAGTTGTCCCCTCTCAGAATGATACCGATCCCGCAAATATCAGCATGGGTAATGAAGATAAGAAATAGTGGAAGAAATATGGTCAGCCATCAAAGCCCTGGAGGAACGCCAGAACAAACAACAAGCCTGGATTGAAGAGGCCACACGCCATCTCGGGACATTTGCAAGCTCCCAGTGGCGGGGCTCCCACGAAGGACAAACATGTGCTGTTCCCTGGCTCTTAATACCTCTCATTATCCGGCGGAGTCCAACCATTCGCTTCCGGATGAGCCCAACAGCCAGATCTCCGGACCGGTTCAACTCAAAGTCATTCCCGGACCGCTCAACTTGAGGTCCCAAATCCACCACCAGTAGTAGAACACATTTGGTGGGATATACGTGGCTTGCCCATTGCCTTGAAAGGGACTATCGGGGTGGATACACGAGGACCGTCCTCCTAAGAAGAAGAAAATTTCCTCCCGGCAAAGAAAATTGAAAGAGAGGTTCGAGGCCGGTGATACCGGTGTGGGTACGCTCGGGAGCCATCTGGGGATTTGATTATTATGTACTCTACTCCGGCCAGTCTTCCCCAAAGCAAACGGGGTAGAAAAGCCGAAAAGCCTTGCCAACGATAGAGTTGAGACTTTCGGACACCGGAATACGTAGATCCGGGTAATTTTGCGCCAATCAGAAATCTATCCCCCGCGGGATCAGCCAAGATTCAGTTTGTCCAGCTCCCGAGTGCATACCGACAAAGAAAGACCAACGCCAGTTTGGCGCTCCCACTCAATCAACATGTTGACTGGAGATGGCAACCGCCACAAACGGCCTCAGTATAACCCAGGGGCTTCAGCAAAGCTTCTACCTCGCAAGAAAAAGGCACGAAGTGACTGGCTTGATGACTCTCTATCTCGAGACAAGGACCAAATCTATGATCCCCACCTATATGGTAGCATGATCACCTTCTGCGACGAAGATTTGCCAAGAGATGTCTCCAAGCACATTGAAGCCATGTACATCACTATTCGGCTCAACACCGTATCACTCCTGGGAGTATTGGTGGACAATGGATCAGCCGTTAATGTCCTTCCCCTCAGCATGATGCGGGCCCTACGCATCAATGAAAGGCACATGATCCCATCTACCCGGTCAATCAAGGCATATGATGGCACGTCTCGTCCCATCTTGGGGACGGTGGTTCTGGAACTCTGGTACGAAACCCAAATGGTGCCAGCAAAATTCCATGTAATGGACATCCCATCCGAATTCACGGCTCTGTAGGCGCCCTTGGTTACACCACATGAAAGCCATAGCCTCCACTCTCCATCAATGTGTCAAGTTCATTAACCGGCAGGGGGACCTTGAAGTCATTAGGGGTGACAGTTTCCTCATGGGGAACGAAGCCGAGATCGTCGCCAAGCATGCTCGTAGCCGGACAAGGGCTACCTCCTCCGAATCGACCAAGGGACTATCGGGGCAAGTCTCATCGAGAATCCCCCGAGAATCCGGTGATGCCAACTATGTCAACGAACTCAAGCGGGCGGATCTGAAGCGGTTCGATTTATCAAGTTCAATTGCTATTTCCAACATTTGGAGGCGAATGGAAAGAAACAACGAATGCCGCCATGATACGAGCACACAAACCTCCGGTCTCAATCGAGAGATTTGTCGGCATTCTTCAAACCCGTTCTCTGGCCTCGCCAAGCGAAGAGATTTTCATGATAAAAGTCGACAAGCACCGGCGGACTCGACTCGAGTGTATGAACATCGTATGGGACGTCCTCCTCGAAGAAATACCCGCTAAGCCTTTCCGCTCGAGCATGGGGCATGAGATTTTTCAGCGGCACACCGAGACGGAATACGTCCTTACATACGGATTGAGCGGTCGAGATTGTGACGAGTTAGAATTCCCAGAATTGAGGATGCGGCAGATCCGCAAGAAGATCCCTACATTCATATGCTCGGTTTTCGGGCGCCGGAACACAATTGATCTGGTTCGGACAAAGAGATGGTAGCAGTGAGGCGAGGAAGGAGAACGAAACAAGATAGCCCCGAGTCATGAGGCCAGCGACAGCGATACCATTAAGGAATTGGGAAACTCTCTCGGGCCCGTCCGCGACCAAAGAAGAAATGATCACCAAGCTTGGATTGGTCCCCGTCCCTTTGTGTCAACCTTTGTAAAGTCCTCCGAGTCTCTCATTGTTGAGTTTGAGTCTTAGGAGTCGTCCGATGGCCTCACGCTGAAGACCACGGAATTGTAGCCAATCTTGTATTCCCTTTTATTCTCAATGAAATGACGAACCTTTCGAGTATCCCTTGATTACCACTTTAACTAATGATGAATTAACTAATAATCTAAAAACAGTTAATAACGATTCACTAGATGAAGAAGCGAGACACATTAAATGAACAATATATCAAAGAAATCTTTAAGCGGGTTGTTCGGAAAGAGGAAAATCGAGCCCAAGTGCCGAAGAGATTTTGACGAGTGTGAATGCAGGAGCTGCGGAAGAGCCTAAAGAGACGCAGATTGGTGATTTCTTCGAAGGAACTGGAAAGGATGCCTTACAAAGTCCTACAAAATCCTCAATTCAAAGAAAGTAGCCCTCTTCATCAAAGAGAACATCATATGCAGATACGGGTTGCCAGCCGAAATCATCTCAGATAATGGATTCCACTTCGAAGGGGAATGCGACAGGCTGCTGGCGGAATTCAGAATAACCCGTCACAAGTCATCTCCCTACAGGCCCCAAACCAACGGAGCCGTCGAAGCAGCAAACAAGACTCTGGAAAACATCATCCGAAAAATGGCTGTCCAAGGTCGAGATTGACCCGAAAAGTTACACCTGGCACTCTGGGGCTACAGAACATCCGTCAGAATGGCAATCGGGGAAACGCCGTTTGCCCTCACCTACGGAATGGAAGCCGTACTCCCAATCGAGCTAGAAATCCCCTCACTCCGTGTGCTGTTGGAGAGCCAGATCAACGAGGTCGAATGGCTCCAAAGTCGCCATGATGAATTGGCCCTACTAGATGAGCGCCGATTGAAAGCAATGGAACATATCCGAGCTTACCAAGGGAGAATGGCCAGAGCCTTCGACAAGAAAGTAAAGCACCGGGAGATCCGAGAAGGTGATCTCGTTTTGAAAGAGAAGCCCCCAGTCCGTATCAACCCGCTTGGCAAATGGGAGCCTGTCTGGGTCGGGCCATATGTTGTCCAGAAGATCTTCTCCGGAGGAGCCATGCAACTTGCAGACCTCGACGGAAATCCCTTTGTACACCCAGTGAATGGTGACAAGCTGCGCAGATACTACGCGTAAAACACTGAGTCAAAAAAAAAGAGAAACAAAAAAAAAGAAGAAAAAGAGTGCTAAAAGAGTAATACCCAACTAGGTTGAAAACCCGAAAAGGGCGGCCTAGGTAAAAAACAGGGTTGCACCACAAAAAAAAAAACACAAAAAAAAACAAAAAAAAACCGGGTCGAACTACGGAGACACAGAGCCCTTTGTCCAGAAGGGAACGTAGGCGGCGGAAACGGTTCGGTCTAAAACACAAATAAAAGTCATACTCTGACATCAATACACTGATCAGACCATGAAAGCGTCTCGAAAAACTCTAAAGCAATTCACATATTCATTACAGTTAAAAGCTTTTTGATGAGTCTAAGCCCGGTTCATTCCTACAACTGGCAACCTGCTAAAAGAAACTAAGATACATAACCAAACTAATGTGTCTGCTATGACAAGAAAGGGATACTCGAAAACCTCAAGGTCACTCCAAGCCGCTCGTACTGGCATCTCCCCTTTTCTTCCCCCTTCGAGTCTTCTTCTTCTGAACAGGAAAGATGTCGGTCTTCCTCCTACCAAGCTCTGGTATAGGAACAGGATCTATCAAACCAGCCTCTGTCAGGGCCTTAGTGGCCCTAGCATCATCTCTCATCTCCTGTAGCCTAGCTGGTAGCATAGGAGTCCTCCCCTCCTGTCTCTTGACGTAAGCCTCATAGTCGGTCACAACATCTCCGCTCCTGTCGTGAGGGTTGGCCCTCGCCTCGGTCCTCCTCCTCTCCGAAACTGTCAGGTCCTCCGCACCCAAAATGGCCTCACGCCGTCTCAAAATAGCCATCTGAGTCTCTCCCAAATGCCTCTCGTACCAATCCAGGTACCAAGTGGTCAAGAACACAGGTCTCGGACGCCTGAGGATAACCCGAGGAGGAAAGACGTCATACCTCCATACTCGGGAAAGAAAGGAAAACACCGAAGGATCATCCATAGAAGCGGAAGCCACCACCCTGGTGGCTATATCATCAAAGTCCTCCAAAGGAACCTGCTTCAAACCAAACTGTCTCAGAACCAAAGCCGAAATGTAGAAGCTGGACTGAGAAAGCCCCGGAACCATAACCACGGGAGATCCGTCCTGAAGCACCCTCCGAGTCTCCACCCGCCAATAAGGCACCGACCATCTGATATCTTCAGTCTGACGACCAGCCATCCAATGCTCCCACGAGCCCTGATCATCAAAATCTACAGCAACCCCTCTCCTGGCAAATGTCCAAGGCTTGATCATATCCGATGTTTCCCGAAGAACCCCCAGGCGTTCCATCAGCCACAGAGTCAAGAGGAACGGGCTGCCCCCGTGTATATACCGTCTCCCGGTAGCCAGCCTGTCGAGAGCATGAAAAGTCTCTCCCAAGATCAAAGGTACAACGTCTCTGCCCAAGCGACAGTGAACGACTACATCTAGCAGAGCCCGATGAAAAATCCCGAAAGAGTAAACCATGAACAAGGTATCAAACATGCAAAGAGCAAAAGCATCCCAATAGGCATCATCCACCAAGCCTAAGCCCCTAAATCTATCAGGAAGACCGGAAATATCAAAATGATCAGGACCGTGGATCATACCTTGTGCTTCCTCCGGGGAAAGATGAAGAAGGTTGCACAATCTGTCAACAAAAGAGGCTCCTCCGGGCAAAGGAATTGCAATCTCCTCCACCTCGGGACCACCAAGCAAAGCCCGAAATTCTTCAACGGTCGGAACAACCTCATTGTAAAAAAGGCAAAAGACATGCCTTCTAGTATCCCAAAATGATGAAGAAGCTCTCAAGAGGTCGTAGTCCGGAACCAATTCTTTGAGGGACCATAAGCACTTCACCTTGTACCTTTCTTCGAAAAATGACCTCCTCTCATGCATAATCTCCCGAGACCACTCTTTAAACTTGTTGAAAAATGACATTTGGGATTCTTGGGACAATTTTGATGGAGTTCTTCTAAGATTTTCCATGGCTTCTCTCTTCTCTCTCCCGAAATTCCAGTTTGAACTGAAGAAGATGAAGTTTCAGGTGACATTTATGCCCCAAACCAGATCCAACCACCAGAATAAATGAACCCTGACAGATGTCATCCCCATCCGCGCGGATAGTATTGTTACCAAAAAAATTTTTTTTGCTGCAGTTTAAACTGCTGCACCACAAAGGAATATTTTGTCCCAGCCAAAGCCTGTCCAAACCAGTCCATACACCAAACATCTACACCCTTGCCAAAAAACCGAGGCTCATGCAACATTGCATTCATACAGCATTGCATTCAAAAAAAAAATAATAAAATAACAATAATCCTAGATTATTACATTCCAAAAAAAAAAGAAAGAGAAAAGCAAAAAAAAAAATATGCATGGAAATAAGATGTATACATGCAGAAATAGGTACAATCACAATCTCAGATAATCAATCTCAGAAATCAGTCAATCAGAGTCCTCGGTGGCCGGCGCCTTCCCCCGATCCCTCTTGCGGCTCGGGCCCGCTTCCTCAGTAGCCATGAAGATCTCAGGCTCAGAATCATCATCCTCGTCTCCGGAGGAAGGCTCGTCAGGACCAACCGGCACGCTCTGATAGGGCAAGCCAAGATCTGCAAAGAAATCATATCCGAAGGTGAATGCGTCGGACTCCTGGACGTGCGAAGAAGATCCACCATGATGCCAGACATGTCCCTGTCCATAAGGATCTCCGAGAATGACGTGATCCGAAGGTAGTACCACGCGGGGATCAAGGGGAGGAGAAAGAGGAGTGTCGGAGGAAGTCTCTGAAGGAATAGGGAAGCCTCCGCGACGGGCGCCGGGCGTGCTCGCCTCGCTCTGGCACGAGGGGCTCCACAAGCAACCATCCTCCTAATGAATCTCTTAGCCCCGATCACTGTTTCGTCGGCTTCTCCACGACCACCTCCGGAGCGCACGGAAAGAAAGTCGTCAAAAAAAAAAGTGATGCGAAAAATGATGAAGCAAGAATGGAGAAGACAAAAAAAAGAAGAAGGAGAAGCCATACCTTCATACCCGGACGAGGCCGGAAAGCTCGTGGAAGCCGCTCAGGCTGGGGGATCTGCACCCTCAATCTAACCCCATCCTGGACATATGAAAAGTCCGTCCGAGGGTACCGCGGGATCCCTAATCCCTCTCTATCAAGGACCTGGGGCATCCTCAACCTCCTCAAGATGAATACTGGGTACTGCTCAATCGCCACAAATGCCGAAAAGTGCTGGCCACCTCGGTAATCGCCCCAGGTCTCCGACCTCTCGCTCGGATGCATCATGTCGGCGGGAGGCTCCACCGGTGTCATCAAAGGCGAATTCACGCCATGCTGGCGCGTCACTCTCTCCCCCAGATAATACACGTCGCAAGTCAAGCCCCTCAAAATCCTCCGCTGCACGGTCCATACCTCAGCGCCCTTCAGCTGTGCCACATCGAAACGATCCCAGGGATAGAATATCATCCCCTCATCCGTCTCAGCCCCCGTCAAAGGCAGGCAGTCCCTGTATTTGAGGGTCGTGCGCCCTCTGGAACCTTTCTTCTCCCGGGCATACTTGGACCAGGAACGCATGGCCAGATATGCCCCGATATACTCCGCCGGCTGTCGCCACATCGTGACGTGAAAGAACTCTAACGCCCATACCTGCGAAAGGTAAAGATCACATCAATTAAGTGCGAAAAAAGATACGTGCTTAAAGAAAAGAGGGAAAGCAAAAAGAAAGCTTATACCTCCAGAGGGAACTCGAAGCATGTCAAGGAACTGATAGCCTTCCGGCTATACCGATCTAGAGCGAAATAGAGCTCTGCCAGCTCTGCCTCTCCCCAAGAGACCTCTCCGGCCATTCTCACATCCTCCAGGGACCGCAGCAAAGCAAAAACATCCGTCCCCTCGGCGTGTCCAAAAAGGGTGCTCGAAAAAGAAAACCATAGAAAAGCCCTGGCAATCTGCTCGGCGCCTATCCTCTCATCCCCAGCCTCATAGCTCCCAATGCTCTCCACAATCTTTCCCTCAACCACAGCGTACTCCATCCCCATCCCCTTTTTGGGAATAGGGGAAAATCCCAGAAGGGCCTGCAGGTCCAAGTCGCTGTAACCATCCCGCCACTCAATGCTGCGTCCATTAAAGGACAGACCCATGATCGCAGCGTAGTCGGAAGGCGTAACCGTCGCCTCGCCCCAGAAGAAGTGGAATGTGTGGGTCACGTCCCACCAGTACTGTGCCAAAGCGAAAATCAGGCCCTTACTCTTGGGAAACTTGACCAACCCCCTCAAGCACTCGATGAACTCGTACAAGCCAGTCTCAATGACGATCTGTCTAGGACTCATCATCGCTCCTCTGCCCATATCTGGAAGCCGGTACCATAGACCAATAACAGACTCCACTGATCCTCAAGTCTTCATCTTGTTCAGCTGCTCCGTCACGAAATTGTTTCCACCCTGAGAGGGAAAAAAAATGTCAAAAGTGTCAAAATTTTGCATTCAAAAAAAAAAGAGAGAGCATACACATGCATCATAAAATTTTGAAGAAAATTCGGCAGCATAACAGCATGCAATGAACCTAGCCCCATTTTTCTCGCACAAAAGAAGGCAGTTTTCAGCAAATCCCAATCAACATTCATTCATACATGAAGAAAAAATTCATACAAGGAGTCAACGGAAGCAAAAACTCCGTCCCATTTTCGTAAAATAACATGCATACATTCATTCGACGGAAGTGAAAACTCCGTCCCATTTTCATAAAATAACATGCATACATATCATTCATGGAATCATCATCTCATTGCAAAAAAAAAAAAATCCTACGTTTACAAAAAAAAAGGAGAGAGCATGCACACATTCATGTCAACATTGCAACAAAAAAAAAAAGAAGTCCGTCCCAAATTCGGGAAATTTTTCATAGTCTCATATTTCAAAAAAAAAAAATTGGCAAAAATGCCCATTCTTTTTTCAAACAAAATGCATATTTGGGTTACCCATAAACTCATTACAACATGCATATCATCAAAATCAAGATTCAAAGTCAAAAACACAAATTTTTCAAATTTAATTACAATTTTCGGACAAAAATTTTTTTTTGGCAAAAATGCCCATTCTTTTTTCAAACAAAATGCACATTTGGGTTACCCACAAACTCATTACAACATGCAAAGCATCAAGATCAAATTTCAAGCCCAAGAACATTGATTTTCGGATTTTCAAAAAAAAAAAAATAAATAAAAATAAAAAAAATCGACAAAGGGATCGAAAAGATTCAAAGTATACCGTTCGGAGACTCGGATCAGTGGCCCAATGTTGCCACGCATCGGGGTAGGGCTCCTCCGCAATCGATTGCGAAAGAGTATAATGTCTCCTCATTCGAACGAGCTCTAATCGCCTCTCCGCGACCGGACCGCGTCCTTGGCCTTGAAAAGCAACTCCCCCGTGTTCCATTGCTTGAAAAATCGAAGAAAATCGGAAGGATTTCGAGTTTTTTGGCCTTCAATGGCGGCTGGGGCGATTTTTCTCTCTCTCCCTCGTAATTTTTTGAAAAAACTGACTGGGGAAGAAGAAGGGCGTTGGCCCTCATTAAAACCAATCCAGGTCACGCTCCTATCCGCGCGGATGGTTTTGAAGGGTCAAAAAGACCCTTTTGCCCTTTAAAATTTCAGGACTCTGCAGTTTAGTCCTCAACTTAACAGAGTTAACCAAAGTTAGCCCCCCCCCTTTTAAAATAGTTCAACGGCAGTCAAACGTAAGTCCGATTTCCCCGAGAAAGATAACGGAATCCCGTTTCTTTCATCAAAATCATTCGATGGCAGTAAAACGTAAGTCCGATCTCCCCGAGAAAGAAACGGGATCCCGTATCTTTCATCAATTTCAATCACGGCAGTAAAATGTAAGTCCGATCTCTCCGAGAAAGTTAACGGAATCCCGTATCTTTCATCAATTTCAATCACGGCAGTAAAACGTAAGTCCGATCTCTCCGAGAAAGTTAACGGAATCCCGTTTCTTTCATCAAAATCATTCGACGGCAGTAAAACGTAAGTCCGATCTCTCCGAGAAAGTTAACGGAATCCCGTTTCTTTCATCAATTTCAATCACGGCAGTAAAACGTAAGTCCGATCTCTCCGAGAAAGCTAACGGAATCCCGTTTCTTTCATCAAAATCATTCCCCAACAGTAAAACGTAAGGCCGATTTCTCCGACGAATACGTCTGATTTTTCCCCAGCAAAGGCTAACAAAATCCCCAACAAAGTTAACGGAATCCCAAAAGCCAACGGAATCTCGAGTAGATCTCGAACTACGAAAGGGCTTGATTCCCACTAGGGATACGTAGGTAGCCTATCATTAGGTCCAGCCACTCGACCAAAACGGTCACCCTCTCCTTCGGCAGCAGACAAAGTCCACCGAAAGGCCATTTCAAATCAAGGTTCGAGGCACCTAAAACGCCATCATCAAGGTTCGAGGCACCTAAAACGCCATCATCAAGATTCAAGGCACCTAAAACGCCATCACCTCCAGGGTCAAAGACCCGAACTACGACTGGCTTGATTCCTCTTAAGGATACGTAGGTAGCCTATCATTAGGTTCAGCCATCCGACCGAAAATGGTCATTCCTATCCCCAGCAGAGTGGATAGCCACCAGACCAAAATGGTCATCCCTATCCCCAGCAGAGCGGATATACAATTTCAGCCATCCGACCGAAAATGGTCATTCCTATCCCCAGCAGAGTGGATAGCCACCAGACCAAAATGGTCATCCCTATCCCCAGCAGAGCGGATATACAATTTCAGCCATCCGACCGAAAATGGTCATCTCTTATCCCCAGCAGAGTGGATAGCCACCAGACCAAAATGGTCATCCCTATCCCCAGCAGAGCGGATATACAATTTCAGCCATCCGACCGAAAATGATCATTCCTATCCCCAGCAGAGTGGATAGCCACCAGACCAAAATGGTCATCCCTATCCCCAACAGAGCGGATATACAATTTCAGCCATCCGATCGAAAATGGTCATCTCTTATCCCCAGCAGAGTTTCTCTCCAGCACCCGACTGCAGAGCTCGATTTTCAAGGTTCGAGGCACCTAAAACGCCATCATCTCCAGGGTCAAAGACCCGAACTACGGTCGGCTTGATTCCTCTTAAGGATACGTAGGTAGCCTATTAAATAGGTTCAGCCACTCGATCACTTGATCATCCTGTCATATTTGGAGCCTTACTCTTATCGACGACCCCGCTTCCTTCGAAAGCACCGTCGTCGAGGGGCTACTGTAAGTACTCCAATTTGAGTTGTTAGTATTTTCGTTAGAAAATTAACGAAAGTTATAACATTTCTAACAATTCCTAACATTTCTAACCAAGTAAGGATAGATTAGGGATTGCCATTTAAAGATAAACCAAAGAAAGAATCTCAAAAAGCAAAAGAAATAGAAATTCGGAATTAGCAAGCTGAAAAACATAATCAGTTTGATTTTTTTTAAAATATTCTTTGTGTCCAAAGCCTGCAGCTGCAATTAATGAACAGTGCACGCTGCAGGTCTTGTCCGCGCGGAGGGTTTTGTCATTTCCAGAGGGCTATAAATTGAGGCCTTCAGTCTCAGAAATAAAAGAGAGAAAAAAACATTTTTCATAACTGCACCTTGGCGAAAATAGAGAGAAACAGTGAGAATTCTCTAGAATTGTCACCTTTTTCTCAACTATTCACCCAAAATCACACTCACTCAAACACTCTCATATTCAAGCCTCAAACACTCTTACATTCAAGCCTAAAACTCAAAACACAAAGAAGATTGGTAAACCCTCCTTCTCCTTACCCTAAACTCCTTCATTCATGCATGCATTTTCAAACTTCAAAATGTAGTTTGTTCATCTTCTTGTCTTAGATCCAAGAAGATCACCATGGAAGTTCATCTCCATGGATGATCTTCTACAAGGATCAACATTATTTTCAAAGTGTTCTTACTTACTTGCAAAGAAAACACATTTTCAAAACCCTAAAAATCATTTTCATACATCAAATCTTATTTTCAAAGGATAAAATTCCCCTTCCCAAGCAAATGAAGTGCTTAGTCCTAATGTACCCCAAGGATAGTTTGATATAGTTGATTCACCACTAAAATGTCAAGTGATCACTAATCAAAACCTAGGGAAATGGGGACAATCATGGATGCAAAATCCCCTCTTAAAATCATGTTTTTCTTCTTAAGAAAGTTGCTGTCCAGTAGCAATTTTCTAAGACCTCTGTCCATGGTCTAATTTTTTGGACACAGATAAACTTGGAATTTGGTGTTGACTACAAAACACTTTTTGTATCCAACATCTGGAGCTTTCCATACATATTTTTACTTTATTTTTTGCGTGAGTAAAACTCCATTTTTCAAATTTTCTTTTGAAGGTCAGATCACCAGTCTCTGGAAGTCCAGATCTCATACCTAAGATTTCCAGAAGGTTTTGGGTCCTCAAATCATCTCTAAAATGAAAAGTTATTTTACAGAAACCTTATTTAAGGTGTTTTGAACATTTTTCATTCTCGGACTTTTCCCATATCCTGGAGTTTTCAAGCCCTAAAGTCCATTTCAAAATCAGGTGTCCACTGCCTTTTTCATTCTGGCATAAATGGTTTTCAACTTCCAAAAATCTTTTGAGTACCAAATCTCAACCCAAAAATCATACCAAAAATCATGGGATCTTTCCAAAGTCTAATAAAGAATTCTCAATTTTTACTTTTCTCAGTTTCAATTTATTTTGGCCAAAGTAACATACACACACACACACACAAATGATTTTGAATGTTTGGAAGACTCGTTTTACGAGGCATTCCGGGTGAACACTAACGTTCTTCCCGGCGTGTAAAGTGACCTCCAAACCCAAATCTCTTATTTCGGGCATTTTTCAAAGTTTTGGCCCTTAAAACAAAAATGGCGTGGCGACTCCGGTTTTTTCGATTGGTTTTTCAAAGAAACGAAAAATTCAAAGTCCTTTCGAAAAATTGGCACATCATCACAGATAGTCGAGTAGTTTTGGTGACCGACTAGGACAGCTTAAGGTATCCTTCAGCAGTTTCAATCTCTAGTTCCCTTTTCTTTCTTTCTTTCTCAAAGGACGTGATCAAGGTATGCTTGAGCTGTGCCTTGTACACAGCCGACTCCAGCTGGTGTAGGGAATTTAACTCGCTGATGGGGAATTGAGGCCACCATTCCAAGTGCGACCTGGCCAGGGATACCATGTTGGTGTTATGCCCTAGGCCTATGGTTGATAGACTAATGTGTTGACATTATTTATTATCATATGAAATGTTTATCATTTGATTATTATATGTTTTGCATATTTGTTTATAATAATCTCCGTCCCTAATTATTATGTGAATAATTAGTATAAATGTTAATGGATAATCATATGATGATTATATGCATAGAGATGCACATTAAATTTATGGGTACTTGTTAGAGAACAAGTGACTGGACTTGACCCGTATGAGATTTATGTCATGGTCAGATGTCATAATTAAATCTCATATGGTCACTTCATTTAGTCTCTAGACCTGAGATTATCATGGCCTTACATATGATGAGAGTCATGTTTGATTTTAGTCAAACGGTATCTTAACACGATATCTATAAAGGCTATCTTTGGCATGATCGGATTCATGATGGGAAGGATGATAAGTCAAGATGAAATTTGCCCCTCGAAAGAGAGATGTTTTGCTTGGGCCCCTCGATGAGTGATAATGATGAAAGTGTATGGCCATACCCCAATTCGATTGGATTATCATTATACTCAAGATCAAGAAAGCATTGAACAAAGTACAAGTTGACATGGACCATGACTTGTGTTCAATATAACATCGTGAGACAAAGGGAGAAATGGAAGTGTACCATTGGAAACGTGAACTCATACGTTATATTATTTGGGTAGACATAATGGCTTGCTAGAGTCCGCTTATGTCTTATGAAGGTCGATATGATCGAGCTCATTGCCAACATAATATAATCCTATTGGGTCACACACAATTAGAATGAATTTGATAAACCAAGGGAAGAATGATTGAGAACTCCTCAGTGACCTTGTCTGGTCGTGCGACACATCAAGGCCATGTGCCCCGTGTGGTCGTGCGACACAAGAAGTCCTAAGGCGATTTACAGAGCTGGTTTCCTAATTTGATTAGGAAACATATTTTGTACTAAAGTAGTATAAATATAACAGTCTGTCAACCCTTTAACCCTAGCCGAAACTCTCAAAAGAAAAACACTATATTCTCAATATTCTTCCAAGGTTTAGAGATCTAGCAATCTTCAAGAAAAGTTCTTGGATTCACTCAAAGGTGTGGATACCGAAAGAGGGTCTTCGCTCATTCATTGATCAAGGCCTAGAGTTCAAGCAATCTGAAGAACGAAGTTTGTGATTTGAAATCACATTATTGAATCGTTCGATAGCTCAAGAACGGAAAGCGTTCAAGGTTGGTTACATCTATCTCATATTATTCAATTTAATTGTATAGAACGGATCCTAGGCTCCTTGGGTTTTATGTTATTTGATGCTTTATTCCGCTGCACATGGACCCGTAAAACCCAACAGTGGTATCAGAGCCCTGTTCGTATCATTAAGTTTGAATTAACATGCTAAGAAAAGTGATATAAATTGTTTATATATGTTCCTTGCATGTTTTGTATGTGATAGATTAATTGTTTTTGAAACAATATGCCTAAATCGGGTTCTATTGATATTGAATTAAATCTGTTAAAGGTCGTTTGCATGATTTAATTGCTCTGTGATTTAGAATTGATTGAATTCTGCAAATCTGGCCTCATGGTGTCACGCCACATAGTAGGTCTGTGTCACGCTGTAAGTGCTCCAATTTGAGTTGTTAGTATTTTCGTTAGAAAATTAACGAAAGCCCTAACATTTCTAACATTTCTAACAATTCCTAACATTTCTAACAAAGTGAGGGTAGATTAGGGATTGCCATTTAAAGATAAACCAAGAAAAGAATCTCAAAAAGCAAAAGAATTGTAAAAAAACCTGAATTGGCAAGCTGAAAAACAGCAACCAGTTTGAATTTTTGAATAATATTCTTCCTGTCCAAAGCCTGGAGCAGCATTTAATGCACCAGGGCACGCGTCAATCAGGTCCGCGCGGATCCAAATGAAGTCCACAAAGGGCCTATAAATTGAACCCTCCTCTCTCGCCCACACAACACAATTCACTCACAAAGAACAAAGACTGGCGAAAAAGAGAGAGAAAACAGTGGGAATCCTTAGATTGCCACCATTTTCTCTTGAATCTTTCCCAAATCCCACTCACTCCAAATACTCTCAAATCACTCCCATTCATACACAAGCCCAAGCTTCAATCACCCCTTAAGAGGAGGATTAGAGAGAAAACATAGAGGACTTAATTGTTATCTACTTGTTTTCTCTTTGACCAACTCTAATCACAAGCCCTAAAAACATTCAAACCCTAAACACATTCAAACCAAGCCTTGAATCCATTCAAACACAAACACAAGGGAAGATAGGTATAACCTCCCTCTCCCTACCCTAAATCTCTCTCATCCATGCATGCACTTTCAAACTCCAAAATGTAGTTTGTTCATCTTCTTGCTCTAGATCCAAGAGGATCACCATGGAAGTTTATCTCCATGGATGATCCTCTACAAGGATAAACATTACTTTCAAAGTGTATTTACTTACTTGTAAACACATTTTCAAAACCCTAAAAATCATTTTCATACAAAAAATCTTTCTTTCAAAGGATAAAATTCCCCTTCCCAAGCAAATGAAATGCTTAAAAGTCCTAATGTACCCCAAGAATGGCTTGATATAGTAGATCACCACTAAAATGTTTAGTGATCACTAATCAAATCCTAGGGAAATGGGGACAAGCATGGATGCCAAACCCCCTTTAAAATCATGTTTTTCTTCGAGAGAAAGTTAGTGTCCAGTAGCCTTTCTCTAAGACCTCTGTCCATGGTCTAATTTTTTGGACATACAGAAACTTGGAATTTGGTGTTGACTACAAAATACTTTTTGTAGCCAACATCCATATCTTTCCATAAATATTTTTACTTTATTTTTTTCGTGAGTAAAACTCCCTTTTTCAAATTATATTTTAAAAGTCAGTTCATCAGTCTCTGGAAATCCAGATTTCATATCTGAGATTTCCAGAAGGTTTTGGTCCACCAAATCATCTCCAAATGGGAAAGTTATTTTAAATAAACCTTATTTAAGGTGTTTTGAACAACTTTCATTCTCGTAATTTCCCCAGATTTTGAAGTTTTAAAGCTCTAAAGTCCATTTCAAAATCAGGTGTCCACTGCCCTTTTCATTCTGGCAGAAATGTTTTTCAACTTCAAAAAATCTTTTGAGTACCAAAACTCAACCCAAAAATCATACCAAAAATCATGGGACTTGTTTAAAGTCTAATAAAGAGTTCCCAATTTTTACTTTTCAGTTTGAACTTATTTTGGCCAAAACACACACACACACACAAATGGTTTTTTAATGCTTGGAAGACTCGTTTTACGAGGCATTCCGGGTGAACAATAACGTTCTTCCCGGCGTGTAACGTGACCTCCGAACCCAAATCTCTAATCTCGGGCATTTTTCAAAGTTTTGGCCCTTAAAATAAAAATGGCGTGGCGACTCCGTCTCCGTTTTGATTTTCAAAAAAAAGAAAGGAAAAATCGGGTGGCATCATCACACACGCGACAAACCATGACTGATGGCCTCTCTAGGTCGTGCGACATATCGTGACTCTGGGAGTCTCTGTCACGCGACAAAACATGTCCAATCTGGGCAGAATCAGTTTGTTAGACAATTCTGCTAATCTGTGAATGTGTTTTACAACCTGATATGTTTATGTATTGATCTGGATGCTATAAATTAATGAAATTAAGTTTATAGGGTTATGCTAAATTAATTCAAGATTTGTGCATGCTTAATTGTTTAAAATATGATTTTATTAATTGTTGCGATGCATGATCTATGTGTTCTTACATGCTAAGAATTTTAATTAGATGTTTAGTTGAAACATAATGTTGTAATTTCCTATTTGTTTAGACTTAAACGTTAAAATTTTGGTTTCATGATTGTTTACGAGAAACAAGTCATTTTACTCAAGATTTAAAAGGAAATTGATCGTTTATGCAAAGTGTTGATTATGTTGCAAATCAGAGCTGATTTCTGATTGTGCATGTCTAGGAAAGTTCTGTCGAATGAGAGATTTGGTACTTAAGTAGTCCTTGTGACTCACCTATCTTCCTGGGAACTTACCTGGTGCACGATTATGATTATCTTTGCTGATACGCTTATAATCTACTTTAAAGAACCTTCATTTAACTTTTAAGTTCTTTATGTCAATTCATGATTAAAACACTTGAGACCATTCGGATAGTTTTTGGGTGGGCTTGCCATAGCAAGGTACTTTGATTCTATTCGTATGCGAGCAAGATGAGGAAATGGTGCTTCCTATACGTTTAAAGTGAATGAACTTAATTGGGTTATCAAAATGGTTTTGGACCCAAGGCATAAGATGAGATTAAAATATGCTTAGATATATGATGTCTTGAATAAAATCTCATAAAAGATCTAAGAGTCATATATGTGATATGATTGATGTTTCTACCTAATTAATTTAATTTTGAGCGGTTTGCCATAGCAAACTTGAAATTAAATTAAAGTTGGATCTTAGCCCATTAAATGTATATTATGCTTATTTGCATTGAAATGTGTATAATTTAGTGGGAGTATTTATTTGTTATAAATGCATTATAAATTTCATATAATATGTGTTACTTATATGTGCTCATATTTTATGCATATCTTTTTGTAGAATAAATGGCATCAAACAATAATCATCTGTCACTGCGATCTGTCCTTGAGAAGGAAAAGTTGGAAGAGAACGGTACAAACTATATGGATTGGATCCGTAGCGTGAGAATTGTTCTCAGGCAAGAGGAGAAATTGTACGTTCTCGAGGAACCTATTCCACCTGAACCTGCTGTCAATGCTACTAGGGCAGTGAGGGACCAATATCTGAAGCACAAGCGTGATTCTACTGATGTTGGTTGCCTCATGCTCTTCGCCATGTGCAAGAGCCTTCAAAAGGATCTTGAGCACTTGGGGACAGTTGATCTCAACAATCGACTGATGGAAATGTTTCAAGTTCAAGCTAGGCAGGAAAGCTACAACACAGTTAAGGCCCTAACCTTATGCAAGATGAGTGAAGGGCAAGCTGTTGGTCCTCATGGTTTAAAGATGAAGGGCCACATCGAGCATCTTGAAAGGCTCGATTTTCCGATTAGCCAAGAGTTGGCTACTGACTTGATATTGAATTCATTACCCGAAAGTTTTAGTAATTTTATAATGAACTATAACATGGGGAACATGAATAGAAACCTTTCCGAGTTAGTTTAAATGTTGAACACTGCGGAAACCAATATTGTCAAAAGGAAAACCGCTGATCAAGTGTTGATGGTTAACAAGGGGAAGGGTTTCAAGGGTAAAGGAAAGGCAAAAGTTGCCAATCCTAAGGCAAATGTTGCCAAACCCAAAGAGGGTGCCAAACCCAAAGAGGCTAAGCCTAAGTCCCAAGAGGACGCAGTCTGCTTCCATTGCAATGAGATTGGTCATTGGAGGAGAAACTGCACAAAATACAAGGAAGCGCTGAAGAAGAGCAAAGGAGTTGCTTCGACTTCAGGTATCTTTGTTATAGATATATTCCTATCTACTTCTAGTTCTTGGGTATTGGATACTGGATGTAGAACTCACATTTGTCTAAATGTGCAGGGTCTAAAGAACAGAAGGATGCTTGAGAAAGGTGAAGTGGACCTATTTGTGGGGAATGGAGCAAGAGTTGCTGCATTAGCCGTAGGAACTTATGAAGTTACTTTACCTAGTGGACTAATACTTGTTTTGAACAATTGTTATTACGTTCCAGCTTTGAGTAGGAATATTATTTCGATTTCATGTTTGGATAATGAAGGTTTTAATTTTCTTATATGTGATAAGAAATTTTCTATTTACAAGAGTGATATGCATTATTGTACTGCTATTTCATTCAATGGCTTTTATATCCATAATGTTGAAAATCGTGATAATGATATCTATAACATTAACAAGAAATCTAAACCCAATGATGTAAACCACACTTACTTATGGCATTGTCGTCTTGGCCATATAAATGAGAAACGCATTTCCAAACTCCACAAAGATGGATTTTTGGACTCACATGATTATGAATCATATGAGACATGTGAATCTTGTTTACTTGGCAAGATGACCAAGGACCCATTTACCAAAACCGGTGAAAGGGCGGGTGACTTATTAGGACTCATACATACCGATGTATGTGGGCCTATGAGTAGCAATGCTAGGTGAGGATTTCGGTACTTCATAACATTCACCGATGAATATAGTAGATTTGGATATGTTTATCTAATGAAACATAAAAGTGAATCGTTTGAGATATTTCGAATATTTCAAAATGAGGTGCAAAATTAACTTGGCAAAACTATTAAGGTACTTCGATCCGATCGGGGTGGCGAATATTTGAGCCAAGAATTTGACAGTCATCTTAAGAGTTGTGGAATTGTTTCATACCTCTCTCCACCCGAAACACCACAATGGAATGGTGTGTCTGAAAGGAGGAATAGAACTTTGTTGGACATGGTTCGTTCTATGATGAGTCAAGTTGAGCTTCCTGTATCCTTTTGGGGACATGCACTAGACACTGCTGCTTTCACCATAAACAGAGTTCCTACCAAATCGATTCAAAAGACCCCATGTGAGATGTGGCATGGAAGAAAACCTAGTTTGTCTTTCATGAAGATTTGGGGTTGCGATACATATGTCAAGAAGTTAACTTCTGACAAGCTAGCACCCAAGTTTGATAAATGTGTTTTCGTGGGTTATCCTAAGGAAACTAAAGGATACTATTTCTACAACCGAAACGAGAACAAAGTGTTTGTTGCTCGCAATGGTACTTTCTTAGAAAAGGAGTTTCTTCGCAAAGGAACCAGTGGGAGTAAAATAGATATCGAAGAAATTCGAGAACCCGAAAACAACATTGAACCAATGGTAGAGACTGAACCAAGTTCACAAAGAGTTGTGGAACCGGTTCAAGATGCACAAGTTCTTCGCCGAAGTGGTAGGTCATGATCCGAACCCGAGAGATATGGATTTCTCGTTATGGAAAGTGACGAAGTGGAGTTAATCGAACACGATGAACCTACTTGTTATCAAGAAGCGATGTCCGCTCCTGATTCGGAAAAATGGCAAGAGGCCATGGAGTCCAAATTACAAATCATGGCTGATAATCAAGTTTGGAACTTGATTGATCCACCCGAAGGTGTAAAAACCATAGGGTGCAAATGGGTCTTCAAGAAGAAGACAGACATGGATGGGAAGGTGCACACCTATAAGGCTAGGCTTGTAGCTAAGGGATATAGGCAGATTCATGGCATCGACTATGATGAAACCTTCTCGCCTGTAGCTATGCTTAAGTCTATTATAATTTTAATTGCCATAGCTGCTTATTATGACTATGAGATATGGCAAATGGATGTCAAAACAGCTTTTCTAAATGGGAAGTTACTTGAGGATGTATACATGATACAACCTGAAGGTTTTGTCAGTCCAGAAAATTCTAACAAGGTGTATAAATTGCAGAAATCCATTTATGGATTGAAGCAAGCTTCTAGGAGTTGGAATCTACGTTTTGATGAAGCAATCAAGGAGTTTGGCTTTATCAAGAACGAAGATGAACCTTGTGTATACAAGAAAATTAGTGGGAGCGAAGCACTATTTTTAGTGTTGTATGTCGACGATATCTTACTCATTGGAAATGACATTCCTGCACTATAGACTGTCAAGTCTTGGTTAGGGAAGTGCTTTTCAATGAAAGATATGGGCGAAGCTGCGTATATCCTTGGTATCAAGATCTATAGAGATAGATCTAACAGGATGATTGGTTTAAGTCAAAGTACTTACATTGACAAGGTTCTTAGAAGATTCCAAATGAAAAAATCTAAAAGAGGAAACTTGCCAATGTTGCATGGTATATCTCTTAGCAAGACTCAAAGTCCTAAGACTAATGATGAGCGAAAGAGAATGAATGGTATTCCATATGCTTCGGCTATTGGGTCTATCATGTATGCTATGTTATGTACTAGACCCAATGTCTCGTGTGCTCTAAGCATGACGAGTAGGTACCAATCGGATCCTGGTGAACCACATTGGATAGCAGTCAAGAATATCCTCAAGTACTTGCGAAGAACTAAGGATGTATTCTTGGTCTTTGGAGGAATGGAAGAAGATCTTGTAGTTAAAGGCTACACAGATGCTAGCTTCCAAACCGACAAGAATGATTTCAGATCGCAGTCTGGATTTTTGTTTACGCTGAATGGAGGCACTGTGAGTTGGAAAAGTTCCAAGCAAAGTACCATCGCTGATTCTACAACCGAAGCTGAGTACATAGCGGCATCCGATGCAGCTAAGGAAGCAGCTTGGATCAAAAAGTTCATTAGTGATTTGGAAGTCGTTCCAAGTATCAGAGATCCTATTGAAATTTACTGTGACAATAACGGTGCCATTGTTCAAGCAAAGGAACCAAGGTCACACCAGAGATCCAAACACATACTTCGGCGTTTCCACATTATCCGTGAGATATGCGAAAGGGAAGACGTAAAGATATGCAGAGTAGACACTGATGACAACGTGGCGGACCCATTAACCAAGGCTCTCCCACAAGCTAAGCATGATGGTCATGTTAGGTCCATGGATATTCGATACATGGTAGATTGGGCCTAGTGCAAGTGGGAGACTGTTGGTGTTATGCCCTAGGCCTATGGTTGATAGACTTATGTGTTGACATTATTTATTATTATATGAAATGTTTATCATTTGATTATTATATGTTTTGCATATTTGTTTATAATAATCTTCGTCCCTAATTATTATGTGAATAATTAGTATAAATGTTAATGGATAATCATATGATGATTATATGCATAGAGATGCACATTAAATTTATGGGTACTTGTTAGAGAACAAGTGACTGGACTTGACCCGTATGAGATTTATGTCATGGTCAGATGTCATAATTAAATCTCATATGGTCACTTCATTTAGTCCCTAGACCTGAGATTATCATGGCCTTACATATGATGAAAGTCATGTTTGATTTTAGTCAAACGGTATCTTAACACGATATCTATAAAGGCTATCTTTGGCATGATCGGATTCATGATGGGAAGGATGATAAGTCAAGATGGAATTTGTCCCTCGGAAGAGAGATGTTTTGCTTGGGCCCCTCGATGAGTGATAATGATGAAAGTGTATGGCCATACCCCAATTCGATTGGATTATCATTATACTCAAGATCGAGAAAGCATTGAACAAAGTACAAGTTGACATGGACCATGACTTGTGTTCAATATAAGATCGTGAGACAAAGGGAGAAATGGAAGTGTACCATTGGAAACGTGAACTCTTACGTTATATTATTTGGGTAGACATAATGGCTTGCTAGAGTCCGCTTATGTCTTATGAAGGTCGATATGATCGAGCTCATTGCCAACATAATATAATCCTATTGTGTCACACACAATTAGAATGAATTTGATAAACCAAGGGAAGAATGATTGAGAACTCCTCAGTGACCTTGTCTGGTCGTGCGACACATCAAGGCCATGTGCCCCGTGTGGTCGTGCGACACAAGAAGTCCTAAGGCGATTTACAGAGCTGGTTTCCTAATTTGATTAGGAAACATATTTTGTACTAAAGTAGTATAAATATAACAGTCTGTCAACCCTTTAACCCTAGTCGAAATTCTCAAAAGAAAAACACTATATTCTCAATATTCTTCCAAGGTTTAGAGATCTAGCAATCTTCAAGAAAAGTTCTTGGATTACTCAAAGGTGTGGATACCGAAAGAGGGTCTTCGCTCATTCATTGATCAAGGCCTAGAGTTTAAGCAATCTGAAGAATGAAGTTTGTGATTTGAAATCACATTATTGAATCGTTCGATAGCTCAAGAATGGAAAGCGTTCAAGGTTGGTTACATCTATCTCATATGATTCAATTTAATTGTATAGAACGAATCCTAGGCTCCTTGGGTTTTATGTTATTTGATGCTTTATTCCGCTGCGCATGGACCCGTAAAACCCAACATACCAAGTATAGCAGCATAATCACTGTTCACTTCAATAACAATAAATTTTACCTTGGAAACGACCCTATAGGGGTGTTGGCCTAGGTCGACGTCTAGCTCGATCTGTCCCTTGGCATCGACCCAGTGGTTGGTGAAGCCTTCCAATCTGCCATCATACCTTTCGAGCTGCTCGTTCGAGAGACCCATTTCCTAGAATGTTTTATAGAACAGGATATCCTTGCAGGCCCCCGTGTCGACTAAGAGTCTACTCGTCGTACATCCATCAATGAGTCCTGGGATGACGATAACTTGCTCTCTAGCGGCCATATTGGTTGCTAGCTCGTTCGGATAAAAGCTAATCACCTCGTCCCTGATGTAGCTCCTGGGTGGCACATGTGAGCCTTTGTTGAGCTGAAAAATCTTATGCTTGATGGCTGTATTGCTGGCTTGCTCAGTGATAACGCCCAAATTCATCCTAGGTTGTCTTGGTTCTGGATGTCCACCTGTAGGTCGCTCACCACTGCCTGCTTGAGGCCTTTTCACGTACGCGTCGAGCCTTCCTTGATCGACCATCCTCTGAATGATACACTTCAGGCTCATACAATCCTCCGTGGTATGGCCCGTATCCTTGTGATACTCACAGTATTTAGTGTTGTCCCTTCTGAACTTATTTGTTGGGTTCATGGGGGCAGGTAGTGCTAGCTCGACCGCGTTCATTATTTCAGTTCGACTCACCGTTAGGGGAGTGAAAGCTTCGGGCACTTTCTCAGTCGCCCTGGTTCTGTTCTTGCCATTTTTATTGTTTCCTCCATTTTGGCTGAGTCCTTTTTATCATCAGCGACCTCAGTCTTGGGGCCTTTCCCATTTTTCTTCTCTTTTCTTTCCTCGGCCAAAGCCACATTGTAGGCCTTCTCGAATAACTCTTGGCGAGTAGTAACTGTCCGAACTGTTAGCTCGTAGTCCATATCTGCAGAAGTAATTCCACTCCTGAAACAATTGATTACCTCCCTGTTTGTGAGGTCCTTCTCGATTTTGTCGACCATCTCTTTAAACTTGGTGTAGTAGCTCATTGAGCTTTCGTTTTTCTCTTGAACCAAGTTGTTTAGATCAGTGACTGTCATCTTCCTAGCTCCAGAAGTCGAGAAGCGCTCCAGAAATTTCTTCCTCATGTAAGCCCAAGTCGAGATGCAACCTGGTGCCAAGCCATTGAACCAAGTGAGGGCTGCCCCAGTGAGTGTGCTTTTAAGTGCTTTGCACATCATGTCGTCTTCATGGGAGACAAAGCACATGGTAGCCTCCAGGTGTTGTATATGGCTTTTGGCGTTGGTTGCACCTGAATATTTTTCTAGGGTGGCAATCGAAAGCACGGAGGAGGTCGACAGTCGAGCAACTCCTTGTCCAAAGGTCGAAGAGCAAAACCTTCTCGCTCATCCTTTCCAGCGCCTTCCTTCTTATCAGCCTCCCATTGCTCGAATTTTTTCTTCCATAGGAGCCACTCTCTAGCATCTGGCCAGTCGTCCCTAGCATGGGAGACATCATTCGACCTTTGCCTCTCTTCATGGTGATTCTCTCTCCCAGAATTGGCTCTGTGTCTGTTGCTTTTAGGGGGAGTTATCTCTCTGCCCCTCCTATCCTTGTGAGAAGGTGACCTTACTGACTGAGTTGGCGACCTGCGCCTATCATCTCTAGGTGGCGACCTGCGCCTATCATCTCTAGGTGGCGACCTGCGCCTATCATCTCTGGGTAGCGACCTGCGCCTACCTTCTCTTATAGGCGACCTGCGCCCATTCCTTTCCCTGTGGGACTGTGACCTTTGTGTCCTGGCCGGTGATCCTCGTAGGCTTCGACTTGCCTCTAGTTGTCGCCTTAGATCTGACTGAGCTTCCTGCTCTCTATTCATGTTGAGACTGACCCTCAGATCATCACTTGGAACATGAATAGGTGATTGAGGCCGCAGCACCATCCTTTGCTCGACATTCTGTCCCACAATCTCATTCGGCCTAGCACTCCTGGCACGTTCCCTGTTAGAAACTTGAGAGGGAGCCACCCTCTCTGGCCTTCTATCAGCCTGTTCTGCTTCCTCCATTGCTATTAATTCGGCTAGAATTTGAGCTCGCTCTAACAGCATCTCCTTCCTGCTTAGGGGGTTGGATGAGGGACTTGCCCTGTTTCCAGCATTCATTTGCCCTGTTTGGCGCTTTGAAGGAGGTGGTGTTCCTTGCCCTTCCATGGGTCGCTTGTCCCTCCTACCATCTGGCAATCCTGCCGCCAGCCACCTTGTTAGATCGAGTTGCCCTAGCGAGCTGACACGGTGGAGGGGGAGGAGGTAAATTAGCATTTCCAGCGTTTGCATTGGCGTTAGTGTTTCCTTCGTCGTGCCCGAGTGAGGCCTCAGATACATGCCTATCCGAAGTCACCATGATTGCAGGTTGAGAAGAAGTTTTCGAGGTCAAGTTATGCACATTTCTGGAAGATAAAATATTAATTTTTGGATATTCATTGAAAAAGAAGTTTTTACTAAAAATTATCTCAAAAACATGCAATTTATATAAAAAAAAACACACGTAATTTATGATTTAACAAAAAACTACTACTTAAAAAAAAATTGAATGGGCAAAAATTTCATATTTATAACTCATAAATGTATTTATCTGTGAAATAACTAATTTATCAGTTGTTTAACCAAATAACAAGCACAAATAGTTTCAATAAACTGATAAATTAATTTATTATTTATAAATAACTAATAAATGTATTTTTTAACGTAAAAAAATTAAATTAAAAACAAGGAGTGTTTTTTTGTAATACTAGTACATGCCCGTGTCCAAGGCCACGTGATTTTTTTTTTTAATTTTTTTTTTTAGGGCAAAATGGGAAAGGGACAAATGTATGAGGGCAAAATGAAAATTTCGCCGCTTGAAACTGTTCATACCACTGTAGCAAACCCCTCCCTCATTTATACTATAGATTTAAAGAGTTTTTGTAATATCCAACTTGTAAGATTTTTTTTTGTAATATCCATCTTTGGAAATTAGATTTTGGTGAATGCCCATTTAAAAAACGAGGTATACAATTTTATGAAAATGACTCACTTAGTCTCTAATTGAATATAAAAATTTTATTTTAAAAAACATTTTAAAAATATGTATATTTTATAAATTTTAATAACAAAAAAAATCTTTTCCGTCCCTAATCTGTTCCATTTCCTAAAATGAAAATGAGACCAACTTGTCTCTACTCACAACCATTTACACTCACAACACATCACCTTTTTCACCTTTTATCTTAATGTAGGAGAGAGAATGAGTGGAGAGAATAGTAAGGATTCCTTTCCATTTTAGGAAGTTTGTGGTTTGTAATGGGACGCCCAAAAAGAAAAGTTTGTGGCTTGTAATGGGACGGAGGAAGTATATTTTATAAATTTTAATAACAAAAATGAATAAATAGTGTAGTGAATTTCCTTTGGTGAACGATTGAGCCACCTGTGGTTTAGAATCTTCCCGACCACACTGTACTATGTGAACATAAATATTTTCTTAGTATCCACATGTGATTCTTGAGGCCAAGTTACTCCAATCCACAAATGTGGCAACAAATTTGCAACTCATGTAACAATCAATCAAACATCATTTAATACTTCCCTTTTTCTAAATAAATAAATATCACCTCCTTACATTTAAAATTGAAAAAAAAAAAAAATCTTGTACTCGCAGACTAATAGTAAGAGATATTTCATTCATCTCACTCGAAAAATTATAAATTTCTATTTTGTATATTCTTTTAAAAAGGTACACATCTAAATAATTTTTTTAATACTTTTTTATTTATAAGATAAAGTTGTCTTACTCAAATAATTATAATCTACCCCACTTTATTTTTCATACTTCACTTTTCATATTAGCAACACTTCCTCCACTATTCCCTTCATCTCATAGTAATGCAAAAAGACACATTTCAGTTGTTCTAATGTAATCAGCAAAATTTTAAAGGGTTTATTACAAAAAACTGACTAAAAACGATGACATTTACAAAAAAAATGCAACTGATAACTGAAATTATCACTTGTTTGAAGAGTAATTTGTGCTTCAAACAACCGATAATTTCAGTTATCAGTTGTAAACAAGTGATAACTGAAATTATCAGTTGTTTGAACAACTGATAACTGAAATTATTAGTTGTTTGACCAAAACTGATAAAAAAAACCAATTTTTTTTTTTGTAATTTCGAACTTATGTGTTTTTTTTTTTTTTTGTAATTTTCATCTTTCTAAAGTAGTTTTTTGTAAATGCCTCAATTTTAAAATGGAAATGAAATCACTTGTTATAGTCACAACAATTATTTGCTTACTTCACTTTCTCTATTTTACCCAACTATCTAAACTCACAACACATCAACTTTTTCACTTTTTTCCTTAATTCTTGTGTCAATCTCAATTATGCATATTATTATGGGATGGAGGAAGTACACACTCTCCTTAATTATCTTGCAAGTGCAATTTTGTTCCTTTTTGGGTGAGACAAATGGAGTATATAATATTAGGTGTTGTGAGTGTAGATAATGGGATAAGAGAATAGTAAGTGGGTAGTCGTTGTGAGTATGAAAAGTGAATCTCATTATTTAAAAATATTACAAAAAATCCATTTTGGGGTTTTGCAATTTTAAGTGGGATATCAAAAATAACAATTTTTACAATTTCAAATGAAACGGTGGAAGCATGACATTTGAATTGTCAATATTTAGATTGAATATAATTTATTTATTTGTATATTATTTATATTATTCCATAATTTAATTAAAAAATTATTTAACCAAATAATATTTATTTTAGGACAAGTAAAAAAGAAAAATATGTTAAATGATGCGGTAATAATAAAGTGAAAATCTAGGAAAAAAAATGAGTTTTTCATAGTGGTTAGAAAAACGTGTTTTTAATGTGCGGTGGAATTTTTGTAAATAAGTGAAACTTTGTGCGCATTGATATTTTTGTTAATAAGTGAAACTTCGTGCGCACTGGGTTCATGGACAACAAATCTTCTGGATATCCAGCTCAAACGGTTCTGGATAACAATATTAAATTCTTTAGAAATGAATTAACAATCATATTTGAACAATGTAATGACCAACAAATATTCTGGATAACAATGTAAAAGGGTTGTAGATAACAATATTAAAGCATTCTGGATATCAATGTCAAAAGTTTTTGTATATCCAGAACTTTTGAAATTGATATTTAAAATCTTAAGTTGTCTTTAGATAAAAAAATTAAAAAAATATCTTATATATTTTGATAATTCAACCGCAATACCAAATTTAATGTGTCATTTTGCATTAAGAGTAGGATTTACATTCAGCTTTTATAGGAATTAAGCAAGTCATTCAAGGGGGTTTATTTAAGAAATTGACCTTTTAGGGCTAAAAATGTTACAAAAAGAATAGTAGTATATTTGTCTAGTCATATTTGTATCATCATGTAATTGCTTTCAAATGTTTTTTTCTTTAATGAAGATACAAACAAATATTAATGTTTTATTTGCCAGCGGCAAACAATTGCATAATTTGTTTTCTTTAGAAAGAGCATTAAAATTTATTTTAAGAATGATGTTTTAATTATTTGAGATCTATATATCTATATACTATTAATAAAACAAAAATCCATAATAGTTATCCATTTTCTTAAGAAATTAATACATCTTTCAAACAACAAGTTTTAATTTATATTTAAACTCATAATTTAGTATTGTGAAATTATAAAAGGACTTTATGTATTTATAGTATTAATTTACTTAAATATCCATCAAAATAAAATTAAACATTTATTTAAAAATATTTAAAATAAAAATTTTAAAAGTAGTCTAGTAAGCCATTATATTTGGATCCATCGTTGGGATAAAATTAACCTTTTATTATTATTACCATATTTTCCCACATTCCCTTTGGAAAAAAATAAAATAAATTAAACGGTATAAATCGAGATACGAATGTTGATCAGGGCCGAGCAAAGCCCAATATATTGGGGCCAAAATATAATCTACACAAGTCTCAATTACGACAAAGGGAGTCGGCCTTCCCTACCTTTGCTCGTCATACTTTCTCGTCATTCCCACTATATCGATCTAGACATAAAAGAGCGAATAATGAGTAAGGCACAGCAATTATACATGCCGATAAGACACAACTCTCATATGCCGAGTAAGGTACCCAGTAAGGCCAACCTAGGCCTCATTTGAAGATGAGTAACTCCTACTCGGTTATCAACAAAGCAAGGAAATGAGATTCTCCATCCTTATTTCTCTCTTCCTCGGCGTCAATACAGGCCGACCAAGCCATATATGACGAGTAACCCGCCTGCAAGGGTCACGTGCATATTACTATTATCTGATCATACTCAAATAAGGACTGTGAACAGTTATAATACCACTAGGATTATAACCACCTCTCACACGCTTTCTTATTCAATAAGGACTCTACTATGCCATGCCTATAAATACAAGCCATAATTCACATTATTTTGATAACACACATCTTTTAACTCTAAACTTTTGTCAATTGATTTTTCTCTCTAAACACAAATACTTAATATAACGTCGGAGGGCCTTCGTCGGGAAAGCCCCGACTTAGTTTACGTGTTTGTTCTTCTTTTTCAGGCTATTCAGTCATCCAGGATACAACCTGCCGCTGAATTTGTGTTGATCCGAACGTTTTTGACATCATCAGTTTGGTTCCATTGTCGAGAAACGATTCGAATCATCCATTGAATAGCTTGAAAAATTCTGCTCCACTCTCCTAATCCTAATGAAAGACGGAAATAATGTTAGTATTACTCCTGATCAGGATAATATTCATGTGGAAGAGAATCCTGTTAACACTAGGACTGCTTTTCCTTTTTCCAATGGGGAACTGCCTCCTCCGCCATTGATTGATGGTCTGCCTTCCCTAGGAATAAATCTGCGTAATGAATTAACAATCATATTTGAACAAGGTAATGACCAACAAACATTCTGGATAACAATGTCAAAGGGTTGTATATAACAATATTAAAATATTCTGGATATCAATGTCAAAGGTTTCTGTATATCCAGAACTTTTGAAATTGATATTTAAAACCTTTGACATTGATATATAGAAGGTTTGTTGGCGAAAGAAATATCGAGACCGACAAAACTCTCGTGACTTTACCCCGTGATTATGGGTTTAAAAATCCATAAAGACGTCATTTAGGCTCTCAAACGTGGCTTTGATATTTTTATAAATGGAGTGAAATGACTAGATGTGGTGTTATAGAGGTACAGTTCGTGTGTTGAATAGTGATATAGGATGTTGCGAAGTTCCAATTATTTACAAATGTGTCACGAGTAAACTCCTTTTTTGCCATCCTTACTATCTCATAATTTCATATTAACCTGTATACTATTGAAACAATCATAGTAACCTTCGTACTAATAATTAATTAACTAAACTAACCAATTTTTCTAACGCCCGTTAATTATTTAACGGGGCTATCTTAGTAAGCATCTAGTTGGCCCTTCCACGCTGATGTGTTGCAAATTGGACAAAACTTAACAAAACTTGTTAGGATTTTAACGAAATCATTAAAAAATATATGGAAATTCAATTAACCAATTGACAGGAGTAAAGTGGCAAAATTAATATCATTACATCATCACCTCCAACACCACCATTAAGCCACCACCAAAACCGCCACCATTTTCACCACCATCACCATAACCACACTAGAAAATGTTACAACAGTTCCAAGTTAACGGGGGGCCACCCCCAAAAAATCATAACAAATCACTATTCCTTTGATGCAACAGAAAAAGAGGAAGAATAAAGCATCTTAGAAAGATCCAAAGTGTTGAAAAATAGATTTGAACCACTAAAATAACCAATAACAGCTTCTAAAATCAATGTCAGAATCCCAATTACTGTACAACCAAAATTGCAGCAGAAAATAGGGTATTAAAATCAAATTACCTTTGGGAAAATCCACATAAATCACCAGAAGTTGTTGTAGAAGAATAATTTGTGAAGAAACAAATCGAATCAACAATTGAGAATCTTCGATTTTGACATAGAAACTTCAAATTTAGAACTGTAGAAACTCAAATAGAAGATCCAAGATCCTGAAAATTAAAAGAAAAACCTATAAATTTCGAGCAAAACAAGAGAAAAATCGAAGATTGTACACTCAATTCTATTATTTTTTTTATTCAAATCTGGGATCTTGATTTTATTTTATTTTTAATTTTTGATGATTGGGATTTTGCATGTGGGTTATTTGATTGGGGGCTACTTGTGTTTATGATTTAACAAGTGTCAACATGATTTAAATATTTTGTTAGGCTTTTAACCAATTTAATTTAGTTTTTGGTCGGTCAGTGACACGTCAGCATTGATTTTCTCAAGTATTAACTTACTAGGATAGCCCCGTTAAATTATTAACGGTCATTAGAAAAATTGGTTAGTTTTGTTAATTAATTACTAGTTCGAAGGTTACTTTGGTTGTTTGAATATACGCAGGTTAATATGAAATTTTGAGATGGTACGAATGACAGAAAAGTCGTTTACTCAAAATGTCATTACGCATGTTTAAAAAGTTTCAGTTATTAACAAAAATGCCATTGTATATTTAAAAACAATTTTTTCCTAATCTAAAAAAAAAATTCATTTTTTAGGAGAGTTATTCAATAATAATAATAATACATGAGAGATAAAACCCATGCGTGATTGTTATTATTGATTATTTGGACATGAAATATTTATTGTTAGCGAGGATGATTGTGGCTTATGAAAAGGACCATTTCGCTTCTCAATCTTTGTCATGATATGAGAAAAAGCAATATTAGCTGTACAGAAGAAAATTACAAAATTTTGGTAATAAAATAAGTTGACGATATTTATTACTTGTAATGATAGTAGATCCACTATACTTTAAAAATAATCAATAAAATTATTATATATAGAATTTTATAAGCAAAATTTTCTGATTATTTTGTACAACTAATATTACAATATGAGAAAGAGCATACTAGAGGCATAGCCACATCACCACTATTTTATTTTGGAAGGTCAGCGAGATTGATCCACAGATCAATCTATTGTACCTTTGATTTTAAAACTAAACCGATTTTAGAATATTTAAAAAAAAAAAAACAATAGAAAAATGTATTTTGTGTTTTTGAAGCGTATAATGACATTTTTATAAATAATTGACATTTTTTTAAACGCTCGGTAATAATTTTGTAGAAATTATAACTTTTAATATTATACAATGACATTTTTGTAAATAAACGAAACTTATTAACACATCCTAACATTTTTTTAAACTAAAACTGACATTCATTAATACTACACATAGTTTATTAAAATTATATTGAAAATAATTCAAATAAATAATGACATTTTTGTAAATAATTTAATTGAGGCCCTTAAATACCCCCGCAAATAATAGTGAAGTGACATATTTCACCAAATTTTTAGTGATATATGCAAATAATTCAAATAAATAATGAAATAATGTTTAAGTTATGATTGCAAATAGTTTATTAAAATTATATTGAAAAAAGTATTAAAAGAACAGAGAGGAAAGCTAAATTAAATTAGGAGCAAAGGAGAGAAAGAACTAAAACGTTAAATTAAACTAGAAAAAATTATAAGAGATAGGAAATAAAATTAAAATAAGAAAGAGTCAAAAAATGTGTAGAAGAGATGGAAATAAAATTAAGCTAAAAGAAAAAAAAGCGTGTAAAGGAGAAAGAAAATAAAAAGTAGTAGCTAAGATTCGAACTCAGCCAGGGTTACAAAGCGGTCGTCTTGTACTTAATGTCTGTTCGAAAATGGCAATTACTAAATATTAACCTAAAAGTTTGAGCCCCTAAAATCTATAAAATCTGAGTCAAATTTCGGGTTCTAGGCGGTCGCCTCACTAGTCTTATGGCAAAGCCGACCCTGCTAAAAAACACAAATAATTACACTATTTAACACTAACATTAACACTCAAAAACACTAGCAATATCACTAAAAAACACTATCACTAGCACAAATTTTTACAGTAACAGACGCATTTTTACATAAACACTCACATTTGAACCTACAATCTTGCAATTATTCGATCCGGTTATGATCCGATTTAAAACTTGTTTTTCCTATGCTTTAAAAAACTTGATTTTTCTGATACCAGCTCTAATTGGATACTCTTGCTTAGTTTAGACAAGAAATAATTATCAACTTTTGCAATTTACTATACCTTTGACTCTAACAAAATATCTTCAAATTTAATAAAGGAAATGTAATATCTATTTATTTACAGTATAATGCAATATATTTTCTAATTATATTACAAATAATATAATGGAATTGCATTATTTGAGTCAAAATTAAAAAAATACGATGTATAAAAATAGTACATAATGACATTACATGTAACAAATTGATAAAATATATTACCTTAAGTTGTCATTAGATAAAATAAAATAAAAATATCTTATATATTTTGATAATTCAACCGCAATACCAAATTTAATGTGTCATTTTGCATTAAGAGTAGGATTTACATTCAGATTTTAGGAATTATGCAAGTCTTTCAAGGGGTTTATTTAAGAAATTGACCTTTTAGAGCTAAAAATGTTACAAAAAGAATAGTAGTAGTATATTTGTCTAGTCATTATTCATTAAAGAGAGTCATTTGAAGATTTAAAGATATTTTCATATTTTCATAATCGCTTGAATTTTCATCTTTAAGATTCATACGTTCAAGAATAAATTTTCAAGTCCAGAAATCCAAGCCTTTATAACACTTCAGATTTATTGTGCTCTAAATCATACAGATCTAAAGAGCCTTGAATCTTGATAATCACACACACGCCTCACTTGATTAATCACATAGATTAAATCATTTGAAATACATCGGTTATGGTCTAGGATTTGCATCATTATTTAGATTTTAGATTTGAGTTTGATTTTTGTAATCTTGTAATCTCTCTCATAATATAATACAAATCTAGTAGTTAGAAAATTCAAGACTAACCATCTTGGTAGTGGACGTAGATCATTTACAATTGAATCACTCCAAATATTGTGTTCTTTAATTTCTTCATTCTCTTTACTGTTTATCATTCAAACTAATTTGTCTTATCTGTTTAATATTAATAGGTTTTTCAGATTTATGAATTGTGTTTAAAGTTAATCATTGTCAAACAACACTTCACTTTTTTCTAAACCTCGATGTCAAACCTTATTTTGTTATTAAGAAATTTCGCTGTGCATTTTACAAACCTCACTTGCGATTTTGATACACTGCAAGAGTGATTTTGTAAGCAAGAGGTTTATTTTTAAAAAAGGGTCGAAAAATTTGTAACAGCTATTCACCTCCATCTAACTGTTTTTCACCCGTGTTGCCTCCTTTGGGACCAACAGCTCTCACCTACTTAGCTAAAGTTGGTAGAACAGTTGCTATGAATACCATGCGGCTAACTTGTCAGTAACTAATTCAAGGAATGTTAAAGTTACCATTACTCACAACAACTTTTTTGTCCAGTGGATTATTCAAAGATCTTTGTACTTCAAATCTCAAGCACTTAATGCAGAAGATATTCTCATTTAATGCTTGTCAGTCCAAGTTATCCCTTTAACCCCTTCAAAGACAACTATAAACCTCTCTTATAGCATTGAAGATGGTTGGTGCATTGAAGACTTTGAGAATAGAATTGTCAAGAACTGCAATTGCTGAAATCCTTCAAGCATTGAAGTTCAAGACATTCAGTCCTTGTAATCACTAGACCATTTATTTGAGTGAGTAAACCGGTAATATTTTATCCGATGCGTAATCGGTTAACATCGATTTAGCTTTTTATAAGTTAATTGGCTATTTTAAAAAAGTTTTCAAAAGAATTTTTATCAGACTATTCACCCCACTTTATCTTGTTTCCTATCAATTGGGTATAAAAAGTTTTAAGCTTGTGATCTCTAGTATTGAAAGGACATTATATGTCGCTTGATCTATAATTAATTGGTGCTTATATCATCACTCATTAATTAAGTCAATGATTTAATTATAACTAGTATGCATTAAATATTGTTCTCCTACAATTACCCTCTCCCAATTTAATTTTTTACTTATTCAATTCAACCAATTTACAATTCCCCAATAAAATTTAATCACACATACTATAATGAATCATTTCAAATGTTTACCTATTTGCAATAATTATTGTCCTCATGCAATTTCTCTCTTCCTTATTATTTCTTTTAATATTTAATTTAACCAATATACATGTATCAACAAAATTCAACCCTAAAGGTGAAAGTGGTGTCATTGTAACATTTTGAACTTACTTTATCAGATATTTGAACATTGAATCGCCAACAATTTTCGTAGCAAGATGTTTTTCACCTTTCACATTCGAAAATAAGAGAACTCCCTTTGTCCAGAAATTAATGTTTTATTTTTATTTTCAATTTCAATTTTTTCTTAATAAAAAAAAATGGGCATTTATTTTTAGAACAAAGATAATATCTATTTTTCAATTTGATTTTCCCACGTTCCATTAAGTTTTTATCATTAAATATTAAAAATCTATATTTAACCCATTTCTTTATAGGCATCATATCTTCATGTTAAAATAATTAATCTGATATTTTTTAATTTATCACTATATTAGGATAGTTTCCTTTTTGTTGTTGTTTTTATGGCGGGACTTTTCTAATTTTTCTTAAATATAATTTTTTAATATTTCTTCGTTTCTTTAAATGAATTTGTATTTTTTATTAAAAAATCCATAATAGTTATCCATTTTCTTAAGAAATTAATACATCTTTCAAACAACAAGTTTTAATTTATATATAAACTCATAATGTAGTATTGTGAAATTATAAAAGGATTTTATGTATTTATAGTATTAATTTACTTAAGTATCCATAAAAATAAAATCAAACATTTATTTAAAAATATTTAAAATGTTTTTTTAAAAGTAGTCTAGTAAGCCATTATATTTGGATCCATCGGTTGGATAAAATTAACCTTTTATTATTATTACCATATGGAAAAAAAAATATCCATGCCATTTGTAGTATTAATTTACTTTAATTTAATGTGAGGCCGTCGGACCTACTCGTAACACAATGGGTCCGTCCCTATGGTCTAAATGTGGTTTTTAAAAGATGGACCAATTAACGTTATAAATTAGGATCTTAAGTAATAACTAACCCGTATTTGTAACCAAAAAAATCAATTTTCTTTTCTAAGTTGGTCTTTGAAAAAAATGTTTTTCCAAACACTTTAACAAAAATACGATTTTCAAAAAGTGTGTCTACCTCTTTAATGTCGCTGGTGTTACAATGTGTCAGTTATTTATAATGCGAATTATAATTGATGATGCCAAAATCGTCAAATCAACCCAAATTCAAGCGATGAATGCTTCGGTGATTGCAAGGCCTGAAAATAAGAGAAAACACGTAAACTAAGCCGGGGCGGATCCGGCTAAAGGCCCTCCGGCGTGAGAGTAAGTTCACGGTTTGTATGTGAGAAATCAAATTGACAGAGTTTCTGCAATGTAAAAAGTAACGTACCAAAATATTGAGATTATGGCTTGTATTTATAGGGATGGATTGATAGAATCCATGTTGAAGAGATTTTGTCAAGAGATAAGATATAATTCTAAGAGAATTATATCTGCTAAAGAGTCACTATTTGACTTGAATTGGTGTTGGTGATTGTAATCCTGATTGGATCATGATTGTAGAATCCTTGTTTGATAAGGACTGTATAATCTGCTAGCCGGAACGCCGAGGAACATAAATGTTTTATCTCGGACTTGGCAAGTAGGCCGAGATGAACAATTCTGCGTCCTCATTACTTGATGATCGGCCGGCACGGTGATATGCCGGGGTGAATGATTTTGTTTCCTCGTCACCTGATTATACGCCGAGGTACTAACTTTTCTCTCCTCGTTACTTGAGGATATCTCGAAATACGACGGCCCAAGTATGAAGATATAAGGCCGAGATGGATGCTCCTCGGCATACAAGGAAGGTCTTCCTCGGCCCTGATACTTGGTTATTAGATTATATTCATGGCCCAATCCATTTGGGCCCAGCTCGGGCAAGCCCATGTTCGTATCTCGGTTTATACCGTTCAGTGGCCCCCGACTTTCTAGCTCGTACTAGGACGAGGAGAAAGTCATCTTGTCCTCGGCTTTATAGGATACGAACAGGTTTGACACGTGTCCTCGGTGTCGCTTCATATAACTGACGGTTTCTATTCTGATGATTACCTGGGGCCCCCCAGTCTTGTCACGCCTCGAGAACTGTCATCCGCATTTAATTCTTGGGGCGCCTTACCCGGATTTTTGCTTTACCCATGGGTTTAACCCAATTAATAGGGTATAAAAAGCTAAAAACCTCTCATTTCAAACTTTACACATCCCAATTGTTTGAGAGCTATTTTGCAAGGTTCAGGCGAAGATTCACTCCGGCGACGTTGATTTGTTTGAACCCAGTTACCGGCGAACTTGTTGCAGTTGCGATTCCGACCACTTCTTCTTAATCAGGTATGAAATCTTTCCTTTTCCGTGTAATCCGTCCATGACTTTGCGATTTCTAGGGTTTTTAGGAAGGATTTTGACTGTGCCAAGAAAATGGATTGCCATTGTTGAAGGTTGAAGCTTTTCTTGATGCATTTTTTGTTGTCAACTCTCAAACACTTGAATCTTTGATTTTATTTGCATTTTGTTGAACTTTTTTGAATATTGAATGAACTCCCCCTTTAATCTTTGATTCCCCTTAGCAATGGCTCGTTCTTGGGACCATTCCCCCCGATTCTGTTACGGATATCACACCGGCAACCTAAGGGTTTATCGGAGGGAGAGAGGTCCATGGTTGATGCTCACCTTGGATGACATAGGAAAGATGTTAAGGGGTTATGGCCGTACCCGGATGTTCATCCAATACCCCGATAGCACAAGAATAGATCGAATTGATTCGTCAACTCGTAATATTGTGTTGCTTGAGAATAGGGCCGAGATAGTGGAGCACATCGAACTGTTTTATCCGGCCTCGAGATCGTGAAATGCGTGAGTGTCTGAGTGGTAAGGCTCCCTCCTCGGCCTTATGAAATGACGAGGAGGGGAATCTCCCTTCCCCGTCCTAAGATCAGCCATCGACGAGGTAACTAACTTTGTCTCCTCGTCCTTATGCAGATATGACGGGAAGAGAAGGAGAGCCCTCCTCATCCACCAGCATAGTTGATGCCTTTGTGGAAGGTGCCCAGGCTGATGCCCGCCTGGTTCGATGAAGGGGAGGCCGAGGAAGAGGAGGCCTAGGGATAGGAAAGCGACAAGAGAGGGCCCCAAGGGCCGGGGATCCCATGCTGGAAAAGCTATACTCCAAATACGGGGTAGATAAAGCTGAGTACAGGTTAACTTATATGGGCAAGCTTGAGCTCTAGACGAAGAAGGAGGAGGAGAGATTTTATTACAATCAAGATTATGTCCATTTCTACTTCAAACAGTTTGAACAGGGACTTCGTCTTCCCTTGGACCCCTTCATTTGTGAATTTTTGGACGATGTAAGGGCTGTGCCAGCCATGCTAGGAGCTAATGGTGCCCGGGTTTTGGTCAGCTTTATTGTCCTCTGCCGTAGCTTAGGGTATGAGCCGACCATGGGAGCCTTTCGGCATTTCTATAATGTCCAATTTGTCAAGGAAAGTTGGCTCCTCGTCATTAGGAGTGCATCCACAAAACCAAAGCTTCTTCTCCCCATGTCTAGCAAGGTCGCAGGCTGGGATAACCATGTCATCAGGGTTGAGAGTCGCCAAGGTTGGGAGTTCCAATCTCCTTGCAAGGATCCCACCTCGTCATTCCCTGTCCAACAATATGAGTGGACTCAGGCTTTAATCAAGCGTTTGGAGACATTTGCCGAGGTGGGGGTCCTTGATTGGTCGGTGATTGAATCTTCAGACCACTATTATATTCAGGCGGGTCTGATGCCGGGGAAGAAGGATGGGGTATCTCCCCTCGTCACCGTAAAGAGGGGGAGGCGCTTTAATGACTGGACAATTCACCCCGGCCTTGTATTTCATGAGGATTGTACTACATGCAAGTGCCATCCCCCGGACCAATGTCTGGAAGAGATAAATATAGTTGGATGTAAATATTTAACTCTTGGTACTTGGTTATTTTTTGGATGTTCTTTCTTCTGCTCGTATTTGACTTCTACGAGGAGGTTGAGCCCCATGGAACTGGTGAAGCAAAAGAGGAGGCTGTGCAAGAAGTCTGGCCTGGTGGAAAGACGGGAGGAAGCTAATGCCCGTAACTTGGTGCTTAATGTGCAGGGTGATCAACCCCTTCCCCTCAAACTGCATGGGGAGGTAAATGCCGAGGAAGCGGCGACTGAGGAACAAACCAACCCATCAACTGTAGAGGGGCATAGCCTCCATGTTGATGCCGAGGAAGTGGAGACCGAGGAGACCAACCTCGCACCTAGGCACTCTGGCTCCAAGAGAGCTCAAGCTGCTAGTGCTGAGGAGCCTGCAGCCAAAAGGGCAACTGTTGGTGGGACTTCCACTCCTGAGGCTCCTCCTCCCTTGACCATCCAAACCGCCAAGACTCAGGCTGATGCAGAGAAGCTTGCTCAGCTCATGGTGGAGAATCTCCCTCGTCTAAAGGGCCTTCCTGTTCTAGACAGGAAGAGTTACATGATGAATTTGGGCCGAGCTCCCATCCAAAGGGCCTTGGATGAGGACGTATATGACACCCTGGTGAAGGGGAAGGCGAGCAGGGACCATTTGCTCTGCCGTAAGGGACACATGTTGGCTGAGGTAGTGATCTCGTACTTTCAACTTTGTTGTTTTTACTTGTGATTGCTCATGGTTCTAATACAAGTTTTCCTTGCAGCAAGCTAGCATTGCGGCCTATGAGGACGTCTTAGCCAAGGCCCAAGAGAAACGAGTGGCTGATGCCAAAGCTGCTCTGAAGACGAGTGAAGTCCGAGCGGCTAGCTTGGCTGAACTCTTGAAGGCCAAAGAAGCCGAGCTTAAAGCTGCTCAGGCCAAGGTTGAGGCCGAGGTAAAGAGAGCCGAGGAAGCTCGTGCTCAGGCCAAGGAAACCCGAGATAATGCCGAGGAACAACTCCGGCTAAAAAATGCTGAGGTGGAGGAGGCAAAGAAGGCTAAGGCCGAGGTCCAAACAAGGGCCGATGAAGCTGAAGCCCGGTGCAGAGGGTTAGAAGCTACCCTTCCGGCTAGGGAGGAAGAGGCCGTTGCTCGGTTCAAGGAGAGCTCGACCTTCAAGGACTCAATGGTGGCCAGCTCGGCCTTTCAAGACGCCGTGGACGAGCAAACGGCCACCATGTTTGAAGATGGCTATCTCCACCTGGCCCGAAGTATCTTGGCTGACCCCTCCACCAGCTTGGATATTAACAAGGTGGCTATGTTGATATGACGGGATCAGTATGGTGAAGAAGTTAGGGCCCTCCACCACTTGGTTCCCTTCTCTGAAAACAACTTGGAGATAATAGCCGAGAAGGACGCCCAAGCTTGTCGAGAAGTGTGGAGGCCGGCTTCTGTCATCCCCGGTAATATCAAGGTGTTCCCTTGCCTTGACGTGAGGCAAGTCATTATGCCGAGGAAGGACTCCTCAGTTCTGACTGTTGGTTTATAATCCTGAATCAAGGCGGACCCTTGATAGGATGTAAAGTCATCAGGCCAAGGAGGACCCTTGGTCTTGACTGTGATTGGCAATCCTAGGTCACGGCGGACCCTTGTTAGGATGTAAAGTCATTAGACCAAGGAGGACCCTTGGTCTTGACTGTGATTGGTAATCCTAGGTCAAGGCGGACCCTTGTTAGGATGTAAAGTCATTAGGCGAGGAGGACCCTTGGTCTTGACTGTGATTGGCAATCCTAGGTCACGGCGGACCCTTGTTAGGATGTAAAGTCATTAGGCCAAGGAGGACCCTTGGTCTTGACTGTGATTGGCAATCCTAGGTCACGGCGGACCCTTGTTAGGATGTAAAGTCATTAGGCCAAGGAGGACCCTTGGTCTTGACTGTGATTGGTAATCCTAGGTCAAGGCGGACCCTTGTTAGGATGTAAAGTCATTAGGCCAAGGAGGACCCTTGGTCTTGACTGTGATTGGCAATCCTAGGTCACGGCGAACCCTTGTTAGGATGTAAAGTCATTAGGCCAAGGAGGACCCTTGGTCTTGACTGTGATTGGTAATCCTAGGTCAAGGCGGACCCTAGTTAGGATGTAAAGTCATTAGGCCAAGGAGGACCCTTGGTCTTGACTGTGATTGGTAATCCTAGGTCAAGGCGGACCCTTGTTAGGATGTAAAGTGTATGATTCGAAGAGTCGGGGATAAGGTCCTCATCTTCTGGTGTCTGTGTGAAGAGCTGATAGTTGCTTTGCATGTTGAAAGAAACTGCTTTCGTAAAACTGAAATACGATTACATCGAACTGCAATCCTATCAACTAACAAAAAATAAAAAACAGAAAACAAGAAACTAATCTACTGTAAAATAAACTAGACTAGTGATAATATTTTCTAAGGTTGTCGGAGTGCCATGGATGCTTGAGATCTTTCCCCTCCTTGGTCTTCAATCTTTAGGTCCCTTCTCGAATGACTTGAGTGATGATGTAGGGACCTTCCCAATTTGGGGAGAGCTTGTTTTGTTCTGCCTTCCGACCAGTAGCCTCAATCTTTCTAAGTACCCAATCGCCTACTTGGAATACTCTTCTGATGACCCTTTTGTCGTGGTATGCCTTGGTCCTTTGCTTGTAATTCACCATCCTTATCTGCGCGGCTAGTCGTTTCTCATCTATCAGGTCTAGGTCTAGGAGCCTATTAACCTTGTTGACTTACTCGTCATAATGGGAGTTTCTCACAGTAGGGATGGCCATCTCCGCTGGTGCCATAGCCTCAGAACCGAAGGTTAGTACGAATGGGGTTTCCCCGGTTGGCCCCCGGGTGGTTGTGCGAACAGCCCATAAGGCTAGGGGAAGTTCGTCCAACCATCTACCCTCGCGTCCCTCAAGGTTCTTGGTAAGGGCGGTTAGGACCCGGTTGTTGGTGCATACCTTGGCCGTTGCCTTGTGGTCTGCTAACTGAAGATTTTGCATGACGGACTTTTACTCTTCCCAACTCTGTAGTAAATGCCGTAGAAAATTGCAGTCCATGATCAGAGACAATTGTATGTGGAAGGCCGAACCTGCACCAGATGTTGTCATGAACAAAGTTGATCGCGTTCTCTTCCGTTATCTTGGCTAATGCCTTGGCTTCTATCCACTTGGAGAAGTAATCAACAGCTACTATCACGTACTTGCAATTACCACGGGCGGGAGGGAAGGGCCCGATGATATCGATCCCCCACATATCAAATGGCCACGTAGGTATCACAAGTGTTTGCTCGACTGCTGGTAGTCTAGGAATGTCAGAGAATCTTTGGCACTTGTCACATTTTCTAACATAGGCGTGCGCGTCTTCCCTTAGATTTGGCCAGTAGTAACCTACCGATATGACCTTGTCAGCTAAGGTTCTGGCCCCCGGGTGTCCGCCGCAAACGCCCTCATGTACTTCTGCCAAGAGGTTCTCAATTTCCTTGGGATAGACACACCTTAGCAGAGGCTTTGTGAAAGATCTTCGGTAGAGGACCCCGCTCATTACCACGAACCTTGGAGACCTCTTCTTGATGAGTTTAGCTTGAGCTTCATCTTCGGGGAGTTTCTCCTTCTCAATGTAGTCAATGTAGTCATCGATCCAGCATCTCTCCTCTCCATCTAAGAGCATGACTTGCAGTCTTTCGTACGCAGGTTCCTCGGCATAGACTACATATGGACTGGTCTTAGACACGTCCATGGTTGCTAGTTTGGAGAGAACGTCTGCGACTTGGTTATCTTCCCTGCCAATTTATTTGAGTTCAAAAAATTCCATCTTCTTCGTCATATCTAGGACCAGGTCTCTATACTCACTACAAAAAATAACCCCTTTTATGACGGTCGACGGACCGTAGCAAATAACTCAAAAACCGACACAAAAGACATTTGTGACGGTTTTGTGACGGTTTATTGTCCGACTTAATTGCGTGGGTCACAAATGCTTTGTGTCGGGTGGTAAACCGTCATAATTGTTTTTTGTGACGGTCTTTGTTACGGTTCAGAAACAATGCAAAAGAAACTGTGTCATATGCTTAAAAGTTATGTTACGCTTTTTTGTGACGGTTATAACCGTCACAATTGATATATTTATTACGATTATTCACACGTCACCTCAGATAATTGTGTGCGACATATTTGGTTGTGACCGTATTTGAACCGTAACATATATTTTTATGTGTCAGTTTATTTACCGTAATAATAAAACAGTGCTGATATTTTTTATAATATTTGTTACGGTTTAAACCATAATATATATATATATATATATATATATATATATATATATATATATATATATATATATATATATATATATATATATATATATATATATATATATATGTGTGTTTCTAAAATAGTGATATATTTTTACTAAATCACAATTTCTAGAAAATATGTATATGAAAAAGAGAACTTTTCCATTCCAAAATCAACAATACCACAATAATCCCAAAGTGCTTAATATCCAAAAGAAATAATTCCATAATACTAAACATGTGCTAAATATATAACATTGTCCAAAAATTATTATAGCCATAGAGCCATGTCAAAAGATAAACTCTAAAGCACTAGCTGTGGAACTGTTGAAGATGTATCCTTTGCCAACAAGTAAAATCTTTCTGCCACGAATACTCCTATAAATAAAATATATAACACAAATATTCAGTATATATATACATATATGCATGCATATGTAAAAGTAAAATTATGCTAAGGAAATTAAAAGCAATAAAAAAAATATTTACTACCTCCGTTCGAAATAAATGTCACATTCCTTATTTTAAAATGTGCCATTCATATTGGGAAGACTAAAAATAAAGGAAAAGTGTGACATTTATTTTGGGACGAATGGAGTATTAGTTAATTCATATATATGATACAATAAAAAATAATTATAAACTTACACTTACCTGAAAACACAAAACACACTAAAGCACTAGCTAGACATTCCATCAAGCCCATCTTTCATACCACCAGATGTTGAAAGATTCACCTATGTATATGAATTAAAAACTATGAAATCATAGGAAATAGAAAATGAGAGATGACATGGATGTGGATTTTGGACCTTTATATAATAAAATGTCAGCCAGTTATTCTAGTAGTTACAAAGACTAATAAGCTTTGGTTTTGGTGGCAGCAAGTGCAAAATGTTTCCTCTGAAGACACTTTTGCACTTGGTTGTTGCCTTGGTATCAAGGATGTGTTTTTTAGATTCTGGTAGTGTTGTTAGCTTATGTACTCTAATTTGTGGTGCGTAGGTGCGAATTGCATCTGCCTCTACTTTAGCAACGATGCTGGATGGATCTGTATCTGTTTTCCTTCAGGTTGCATAATACAAAGAATCCAGTAAATGCGGATCTTTTATGGCCCTTTCAAGTTCTCTTGGTCAGATTCTGATGCAAGTGCACACTTGTACCTGACAAAACTTCACATGTTCCACCTTATAACATTGGTCATAATCACATTATGGCCTTAATCTGATTTGTGTCTTATTTAGCAGAATAGAAACCTCCCTCATTAACCGATAAGAGACTGTCAGCAGAAGAGAGAATACCAAAAGGAATGATAAACTTAACTTAGTTAAAAGATAAACTCAAATGTTAAATGAGAAAATGAGAATGTGTCCTATTCATTGTTTTCTCAGAAGCAGCAACTTTAAAATGACTTCATACTTTACAGATGTCTGGGATATTCATGTTGAGACAAACTTGAAACACATTATGTGCACAATTTAAACCCGTAATTTACACCCTTCCTGATGTAATGTGTTTCATGTCGCTGGAAGGAGGGAGCGTCGGCTCCCATAGAGAGGGAGCGTCGGCTCCCAATTGGCCAATTCCGCCGCAAGTTTCTGGTTGAGGGAGCGCCGGCTCCCAATGGGGGGGAGCGCCGGCTCCCAATGTCGCAGCAACACGTTTCAGTTTCCTTCTCAGATTTGGTTTCCTTTTGTTTCTTTGCTATTTGTTTTAGAATAGGTTTATTTGTTCCTTTTGATTTACTACCTAGATTAGGACTGTTAATTATAGTTGGAACTATAAAAACTTGGTAGGATTATTATTTTAGACAATTTTTGAAGAATAAACAATTTATTTTCTTCAAGGGTTCTTTCTTCTTTTTCTAAGAAGATTAAGTCATTCCTTGGCTTGAAACGTAATCTTATTCGTTTGATTACGAGGATTACGTCCTTTTGCGAGGAGTAATTCATATCCCTTTTGTTCGATTGTTTGGTTTTCAAGGTTTTGCTTAATTATTTCTGCTGCGTTTGCTTTATTTGTAGATTCTTTCTACATCAGTTGGTATCAAAGCTAGAAGATTCTTGGACGATGGCTAACGACGGTACTATTGACCTCCAGGCAACGTTAGCTGCCCTCGCCGCCAGCATGACGACTTTAAACACCAGCATAGCTGCTCTAAACACTACTATAATACGGATGGATGAACGTGATGACGCTCGCCATGCTCAATTTTTGGAGGTTTTGAATCCTCGTAATAACTATAACGGAGGCGATCGGGCTGTTCGAGTTGAAGATATATGTGCAAATGACGTGGTCATTCAGATTGTTGGAGAAGTAAACACGGAATGTGCTGACAAAGAATCTTTTGGTGAAGGCGGCAAAGTTGCAGCAGTTCCTTTTGTGGCCATTGATACCGAGATTTCAGTTTCAGTCTCTCCAGGCCACCATGCTTATGTAGGTGAACCTGTAGCAATAGAAAACAAAGAAGTTGGATGTTCTGTTGCAACCATAGATACTGTAGAAGATCAAGAGCCGAAAGATGATGTAGCAGCAAGTCAAGAATCTACTCTTGAAGAAGCTTTTGCGGATGGAGGAGATGATGCGGGAATGGACATTGATGAGGTGGAGGATGTTGTTAGTATTACTTGGTTTATTGCAAAATCAAATTTTGTGTGGGGTAATATTTTTGATGATGATTTTCTTATGGTTGATCATGGGGTGGTTGGGGAGGACGATCAACAGAAGGATGGAAAGGATGGGATGGATGGTATATTTTTATTTCCGGAAGATATTTATGTGCCCATATTTATGCTTCGAGATAATGTTTATTCCAAATATTTATTTCATTGGGACGGAAATATTCAAGTTGTTTCTATGTTAAAGATGAAGATTTATTCAAAGTATTTATTTAGATGGAGGGGCTCGTTTCAAAGATCGGACGAGGATTCGGGACGAATCCTTTTTGAAGTGGGGGTATATGATGTAATGTGTTTCATGTCGCTGGAAGGAGGGAGCGTCGGCTCCCATAGAGAGGGAGCGTCGGCTCCCAATTGGCCAATTCCGCCGCAAGTTTCTGGTTGAGGGAGCGCCGGCTCCCAATGGGGGGGAGCGCCGGCTCCCAATGTCGCAGCAACACGTTTCAGTTTCCTTCTCAGATTTGGTTTCCTTTTGTTTCTTTGCTATTTGTTTTAGAATAGGTTTATTTGTTCCTTTTGATTTACTACCTAGATTAGGACTCTTAATTATAGTTGGAACTATAAAAACTTGGTAGGATTATTATTTTAGACAATTTTTGAAGAATAAACAATTTATTTTCTTCAAGGGTTCTTTCTTCTTTTTCTAAGAAGATTAAGTCATTCCTTGGCTTGAAACGTAATCTTATTCGTTTGATTACGAGGATTACGTCCTTTTGCGAGGAGTAATTCATATCCCTTTTGTTCGATTGTTTGGTTTTCAAGGTTTTGCTTAATTATTTCTGCTGCGTTTGCTTTATTTGTAGATTCTTTCTACATCACTTCCCCCCCCCCCCCCCACCCCCATCAAGATTTAAACATGAAAAATACAGTAGAACAACTATATAATACTAATATAATGATTGTTTTGTTTACTGGCTCACACCTATATTTTGAATATGACATAAAGATACCGAAAACAACTGTCCATAATGATCTGATTTACAAACGTTGCTATGGATCATAAACCATTGTCCAGTAGAGACCATAATTTCTCAGAAAGTTAAGTATATGCCCGTCTTATGAGCTTTTATTTTTGAACCAGCCTCTGTCTTTATCTACTCACCATGGAAAAATACTAATTAAAGAGCATGATAGAACTCCAACCAACAAATGAAGCAAACTCGTCTTGATGGTGAAAAGCGTCATGCTTCATAATGAAGTTGAAACACCATAAGATTGTTTCAGATAGAGCAAACAATTGAGTACATAATGAGTGCACAAGGAACAAATGTAAGAAGTCTTCCAAATACATGTTGCAGATATGATAAAGCATTACCTGACAGCTGTTACTTATCAAAAAAAAAAACACTCTCATCAAGGCAGTAACTAGAAATATGATTGTCCTTAGTTCACATAGTTGTAACCCCCCTAGAACAGCAAAAGAACACACGAACACATAAATACACACATAAATCGCACCAAGAAAAACTTATTTCATGACAAGATTATCATTTTCAAATAACTAGTACTGACTACTGAGGGTGGTTTATGAAACAGCATTGGACCAGAGTTGCAAGGGTACATGAAAAATTTATCTTATCGTGGGAAACATATAAGCTCTTTACATTTACTACATTTGCTTTGTGCTCGGAACTTTGGCTCAATCATTGTAAAAAGCACAAAAGATGATATTCATTCTATAATTTCCTGCAGCCTTATTTCCAATTATTGGCTGCTAGAAAGAACCAAGACCAAGATGCCAACACAGCCTGACACCCGCCAGCGTGCAAACACATTTTATTTTAGAAAGAAAACAAAACATAGAAGCAATTAAACCATAATGCAAAGATAATCATAAAGACAAGTATATATTTATGTACTTAAATATGTATTATACCTTACAGGCCTTACCACTTAAAATCAGGAATGAAATGAACTCCAGGTTTAAAATATGCCCTAGATTTCATAAAAGTCTGATTGATGCGAGTTGGGGTATATACCAATCAACAAAATATTACTGCACTGTTTTAAGAGGAAATGCATTTCAGACCAAAAATCTTTACTCACAAGTCCTGACAACCCTCTAAATGATATGTTCAAGCATGTTCTACAAGAGACCCAACTTTTGGTGGCCCAAAAAGTGCCACAATATTCCATATACATGATAGTAGTGAAAGTGCTCAAGAAAGTACCTTTCCACTGGCTGTGACACGATCTCCATTGTTCAACGTTTGTAATAGTAGAGACCATAAACAGTAATAGTAGACCATGATTGTTTTGTTTACTGGCTCACACCTATATTTTGAATATGACATAAAGATACCGAAAACAACTGTCCATAATGATCTGATTTACAAACGTTGCTATGGATCATAAACCATTGTCCAGTAGAGACCATAAACAGTAATAGTAGAATACGAATCTCACTATGGATCAAGACGAGTTTGCTTCATTTGTTGCTTCATTTGTTGCTTGAAGTGTCATACTATAGTATAAACAAAGATTACAACTAAGAGCATACACTTAACTTTCTGAGAAATTATATGTTTGCCATCTACAGCAGTTGTAGGCAGCAACATTTTTATATTTATTAGTTGGAGTGTCATACTGTAGGTATTTTTGTTGTTGTTTTTGATTATCAGATTCATGGGATTGAGACATTCCTCTCATAATCACATTATGGCCTTAATCTGATTTGTGTCTTATTTAGCAGAATAGAAACCTCCCTCATTAGCAACAAGTAGCTGCAATGCATCTAAGCTGGCAATCAAATGTTTTCTTCTCATCAGGTACAATTTGCATTCTAAATCCATCCGCTCAAAAGCCACAAGAATTGAGCTTAGAAAACAAAACTAGATCCCCTATTCCCCAAACTCGATTAAAGAATTAAAATGCCGTAAACCCTAGTCATAAACCCTAATCACTTTAGTTTATACTGGCAGACTGTCATCATTACCTTAGAAACATAAGATCAACTATAACTACCAATCATTTGTAATTACAATTTCAACTCATAAACATAGAAATTGTCCTCTATTAAATTATTTGATAGAAATTGATTAACACAGCTGAATTCGAAGTCCCGTCCAGCACCATAACCATTAAATAGAAAGTATCAACCGAAACAAAAACAAGCAAAGTAAAATGACATACTAATTTTGTTATGCCCTAACCCCAAAACAATCAAACAATATTTGCACCAAATTAAGCGAAAGACAAATTGAATTACACAAATCCAAAAGGAGAATAATATTCTTATCATAATTGAAAAAATATTGAATTAACAGATAAATATTGAAACCTGTTCCAGAGTTCCAGTCGGCTGCTACTACTGAGCGACTGTCGTTGTTATCGTGGAGAAGAAAAGATTAAATTAGATAAATACATAGATTATAGAAATTGACGTTGAGGTAGAATTAGAGAGAACAATGGTTACCTTTTCAGCGCTGATTACGATTTTTGGGACGGTAAGAGAGATTTCAATTTCTTCAGCAGCGGCGAATTAGGACGAAACAGAGATTCAATTTCTAGGGCTTTGAGATTTTGGGAGGGAACGGGTGGAGCAGCGACGGATTTGGACGAAAACTAAGATTTCAATTTCTAGGGCGAGATTTTGGGAGGGAAGGGGTAGAGCCGTGGAGGGAACTGCCGAACTGGAGGAAAATTTGGAATAATTTGGGAAGAAAAGAGATTTCATTTTCTTTTTTTTTTTTATAAAAACAATTGCTACGGTCATATTAAAACTAATGTAAATGGAAAAAAAAATTGCTTGTTAAAAGCTTTTGTTACGTTTTAGAAAAGACCGACATAAAAATATTTATTTACCCCGATTTGTAGAAAATCGTAGCAGATAATCTTTTATTTATTACGGTCTTAAAAACCGTAATAAATAAAAGCCTATTTGTGTCGGTTCGACGGACCGTAGCAAATAAAGTGTGGTAAAAGACCCCTTTTTTTGTAGTGACTTGGCAAGGGTGGGGTCTTGGGCATTATACTCTCCCTTTACTTGTTTGACAACGAGTTGGGAGTCGCAGAAAGCCGCCACCTTAGTTGCTCCATAGAAGGAGGCCAACTCAATGCCAAATATTAGAGCTTCATATTCAGCTTGATTATTGGAGGCAGGGAACTTAAAACGGATGGTGTCTTGCGTAGTGTATTCTCCTTCTGGGCTTGCTAGTACAATTCCAGCTCCGCTTCTTTCCTTTGTGGCTGATCCGTCCGTATACAGGATCCAACAGTTGGGTGGGAGTTCAATGGGAGAGTCTTTATCCTCTGGTGCGTTTTGCTTCCGAGAGGTGGGGAGATGCTCACCCATAAAGGCAGTCTCGACCATGAAGTCAACTAATGGCTATGCCAGGAGGGTCTTCCTTGGTTGGTAAGTGATATCAAACTCAGTGAGAGAGATGGACCAATTAAGGAGACGTCCGGAGCCGTCCAACTTATGTACTATCTTCTTCAATGGTTCATTTGTGTATACGGTGATAGGATGTGCAGAAAAATAGGCACGTAATTTTCTTGAGGCAATGACTAGTGCGTACGCTATCTTCTCCACAATGAAGTATCTGCTTTCCACGACGGACAGTGCCTTAGAGACATAGTAGACAGGCTTCTGAACTCCTTCGTCATTCCGAACTAAGACAGCTGCGACAGCATAATCAGTGGCAGCTAGGAAGACATATAGCATCTCACCGGTAGTCGGACTGCTGAGCAAGGGAGGGGAACCCAAGTACTTCTTCAACCGGAGGAATGCTTCAGAGCATTCGGGAGTCCAGGAGAAGCTCTTGGTACCCTTCAATACCTTGAAGAAGGGCAGTGACTTTTCGGCAGATTTGGCGATGAATCTTCCAAGGGCCGCTATTCTTCCATTTAGTCTTTGAACCTCCTTGATCGTGGTAGGTTCCTTCATGTCCATGAGCGCCTTAATTTTTTCAGGGTTGGCCTCTATTCCCCTTTGTGATACCATGAATCCTAGGAACTTTCCAGCCGTTACTCCAAATACGCACTTGCTTGGGTTCAGCTTCATGTTGTTAGCTCGGAGGTTGTGGATTGTCTCTTCCAGGTCAGGAACGTGACTGCCTTCCTTGGTCTTTATGACCATGTCATCAATATAAGCTTCCATGTTGCGACCTATTTGACTTTCAAAAACTTGATTCACCATCCGTTGGTATGTGGCACCAGCGTTCTTGAGCCCAAAAGGCATCATGATGTAACAGTAATTTCCCCCCAGGTGTTTGGAAGGCCGTCTTCTCAATGTCCTCTTCCGCCATTTTTATCTGATGATAGCCTGAATAGGCATCTAGGAAGCTGAGAGTTTGGTGTCCAGCAATGGAGTCAACCAACTTGTCAATTCTGGGGAGAGGATAGCTGTCCTTGGGGCAGACCTTGTTTAGATCAGTAAAGTCTATGCGCATACGCCATTTCCCATTTTGCTTCTTCACCATAACTACATTGGCCAACCAAACGGGGTACTTGACCTCACGAATTATTTCGGCGCTAAGTAATTTCTGCACCTCTTCTTTTATAGCTTCCTCCTTGTCCCTTGCAAAATTTCTCCTTGTCTGGGAGATAGTCTTCGCTAAAGGATCAACTTCCAGGCGGTGGAGGGCTACTTCTTCATTGATCCCCCTCATGTCTTCGACTCTCCAAGCAAAGACGTCGAGACTGTTTTTCAAGAGGGAGATGATTTTTTCTTTCTCTTCTGGAGATAGTTGGCCCCCGAGCTTGATTTTTTGTTCAGGATAGTCAGGATTGATGACTACCTCTTCCAGTTCATCTACATGCTTCATTTCAGGACCGTCACGGAATTCTAGAGACTCGATAATGATTTCTCTAATTCTTCTTCCTTCGTTGTCGTTCACATTAAGGCCTTCTTCCTCCATAAGTTTATCAACATCGGGGAGATTGACCTTCCCTAGGTCGTGGTTGGCCCCCGAGTTCTGGCCGTTGAAGAAAACAAGGTCTTCCTCGGATACGGGCGGAACTATGCCTTGGTCATCTGAAATTTCTTGGACCATAGGCTCTTCCTCAGGTACAGGTAGGACTATGCCTTGGTCATCTGCAATTTCTAGGACCATAGGCTCGTCCTCATCATCAAACACCTCACGGATATAGCTCATTCTGGAGCTAGTTTCGGTGGTTTTCTGAGACTTTGAGATCTTGATGTTTTCCTCGGGGGTATCTATCTCCACACTTTTGGATTTCTTTCTGCTCTTCATGACATGTTCCAAGAAGTCTTTGGGGGTTGCCCTCACACATCCAATCCCAGCACGAGTGGGGAATTTAACTCGTTGGTGGGGAAGGGAGGCCACCATCCCAAGTTTAGCTTGACTTGGAATGCCTATGATAGCATGATAATCACTATTCAAATCCATGACTATGAAATTGACTGTGGCTTTGGCTAGGAAGGGATGATCACCGACTTCAAGTTCTAGCTCCACGGTCCCCTTAGCTCCAACCTTATGGTTGGTGAATCCTTCGAGCCTACCGTGATATGGTTCCAGTACAGTGTCTTTCAATCCCATCTGTTGGAAAGCGGAATAATACAGAATGTCACGGGAGGCCCCCGTATCCACAAGTAATCTTTCTGATTCCACATTGTCAATTCGACCCTTTATCACCAAGGGTTGTTCACGGGCAGCACGGCTCCCTGCCAGTTCGTTTGGTGAAAAACTAATGACCTCTTCAGCCTTATGAATCCAAGCAGGCATGTGGTAAACTTTACTTAATTCATGGATCTGGTCCCTCAGCTTTCTGGTGGAAGTAACTTCTTCACGGATCACATGTAATTTGGCTCTAGGAGGCCTACGTTCTCCGTCTTCACTTTTATCATCATCTTCGCTTCCCTCTTCCTTTCGGCTTCTAAAGCATTGTTGTTGTCTTTCTTCATGACGTAGCGGTCCAGCTTTCCCTCGTCCACCCACCGTTGTATTATCCTCTTTAAGGCCCAACAACCATCCGTGGTGTGGCCGTTATCTTTGTGGAAATCACAGTATTTTGAAGCGTCACGAGGGTACTTCGGTTTATCACTTAGTGGACGGGGGGGAGGGAGATTTACTAGCTGCATGATTTCTGAAATGGGTTTGGTCAAGGGGGTGAATACCTCAGGTTTCTCTATGCCTCTTGTTCTATTCTTCCCTTTGGATCCCTTACCATTTCCATTGTCATTCTGGCGAGTGCCCGTCATTTCGGTTTCAGTCTTGTCGCCTCCCCTTTTCTTTGTTTTATCTTCAGCCATGGAAATGGCATAAGCCACCTTGTATAGTTCGGACTTTGTTTGAGGTTCCCGGGCTGAGAGTTCATAAACGAGGGGACCAGATTTTAAGCCAGAGTTGAAACAAACAATGACCTCCCTATCAGTGAGGCTCTCTTCCAAGCCTGATACGCCATTTTTTGAACCGATTATAATAGCTGAGGGTGGTCTCTCGCTTTCCCTGCTCGATGTTGGCCAAGTCGGCCAGCCTCATCTTCCTCTTACCAGCAGTGGCAAAGTGGTCCAAGAATATTCTCCTCATGCTTCTCCAGCAATCGATGCTACCTCTCTTAAGCTCACGGAACTAGGTCAAAGCTGTTCCGGAGAAGGTGCTCGGGAAAGCTTTACAGAGCAAGTCATCAGCACTGGTGAGGAGATTCATAGTTTGTTCAAAACCTTGCACGTGGTCTTTTGCATCAGTGGTGCCATTGTACTTCTCGAAATTAGGGAGCTTGAGGTGAGGATTAGGTGGAGCCACCGTTATCCTCAAGGAGAATGAACGAGTTGCCCAGTCATAGTCATTTTCATTGAACTTCTTTCCCATCTCCATGTCATCCAGTCTTTGCTTCAACAGCTCCCATTGCTTGGTTTCCACTCCCTTGTCGCTGCTTGAGCGGGTGCTTCGTTGGGAACTTCTGATGGATTTATCCTTGGGGCGATCATTCACCCTATTGTGCTCCGCGTCATGTCGGTGGCTGTCCCATTTGGAGGGGGCCTTATCACGCTTCAGTTCCAGGTCTTGTCCACCAAGTATCATCCTGTATGGTTCCGGGGTCCTCCGCCTAGCAAATTCACGAGCACGGGGACGGGGAGAATCCCGACGATACCGAGGAAGAGGAGAATCATGGCGGGATCGACGAGGACGTGGAGAATCAGGACGCCGGGGTGCTATGACTAGACGAGGTGGTGACATTCGCCTGTTCAGACTGAGCCTTGTCCTTAGGTCCCTTGAGTTCACCTCCTCTTCCCTGGGAGTCAATTGGCTTCTCAGGTCAACTACCTGATCCCTCTTCTTACTGTCATGCCGAGGACGGGTAGGTTCCCGGGGTGCTTGCTTTGGTAGTTCAGCGGTCTTGAGGAGAGGAGCTCGTTGCTCACCTTGTTCCCTTACGAGAGGGTTGCCCACAGATGGCCTAATGAATTCAGCCATGGAATGCTCTGGGTCCAATTGCAAAAGAGCAGCCTGTGTTTCATACATCCTTTGCAATGTTTCCATTTGCTTATGTAACAAAGAGCGTCGATCAACGGGTGGAGCTCCCACTGCTTGACCGACATCGGCATTCTTTGTCTTCTTCCTTCCCACTTGCTTTCCACGAGTACGAGTGGGACGAGGAAGCTCGGCACCCTCTCCATCGGCATTCGCCTGACCCTTGGAACGAAGGGTCATGGCGAGGGGAGGAGGGGCATCTGGCTGAGGTAGAGGAGGAGGAGGAGGAGGAGGCAGCTCCTCGGCTCCAGTGTTCCCCCCATTTACTTGGGTTGGGTCCCCAGCTGTAACACTTGCAGATTGTCCGTCCATAGCAAATCAATCAACAAATTACCAATTTAAGCGAATATCCCAAAATCACAATTTTCAATCAAATTCGGAGCAGAATTTGACGCAAACTAAGAGACTGCAATTGGGCAACTTTGACAATGCCAAATTTTCCGGCCAAAATTGGGACAAAATTCCGACGCTTAAAACGATTTCAACCAAAACTGGGTAAATTCCGGCGGGAATTGGCAGATTCTGGCCGAATCAAAAACAGAGCCCAAAACGGTACAGAAAATTCCGTTCAAACTAGAAAACTTTCGGCAGAAAACGGGCTTCAGGCGATTATTCCAGGCCAAACAAAGGGTGTTTGAATCGATTTCCCGGCAATGGAACCAATTGATGATGCCAAAATCGTCAAATCGTCCCAAATCCAAGCGATGAATGCTTCGGTGATTGCAAGGCCTGAAAATAAGAGAAAACACGTAAACTAAGTCGAGGCGGATCCGGCTAAAGGCCCTCCGGCGTGAGAGTAAGTTCACGGTTTGTATGTGAGAAATCAAATTGACAGAGTTTCTGCAATGTAAAAAGTAACGTACCAAAATATTGAGATTATGGCTTGTATTTATAGGGATGGATTGATAGAATCCATGTTGAAGAGATTTTGTCAAGAGATAAGATATAATCCTAAGAGAATTATATCTGCTAAAGAGTCACTATTTGACTTGAATTGATGTTGGTGATTGTAATCCTGATTGGATCATGATTGTAGAATCCTTGTTTGATAAGGACTGTATAATCTGCTAGCCGGAACGCCGAGGAACATAAATGTTTTATCTCGGCCTTGGCAAGTAGGCCGAGATGAACAATTCTGCGTCCTCATTACTTGATGATCGGCCGGCACGGTGATATGCCGGGGTGAATGATTTTGTTTCCTCGTCACCTGATTATACGCCGAGGTACTAACTTTTCTCTCCTCGTTACTTGAGGATATCTCTCGGAATACGGCAGGCCCCAAGTATGAAGATATAAGGCCGAGATGGATGCTCCTCGGCATACAAGGAAGGTCTTCCTCGGCCCTGATACTTGGTTATTAGATTATATTCATGGCCCAATCCATTTGGGCCCAGCTCGGGCAAGCCCATGTTCGTATCTCGGTTTATACCGTTCAATAATAATTTGACAATTACTAGTATAAACTATGAAACGGACACTTTAACGCTTGCTAATATGTGCCAGTGTATTTTAAACAGTGTTATTGTGCATAAAATAATGATAGTTGTAGTATTAAAGAGTTGATGGTAGCGTTAAAGGGGTGTGTGTTAAAGAGTGTACTCCGTATGTGACAGAGTTAAAAGAGTCGGTAAAAGGTGAATAAATATGCAATTATGTTTTAATAAGTTTGATTATTTATTAAAATGCAATATACATTTTAAAAAATATTTTTATTTTCAAAAATCGTAAAAAATAACGCATTTTTTTTCTCAGGTATTGACAAAATTTTATGTTTTATAGAGATTGTGAATAATAAAAAAAAAAATCAATTTGTTTGGGGGAACAAGTAAACCAGATCTTAATGATATTTGTGGAAACATGAATATTTTTTTTGTTGATAATCTAGGTATCGGTATTTGCACTATCATAATCCTATGGTTTATGAACCTAATTCCATAAGAGCAAGTTTTGGGAGAAACTAGTTTCTCCGTAAATTATAAAAAATTCACTTTTTTTCTACTTGCAAATAGTTAGTGAATATTTAGAAACAGTTTATAAAACAGGACTTTCTATAACTTAAGGAGAAACTAGTTTCCCCCAAAATCTTGTGATTCCATAATCCTTAGACAGGCAAATTCAAATTTATTTTCAGTTACCAATTTGATAATTGGCTACAAAAAAAGAAATTTCCAACCGTAAGAAAACATGAATATTTTGGTAGTAGGGGAAAGTGGTAATCCACAACATGTGTTTCTTAAGGTTATCAAACAATTTTGCTAAAAATAAATAAAAAAGAGGGTATAATTGAATTAAAAAATAATAAAAAATAAAAGTCGTGTGGGGTTGTAGTTGTCGGATATTATTTCCAGATGAAATATTTATTTTTAGTGAGGATGATTATGCCTTTATGAAATATAGTACGTACGGTAGGACCATTTAGTTTGTCTTGAGATGTTCAAAAATAATTTGAAAACTGGACCACTTTGGCTTAGCCGCTTAGCTAAATAGCTGAGAAGGACTGATAGGACTTTTCCTTCCACAATAACACTTTTTTATTTTTGTTAAATTATTTTATTAAAGGGAATTTGACCCGAAAATTTCTTTTGAAACAAATCACTTCCCCTCAAGTTTCTCATTAAATTGAAATGATCTGAAAGTTCTTATGCAGTAATATATAATGCTGCATGCAATATTATTATATTCACTCATATGTGAATATAATACTGCATCTATAATACAACATGGTGAAGAAACTTCTCGAGCATTATGATACTTTTTTAAAACTTCTCGATTACTCTCCCTTTATTAAATAAATATCATTGATATTAGGTGGCAATGGAATTTTTTCTCAAATAATACATTTTTAAAATTTTATTTACCAAAATGACTTACTGTTCAAACTTTTCCCAAAATATTCCATTTTTTGAAAACTCGCTACACAGTGTAGCGAGTTTATAATTTTTCAATTAAAATCGCTACGCGATGTAGCGATTTTAAATTTGCTAAATTTTATTTAATATTTATGCTTACAAAAAAAAAAAAAACAAAATTTGAAATCGCTACATTCCCAAACAAACAAAGTCCACCACCACCACTTACTTCTTACTTACGTACACTACACTTACACTTACACTGTATAATAATAAGTACTTCCTCCGACTCTAAATTACAAAATATTAATATAAAAATTATATATTAGAAATATTATTTTTTCCATCTCAAATAAATATTTTAAAAAATGTACTTCTATAAAAAAAATATTTTTTATTTCAAAAATAAATATTACTTTCGACTCAAAATGAATAACCAAAAAATAATACTACATTTTTTTTCCAAATAAATGAGCATTACTTCTTTCGTCTCAATGAATATTTTATAAAATAATACTCTTCATTTGCCTCAAAAATTAATATTATATTTTGAGACGAAGACACTAACATTACAAACATTAATTTTAGAGGCGAATGAAGTAGTATTAATTTTTAAAATATTCATTGAGATGAAGGAAGTAATGCTCATTTTTTTTGGATAAAAAATGTAGTATTATTTTTTGGTTATTCATTTTGAGTCAAAAGTAATATTTATTTTTGAAATGAAAAATATTTTTTTATAGAAGTACATTTTTTAAAATATTTATTTGAGATGAAAAAGATAATATTTTTAATTAATTTTATTTATTAATATATAATTTTTATATTATTATTTTGTAATTTAGAGTCGAAGGAAGTAATTATTCAGTGTACTTAAGAATAAGAAGTGGTGGTGGACTTTGTTTGTTTGGCTTAATTTTGTGGTTATTTGAAATCGCTACACCCGGTAGCGATTTCAAATTTGTTTTTTTTATAAGCATAAATATTAAATAAAATTTAGCAAATTTAAAATCGCTATACCGTGTAGCGATTTTAATTGAAAAATTATAAAATCGCTACACGGTGTAGCGAGTTTTCAAAAAATGGGATATTTTGGGAATAAGTTTGAACAGTAAGTCACTTTTGTAAATAAAATTTTAAAAATATATTATTTGAGAAAAAATTCGTGGCAATGAACTTAACAAAAATTGCCATAGCCTAATGGTTTGTACTTTTGTTTATTTCTAAATTAAATGATCCATGTTCAATGTACTCCCTTCGTCCCCGGTGAGTGTGGATCAAAATTTTTGACACATAAATTAAGAAAAAGTAAGAGAGAGAAATAGTGAAATGGGGTGTTTGTGAGTATGAAAAATTAAACATGAGAAAGAATGAGTGAGAGGAATAATAAATTGATTGGTGTTGTGAGTGTAAAAGTAAAGTAAAAGAGAGAATGAGTGGATGAACAAGTAAATATTTTCTTTGCCATTTTGGATCCGCATATTCATCTTTAGAAGGAGAAGGATGATGATGAAGGAGGGGTTGTGTCATGCCAGGCAGATAAGTTTCGTGCATGAGGATTTAATAACATCTGGAAGATAAAATATTAATTTTTGGATATTCATTGAAGAAGAAGTTTTTACCAAAAATTATCTCAAAAACATGCAATTTATATTAAAAAAAAACACGTAAGTTATGATTTAACAAAAAACTACTACTTAAAAAAAATTTGAATGGGCAAAAATTTCATATTTATAACTCATAAATGTATTTATCTGTAAAATAACTAATTTATCAGTTGTTTAACCAAATAACAAGCACAAATAGTTTTAATAAACTGATAAATTAATTTATTATTTATAAATAACTAATAAATGTTGATGCCGCAGGAAATGTGTTTATCAATCTTCCTCCACGTGGCAGGACTGGTCACCTGACTCCTTGACCTGAAACCAGAACCCACGACTAGCCGGATGTGTCTCCGGCTTAGACCCTCGGACGTGAGAGTAAGTATGTGTATTGGAGAGCAAAAATGTATTGAACAAAGATGATATTCAAATAACAAAATTGCAGTTACCTTTGAACCATTGTGGTTGTCCTATATTTATAGTTGATGTGAGTGGTATATTTGGTGGGGCTACATGAGCTCCGTGATTTATGGGACAGTTACACGTTGAGGGAACGTGCCCTGGGATGGCTCCTGAATTATACGGAACCGGTTATGGAAAGAATAGTTGCACGTGCGCCGGTGACCGTTAGGTCGACGTTTGTTTGGCAGGTCGAGGTCGCCACTTGAGGTTGGGTCGACCTGACTGACGAGTAGAGCTGGATCTTACCCAAAATGGAACTTGGATCGCAAGGTCGGACTAAGTTAGGTCGGGACCTGCCAGGCCGGACAACGAACTTAAGTCGACTGATCAGTAAGATAGGCCTTAAGCCATGTAATAATTGGGCCTAGCCCACTGAAAATATGAGGGCAGTAATTGCTTGAGGATTGGGCTTTACTCGCTTGGCCCAGCTCGACACTTTTGATATGTTCAGTGACCCCCAACTTTCTGAGTTGACTTTGTCGACTAGAAAGTTAAGGAAATTTTGGTGAAGATGGTTGTGGCTCGCAGGTCGCTATTCGTTCCGATGCTTAGTCGACCAAAGTGACGTGGCTCAATCACGGGCGTTGGCGACGAACGGTCGAGATCACGGAGGAGCTTGTTTCTACGTAATAATTACAACTCTGACGTTTGAGAGTCCGTCTTGGAAACCGTTTTCCTCATTTAATTAGGAGAATAATTTTGAATTTTCCTTTTTTCCTTCCAGTTTTGGAAAATATAAATACTAGAATCCTTCTTCATTCCGAACTTTTACCCTCTCTGAACTCTGATAAACTCCGGCGAAGATAGCAAAGAAGCAATTAAATTTAACCTTCGTCCTCTGCAATAGCTTCCTATTCCGACACCAACTAAGGTATTCTTCTCTTTTTCTTGCTTTAGGGTTTCGATTGTTGCTCTATTTTTGATTTTGCCATGGCTAGAACCTTCAGTATATAACCAGGAGCTTGGTATGGGTATTGCACCATTAACCATAGAGTGTACAAGCATATAAACGGAGAGTGGAGAGAAATGTCCTTGAATGAATGTGCCTCCATCTTGACAAGGTGGGGGCTGAATTTTAGTGAAATAGGAATGCCCATAGGAGAAGAAGTATGTGATTTGGTAATTGACGACTCAAACGTTGTCTCCTTTCATCTCTTCCATGAATTGCTTGACCACATATCTCTATTTTACGTTAGGGATGTCAATAAACCCTCCTTCCTTAGGAATAGGAAAGGTTTCCCGGGGGAGTCTAGGTCGCCCCTAGTTAGGTCCTCTGAATGTGCTCTTAGGTCTGACTCCCCTGTTTCCCCTTCTTCTTGTACAGATATGGCAACTCATGAAGGGAACACAGCTTCAACTTCCTCAAGTCCTCGAATCGTAGATGCGTTTGACGACTTGATTGTACCGGGGAAGAACGAAAGGGGATATGTCCCTCGGAGGCCAATGAGAGGGAAGAAGAATTTACCTTCTCGATATAGCATGATATATGATTTCTGTGAGGTAAGTAAGGAGGATTTTAGGGTGGCTATTCATAGTAAGAAGGATTTTTTGGCTCAGTTTGGGAAAACATATACCAAGGACGCCACTAAAGTAGCTTTCTTTTACGGTCAATTCGAAGCTGGCTTGAGGTTGCCACTTGACCCTTTCAGAAATGAGTTTTGGAATGTGCGATGCCTTGCCTCTCCCGGTGGGAGCTTGACACCTGCTCGGGTCCTTGTGTGTTTTGCCATGGTTTGTAGATTCTTGGGGTATGAACCTTGTATGCGGGTGTTCAAAGAATTCTTTAGTGTTAAGTATGGTAAGGCGATTTGGGGATTAGCACTCCCTCTAAACCCAACTCCCCCAATTTGTTCACGAACCTTCCCAGCAAAGCAAGTGGATGGAACTCCCACGTGGTGGTAGTGGAGAGTAGATTAGGATGGGAATTCCCTTTGCCCAACTCTGAAACTGACCCCATGGAAGATGAGAAATACTGGGAGCCGCCTTGGTACTTTGATTTGTACAAGAGATTATGCCAGTTGGCTGAGAAGGGGCCTATCAATTGGGAACGCCTGGAAACCACCAAGTACAATTATATTCAAGCCGGGATGATGGCTGGTGAGGAGGAGGTGCAACCTCTGGTGCTTGTTGGTAGAGGCCTGATATACCACTGGCCAGGTCGCCCCGTACTTTGGGTAGGTTTGAGGATAAATGCCAGTTTTGCCAAAGGACGGCCAACTATTGCAAAGACAATGGGGAGCACGTTGGTGGTAAGAGTTTACTTGCTTTTATTTGTTAACTCGTCAACTGTTAGCTCGCATGTATAACTCACCGTTTGCACATAGAACTATTTTAAATTGCATGCACAACTCTTAGCTCGTCAATTATTATATCTTATGTAGAACTTGTAGCTCGTACATAGTTTGCTCATACATAGAACTTCGGCTCGTATGTAGAACTTGTGACTTGTGCCTAGAAACGGTTTGACTTGTATGTGTAACTCTCAACTCGTCAGTTGATTAACTCGCATGCATAATGATTAGCTCACATATGATTAGCTCGCAGCTCGTATGTAGGAGTCTTATCTTATCGATCTAACCCTTGGTCATCTTGATTTTGCTGCAGTTCTGACCCCCGAGCAAGAAGCCAACATGGTGCGTATTGTTGGAGTATCTGATAAGAAGAAAGCCAAGAGGGCCCATGGAGCTGCCAACGCCCGAGCCAACAGGGAAAGAGAAGCTGGGAGACGTAACGCTTTACTGTCCAAAGATAACGCAGGGATGGTACCTATGGAGGATGCTGGATCGGAGGATCCCTTAGAGAGCGGAAGCATGTCGAAGGAGATTACTGAGGGGGGCAATGAATCTACTAGGTCACTTAGGCCCAGCTCGACCTCCGACCCCAACCTTGAGGCTAATGTGGAGCCGAGACTACTGGAGCTAGCCCCTTGAATGTAGTGGACATTGATGATGAAGCCGTTGATGAGGAGGATGACTGGCCTCTGAACTCGAGGAAGAGGTCAAGAACTGAGAAAGGTAAAGCAGTTTCTCCAAGCCAACTTCCTCCTCCAATGCCTTCTCCCAAGCGCCAAGAGTCAATTGAGGCTCAAATACAGAGGCTGAGTGACGTTCCTCCTCTCATAGGAGTCAATAGTATGACCCGCCGTTATCCAGAAATGAGCCTTGTCCAAGTGGTGGTAAGGAGAGCGATTGATGTCGATCTCTTGGCTCATTTTGCTGATAAGGGGATGACCCCTGAGGAGTTCTCTGCTAGGTCAGGCCTGGTGCAGAGCGAGGTAAGCCTTTATTCTCCTCATCAGTTTAATCGCTTATTCTTTCAGCTCGTCAATTTAATTTCTGAGTCTTCATCGAGCTAATACTTGATTTTCCTTAATGCAGTCTCTCACTATGGCGGAGCAGACCAAGAGTTCCTGGAGGGCCTCCATTGAGAGAGAGAAAATAGCAATGAACCAATACTCCAAAAAGTCTCAAGAGTTGTCTGAGCTAAGGGAGAAATACAATGATCTTGACAACTCTTTTGATGCTCTGGAAATGGTGAAGAAGAAGGCCTTGGTGGACAAGGACAAAGCTTTGGAGGACCTCACGGCTGCTGGGACCAAGCTTGGGGAGATGACTGCTGAGAGAGATGCTGAGCGTTTGGCTCACGAGGAGACTAAGAAGGAGCTTGCCACAGTCTCCCAAATCCTCAAGGATAGAGATTCTTTTTAGCCGAAATTTGAATGAAGAACATAATGCTGCCAGAGCTAAATGGAAGGAGGAGCTTCAGACTGCTTCCAAGGATGCTGTTGAGAAGTTTAAGGAAGGAGATGACTACTACAATGCCATTGTCGAGAAGGCGAGAGATTTTCTTGATTTGGGCAAACACCATATGGCTCGTCGAGCCTTGATTTATCCCACTGCTGAAGTCTCCCTCGTACAATTAGCTCGCTGGGCCTCTGAACCCCAATACGACATGGCAGCTCGAGGTGGCCACTCGATCGTTCCTTACTCCGATAATGACTTGGCTTTCATTGCCCAACAAGATCAAGAGGAGGCTTATGAGCCATGGGTTGCTCCAGCTTTGGCTCTCAGGAACTTCGATGTGGCTATTCAAGAGATTGCAGACGCTGAAGACATGGAAGAGGATGATGAGCCTGAGCAACAAGTCTTCTCTGAGTCGGGTAAACCCTTAAGCCATCAGCAACAAGGACAGATTACTAACGACGACCCAAATACCTCCGGCCCAGCCGTTTGAACAATTCTATCTTTTGTTTTTATAACTATTCAAATGCTTTGGCCCAGTTTTTTGGGAGGCATAATACTTCGTAACTTTTGTTTGTTCAAGTCTTGGCCCGTTTTGGGAGGCTTGGTTACGTTTAATCGTAGCTGACTTTTTATCATTTTGTGTTGTATGCCTTTGATTCCAACATGTGTGTCGAGCTAGATTTACGTGTAGGACTAAGTCGCTCCAAGACTTAGGTCGAACTGATTTTCAATAACTCAGTCGACCTTAGACTTGTATAGCTTTTGCAAACGAGGTTGACTAAGAGTCGAACCTGTTTAAGGGGTCTAAGCTGACCAAGGGTCGAGCTTATTAGAACGAAGTCGACCAAGGGTCGGACTTGTTAAGAGAACAAAGCTGATTAAGAATCGAGCTAGTAGGAACGAAGCTAACTAGGAGTCGAGCTTGTTAGAACGAAGTCGACTAAGAGTCGGACTTGTTAAAGTAACAAAGCTGATTAATAATCGAGCTTGTTCAAACGAAGCTAACTAAGAGTCGAGCTTGTGGAACGAAGTTGACTAAGAGTCGGACGTGTTAAAAGAACAAAGCTGATTAAGAATCGAGCTTGTTAAAACGAAGCTGACTAAGAGTCGAGCTTGTTGGAATTAGTGTAACACAATGTTTGGTCGAATAGAACTGCAATTTTATATTGAAGTAGGAACATGCTTACATCAAATGGGAAGCTAGAACTATGACAAATTCAAATTTGGAAACTGCATTAACCTTGAACTGAACTATAGAGCTGAACTAGAAGTAGTATTTGATGAGGTGAGTGGCGTGCCACGGATGCTTCAACTCTTCACCTCCTGGGTGAGCAATCATGTAAGTCCCCTCCTTGATGACTCGAGTAACAATATAGGGACCTTCCCAGTTGGGAGATAGCTTGTTCTGTTGGGTTCTCCTTCCTGTTGCTTCAATTTTTCTTAGCACGTGATCTCCTACTTGGAATGATCTTGTCTTCACCTTTTTATCATGGTAATTCTTGGTCCGCTGCTTGTAGTTGACCATTCGCAGGTAAGCTGTATCTCGCTTCTCGTCGATTAAATCTAAGTCGATCAACCTGTTGGTGTCGTTCTGCTCTTGGTCGAAGAAGGTTACTCTAGCAGTAGGAAATCGCAACTCGGCTGGTGCCATGGTCTCTGACCCATATGTAAGAGCGAATGGGGTTTCCCCCGTAGGCCCCCAAGTGGTTGTGCGAACTGCCCAAAGAGCAAGTGGGAGTTTGTCCAACCAGTTACTGTATCGCCCAACTAGACCCGTCTTTAGTGAAGACAGGACGAGCTTATTCGCTGCTTCAGCTTGCCCATTTCCTTAAGGATAGGCAACAGACGACTGCCAATGCTTGATCTCTACTCGATTCATTTCCTCTTCGAAAGCTCTGGAGAACTGTAAGCCATTATCTGATACTATAGCTCTAGGGATCCCAAATCGATACCAGATGAAGTCATGTATGAAGTTGATAGCATTTTCCTCTGTGATGCGATCTAGTGGCTTTGCTTCGACCCACTTGGTGAAATAATCAATGGCGACGATCACATACTTGCAGTTTCCCCGAGTGGGAGGGAAGGGTCCAATTAAGTCGATGCCCCATATATCGAACGGCCAAGCAGCCATCACTGGAGTTTGCTCAGTCGTAGGCAGATGAGGCAGGTTGGCAAACCTTTGACATTGGTCGCATTGCTGGACAAAATCATGAGTGTCAGCTCTCATGTGTGGCCAGTAGTACCCCAAGGTGATCAATTTGTCGGCTAAAGTTCTGGCCCCCGGGTGTCCACCACAAATTCCACTGTGCACCTCATGCCAAACCCCCTTTAAAATCATGTTTTTCTTCAAGAGGAAGTTGCTGTCCAGTAGCCTTTCTCTAAGACCTCTGTCCATGGTCTAATTTTTTGGACATACAGAAACTTGGAATTTGGTGTTGACTACAAAATACTTTTTGTAGCCAACATCCAGAGATTTCTATAAATATTTTTACTTTATTTTTTACGTGAGTAAAACTCCATTTTTCAAATTATCTTTTAAAAGTCAATTCCTCAGTCTCTGGAAATCCAGATTTCATATCTGAGATTTCCAGAAGGTTTTGGTCCACCAAATCATCTTCAAATGGGAAAATTCTTTTGCAGAAACCTTATTTAAGGTATTTTGAACAACTTTAAATCTCGGACTTTCCCCAGATTCTGAGATTTTTAAGTCCTTAAACCCATTTTAAAATCAAGTGTCCACTGCCTTTTTCATTCTGGCAGAAGTGTTTTTCAACTTCAAAAAATCTTTTGAGTACCAAAACTCAACCCAAAAATCACACCAAAAATCATGGGATTTTTTCAAAGTCTAATAAAGAGTTTCCAATTTTTACTTTCCAGTTTCAACTTATTTTGGCCAAAACACACACATACACACACACACACAAATGATTTTTAAGCTTGGAAGACTCATTTTACGAGGCATTCCGGGTGAACACTAACGTTCTTCCCGGCGTGTAACGTGACCTCCGAATCCAAATCTCTAATCTCGGGCATTTTTCAAAGTTTTGGCCCTTAAAACAAAAATGGCGTGACGACTCCGTTTGATTTCAAAAAAAATCGGGCATCATCACAGTGGCGACTCCGCTGGGGAAAAATAAGTTTTATCTTTTAGAAAAAAAAAGAAAAACTTTTGAGGGTCAAGCTTCCGTCCCGGCATTTGAAACCGTTTGTTGTGTGTGTGTTGGTTTTTCACATTTTCGTGTTGTTTTAGTCGCCTCGGAAAAAAGTCAAAATTTTGACTATCGGACCCGTTGCCTTGAATTTTGAATTATGTGCTTATGTGCTTATGTGTTATTTGCTTTCAAAATAAAAATTCAAAAAAAAATTTTCAAAAATAAAATTTCAAAAAAAAGACTTCAAAAAAAAAATTTCAAAAAAAAAAATCATTTTTTGCATGCATCATACTTTTTAAGACACATGCGAAAATTTCTATTTTACTCAGAAAAAGAAGATAGACTGCTTGCACACTATGCGCACTTGGCCTTACACTGCACACTACGTCCCTAACCCGGGGAAATCCCTGTAGCGGCCCGTTTGGTCTTATTACGCCTCTCGGTGCAAGCACGGGACTACCCAAGCATCCCATGGAGCCTCGTGTCGACCATGCACTTGTCCGTGACACACTTTGTCCGAGACCCGATTGGTTTTTAGTCTGGTCTGTGTCATGCCCTGTCTGTGTATAGACCTTTCCATTCAAGCCTTAGTCGGCATACCAAGTCAATATCTTTCGGGACCCTAATCAGTCGAAGTCCTGCCGGTTTTTCGTCACGGACTTTGACCAGATATTGACTGGCGCCTTGACTTTGACTCTGACTGGCACAAATTATACACTGACTCCCAGCATGACACTGAGTCATCAAGGATTAACGATTATTCCATGCCCAATTACGACCTAATTGACGACAAGTCAAGATCAATTGTGGACATTTATCAGTCCGAATCTTGCCGACTTTTTGTCGAGCCCTCGGGCATGATCTTGACTTTGACGTCAGCTTTGTCCGTAATTTACATCGAATGCTCGTTAAAACTCGATTACCCGCCAGACTTTTAGGATCATTTTCATTTTCGGTCGGTGGGACCCGCTGAAATTACCCGGGATCCGAGCTCCCGCGCATCTCGCATTTCGCGCGTCGCTGTTTCGGGGAATGTTCGCCCGGATCCGAGAGGCAGCGCGTTCGCGCCCCGGCATCTGGCTTTATTCCCGCTTTGCAGCGTTTTCGGTTGGAGGTGTCTCGCCGTGTTTTGCTTTGTAGAGTCGCCACACCGTTTTTATTATTAAGCCCAAAACATTGAAAAAGGGCATCAGTTTAAAAATAATAATAAACTGTTTTTGTGTGATGAGATTTTGAGTTCGGAGGTCAGATGACTCCTCGGGAAGAGAATATTAGAATCTTAGAGCTCACCCGAGTCGCCTCGTAAAAACGAGTCTTTCGGATACCCCTATATTCTTTAACTGTTGTGTGTGTGTGTGTGCTTTTAAAAATGCATGCTGTGTCGGATGTCTACATTGTACACTGCTGTAAGTGCTCCAATTTGAGCTTGTTAGAATTTTCGTTAGAAAATTAACGAAAGTTATAACATTTCTAACAATTCCTAACAATCCTAACTTTTCTAACAAAGTGAGGGTAAAATGGGCATTGTTATTTAAGGTTAAACCTCAAAAAGAATCTCAAAAAGTAAAACAAAAGGAATAAAACCAAAAATAGAAATGCTGGAAACATAAACTGGCTGCTTAATTTGAATTTCAAAAAGAAATATTCCTCTTGTCCAAAGCTGGAGCTGCATTTAATGAACAGTGCACGCTGAGGGTTCCTGTCCGCGCGGATGGGATTGCAATTTCCAGAGGGCTATAAATTGAGCCCTCCAGTCACAAAAATAAGGAGCCACAACACATTTTGCACCGAACCTCTGGCGAAATATAGAGAGAAAACAGTGAGAATTCACTTGAATTGTCACCATTTTCTCTCCAATCTTTCCCAATTCATACTCATCCACTCACTCTCATATTAAAGCCCTAAACACTCATACACTCAAGCAAAACACTCAAGAACACAAGAAAGATTGGTAAACCCTCCTTCTCCTAACCCTAAATCTCATCCATGCATGCATCTTCAAACTACAAAATGTAGTTCCTTCATCTTCTTGCTTTAGATCTAAGAAGATCACCATGGAAGACCATCTCCATGGATGATCTTCTACAAAGATCAACATTATTTTCAAGTTCTCTTACTTTCTTGCAAAGAAAACTCATTTTCAAAACCCTAAAAACCATTTTCAAGCATAAAATCTCATTTTCAAAGGATAAAAATCCCCTTCCCAAGCAAATGAAATGCTTAGTCCTAATGTACCCCAAGGATGGTTTGGTATAGTTGATTCACCACTAAAATGTCTAGTGATCACTAACCAAAACCTAGGGAAATGGGGACAAGCATGGATGCAAAACCCCCCTTTAAAATCATATTCTCCTTCTTGGGAAGTTGCTGTCCAGTAGCAATTTTCCCAGACCTCAGTCCATTGTCTTAATTTTTGGACACAGATGAACTTGGAATTTGGTGTTGACTACAAAACACTTTTTGTATCCAACATCCAGAGCTTTCCAGACATATTTTTACTTTATTTTTTGGGTGAGTAAAACTCCTCTTTTCAAATTTTCTTTCAGAGGCTAGTTCATCAGCTTCTGGGAATCCAGATCTCATATCTGAGGTTTCCAGAAGGTTTTGACCCCTCAAATCTTTTCCAAAATGGAAAATTCCTTCTCACAAATCTCATTTAAGGTGTCTAGAACAACTTTCATTCTCTGAGTTTATCCAGATTATGAAGTTTTAAGACCCTTGAATCCATTTCAAAATCAAAGGTCCACTGCCTTTTTCATTCTGGCAGAAATGGCTCTCAACTTCAAAAGGTCTTTTGAGTACCAAATCTCAATCCAAAAATCCCCCAAAAAATCATGGGATCAGTTTAAAGTCTTGAAAAGATATCCCTATTTTTACTTTTCTGAGTTTCAAAGTATTTTGGCCAAAACACACACACACACACACACACACAAATGATTTTCAGCTTGGAAGACTCGTTTTACGAGGCATTCCGGGTGCACACTAACGTCCTTCCCGGCGTGTAACATGACCTCCGAACCTAAATCTCTGATCTCGGGCTTTTTTCAAAGTTTTGGCCCTCAAAATTAAAATGGCGTGGCGACTCCGTTTCGTTGATTTTTTCAAACAAAAATGGGAAAATTTTCGATACATTCACACATCATCACAACTGCGTATTGAAATGTATTGAAATAGTGTTGGAAGGAAGCCTTACCAATGTTGGTTCGTGTCTGTCTTCCGCTGGGGAATAGTGTTTGAGGATGGAATGATGTTCCGGTACGGACCGGGATTGCTTCGGGAGGGGCCGGTTGTCTGCGGACAGAGTTTTGACGTGCGTTGGGATCGCAGGCTGCGTTCGGGCAGAGTTTCGGCGTGCGTTGGGATCGCAGGGATCACTCGGGCAGAGGTTCGGCGTGCGTTGGGGTGGCAGGAGTCACTCGGGCAGAGTTTCGGCGTGGTTTGGGATCGCCGGTTTGGCTCGGAAAGAGCCGGGATGCCTCGGGAAAGACCAGGCAAGGCCTCGGAGTACCACGAGGGGCCTCAGAGTACCTCGAGAGTGCCTCGGGGCAGCGCGAGAGCATCGCGGGAGCGCTCGGGGAGGCTTCGGAGCACCACGAGGGGGCTCGAAAGGCCTCAGAAGAATCCGAAAGGGGCCGGGATTGCCCCGAAGGGTCTTAGAGGGGAGCCTGAAGGCTAAGGGAGGAAGAGAGAAGAGGGAGGTGTGTTGAATGAGGGAGGGGGAGCCCTCTATTTATAGTAGGAAAAATTTGCAAAGAGGTCCGTACGGACCTCCCAGGTTATCCAGAATTTTGGTTTTCCTCGATTTGAGGGAATATGTGATGATGGTGAATATTCTGGAATTATGATGTCCCCTATGCAAAGAGGTCCGTACGGACCATTTTGGCATGCAAAGAGGTCCGTACGGACCAACCATGCATGAGGGTAATCATTTTCTCAGGGATTTGAGGGAATATTGTGGACTTTAAGAGGATTCAGTAATTATTAAAGCAAAGAGGTCCGTACGGACTACTTATGCTTTTCCAATTTCCTGAAAATTCCCAAAAGGTCCTTTTGTCCCTTTTTATCCCAGAAAGGCCCCTCCCTTGGTTTGGTTGAGGGTTTTGAGAGGGTTTTGAGTGCCATAGGTCTTCGAGACTGTGTTTGTGAGTCTGCGGTGTTTCCCGTGTGTTCGGCAGAGGTGATCCAGATTGGGGTACTTACAGGCTTCTCCTCAACGATGTCACTTTCGGAGGAAGTGGGGTCGTTGATAAGATAAGGGTCCTAATCTGGATCGCGTGCTGGGAGAGGAAGTGACCGTGGAGGTCGGTGGGAGGACGGGGCGGTGTCCTGTGGTGTGACCGTTTAGGTCAATTGGCTGGACCCTGTGATAGGATTCCTACGTATCCCTGGCGGGAATCAAGCCTGATCGTAGTTCGTGTGTGGGGTGAGTGTTGTAGTGCAAGAGGACGGGAGATGTCCTCTAACTAAGACTCTATGGGTGGACGTGGTGATGTCCTGGGTGACCGTATAGGTCGATGGCTGGACCCTGTGATAGGATTCCTACGTATCCCTGGCGGGAATCAAGCCTGGCCGTAGTTCAGAGGTCGTGAAATTGTGAGTGTATGTGGGCGTGATGGTGCCCTGAAGTATCGTGTGACCGCCGAGGTCAGTGGTAAGGACAGGGTGGTGTCCTAAGATGTGGTGACCGTCGAGGTCAATTGTGAGGACGTGGTGGTGTCCTGGGGTGGAAATTTTACGATTTTCCTAATCGGGTGGTTTAAGGCCTTCCGGACGGAGATAGTGATAGGGGAGGTTTATATGGTCTTCCGGACCGAGTGGTTTAAAGCCTTCCGGGCTGGAGGTAGTAGTTTGGCTGATTTATGCAGTCTCCCGGACTGAGTGGTTTAAAGCCTTCCGGGCTGAAGATAGTATGAAGACTTGAATCGTCTTCTGGTTGCAGTTTGCCATGCGTGAGGACTTTGAATCGTCTTCTGGCTGCGGTTTGCCATGCGTGAGGACTTTGAATCGTCTTCTGGCTGCGGTTTGCCATGCGTGAGGACTTTGAATCGTCTTCTGGCTGTGGTTTGCCATGCGTGAGGACTTTGAATCGTCTTCTGGCTGCGGTTTGCCATACGTGAGGACTTTGAATCGTCTTCTGGCTGCGGTTGTGTCATGTATGAAGACTTGAGTCGTCTTCTGACTGCGGTTTGCCATGCGTGAGGACTTTGAATCGTCTTCTGGTTGCGGTCATGGAGGCATGGCTGCCTTGAGCTTTGATTGAGAGAGGTGTAGATGCCTCGTGCTTTGTCCGCTGGGGAGAAGGTTGGACTTACGATGACTGCCGGTGTTTGTCTGTTGGGGATCATCGTGGCCTTGTAGGGGCCTTTTCTGCTGAGAGGGTGACTTCGGGCTTACTTTGATGGCCGGTGTTTGAGTTGCCGTTGAGCGGGCAAGGATGATGGCCGGTGATTGCTTCACCATTTGGCGTTTTGGAGGCGTTTCGTGCCTTGGGATTTGTACTCGGAGGTGTTGGCTCCTTCTTGCGCTTGTTTTGCCGTTGAGTGGGCGAAGTCCGGGCTTACGATGACGGCCGGTGCTGGGGATATGTAGTCTTGTACGACTTCCTTTTGACTTGCTGGGGAAGGAGCTCGGGCTTACTTTGATGGCCGGTGCTTGCGTTGTCGTTGAGCATTTTGGAGGCGTTTTGTGCCTTGAGATTTGTGCTGAGAGGTGTTGGCTCCTTCTTGCGCTTGTTTTGCCGTTGAGTGGGCGAAGTCCGGGCTTACATTGACGACCGGTTGTTGAATTGCCGTTGAGTGGGCGAGGTCCGGGCTTACATTGACGGCCGGTGTTTGAACTGCCGTTGAGTGGGCGAGGTCCGGGCTTACATTGACGGCCATTTGTTGAATTGCCGTTGAGTGGGCGAGGTCCGGGCTTACATTGACGGCCGGTTGTTGAATTGCCATTGAGTGGGCGAGGTTCGGGCTTACATTGACGGCCGGTGGTTGAACTGCCGTTGAGTGGGCGAGGTTCGGGCTTACATTGACGGCCGGTGGTTGAACTGTCGTTGAGTGGGCGAGGTCCGGGCTTACATTGACGGCCGGTGGTTGAACTGCCGTTGAGTGGGCGAGGTCCGGGCTTACATTGACGGCCGGTGGTTGAATTGCCGTTGAGTAGGCGCAGTCCGGGCTTACACTGACGGCCGGTGGTTGAATTACCGTTGAGTGGGCGAAGTCCGGGCTTACACTGACGGCCGGTTCTTGAATTGCCGTTGGTTAAGGACCAAATTGCACTGAATTTGCTGAAATAGGCCTCCATTTTTAGCTTGAATTGTTCGCAATGGCGGAAGGATCTCGAAGGAATCGTTGACAACGCAGTCAAGAAGTGATCGAGCAACGGATGGAGCTCCAAAGAAATTGGATTTCCTTTGTTCCATCTTCGAAGAACCCGGATGTATTGTATACGAATCCGGAGGTGAACAATCGTCGCTCTAGGAACGCCGGGGAGGTAAGAAATCCGTTCCGTTTCGATTCCCTGCTCGAATTTTTTGAATGCTAGAACTTGGTTTTAGTTTTTCGCATTTTGGGGCTTTTGTTATTTGCCATGCCTTTTGTGAAATTCTTGACGAATTGTTGAAAGTTAGCATGTAAATATTGTGAATATGTGCATTTTGTACAGAAATGTGTAGATTAGCTCTTATTTGTGAAAATAAAGTGCCTCTCTATGAAAACGCATGCTTTGGTGTTTTGTACCTTATGCTATTTATGTATGTACATTGTGAGGAAAATTGTCGTGTAGTGACAAATTTTGTGAAAAAATGTGACATGTGCCGTGTTTCGTGACGGGTTATTTTGAAAATGTGTTATGCAATGTGTGCCGTGTTTTAGGTGACGAACTTTGTGGGGAAAATATGTGCCGTATGTGCCGTGTTTTGTGACGGGTTATTTTGAAAATGTGTCGTGTAGTGCTTGATCCCTCTATTGAGAAAATTTGTACAGTGTGTGCCGTGTTTTGTGACGGACTGTATGGAAAAATTATGTATAATGCATGTCATGTTTTGAGTTGCATGTAAAAATTATGTGCAATATGTGCCGTGTTTCGTGACGGGATATATGTGCTTTGCCGTGTTGGGACGGTCTTTTGTGCTTTTGATTTTCTTTTGCATTAAGTACTGTGAATGACGTACCTTTGCTGTGTTTACCTGCAGGATGAGGGGCTCTTGGCTGGGAAGGCCAAGAAGATGAAGACTCAGGGATCGCTCGAGGCTGTTGTTGAGTTGTGGCAGCGGATGCCTGATATTTCTGTGGATGGTAGGCCGAGTCCCAGGAGGCTGGTCTACGCTTCTGGCCTGGGCGTGTTCGTAGAGAATTTGGCCGGGGTTTCTGACACGAGGAAGAACAAGAGCGTCTTCCTTGGCCTTTCTGAGTATTGGTGGGATACCACCCACACCTTCCATCTGAGCTGGGGAGAGGTGACAGTGACGCCCACAGACTTTGCTGCTATCACCGGGCTTTCCTTCAAAGGAGGGCCAGTGCGGTGGCGAGACATGATTGCCGAGGATGTGCTGACGGAGCTGCTGGGCTTTGCACCTGTTCCTCGCAGGGGTCTCTGCATCTTTGTATTGTGATGTTGAGATGAGGATCACGGCCAGTATTGGGGCCTATGTTCGGGGTACCGGCCAGGTGACGGCGGAGCAGCTGGCGCGCTCCTTCCTGTGGTTTGCGCTTTCCGAGACCTTGTTCTCGAACCACTCGACTACGGCTCATTTTGCTCTGCTGGAGAGCTTGATTGACTTGGAGAGAGTTTGTGATATTGCTTGGGGCGAGGCGGGCCTGGCCGAGCTCTACTTCTCCTTGGACCGGTTTAGCCGGGGTGTAGCCAGTTCATTGGCCTGTTTTGACTTTGCTTTGGAGGTATGAGTTCATTGCTGTTTTTGATTTAGCAACTTGTCGTTTCTCCATTTTCTTTTGCACTGAGCCTTTTCTGTTTTTGTCACAGGTGTGGTTCTATAAGATTTTCCAGTGCTTCCCGTGGGATAGAGATCCTGGGGCTGTAGCAGCGTATCCTGCTATGTTGGGCTGGGCACGCCCGACGAGGAGGAGGAGGACCAGCAGGGGGAAGCTCACCATCACCTACGGGGATGTGCAGGAGCATTTTGAGAGAGATAGCCCGGAGAGGTTTGTTTTGTATCCTTGGGCTCCTTATGAGGATGATGACTTCGAGGGGGCTCCCTTGGTGACGGTGCAGCGGAAGATGCTGTGGGGCCTGACTTGCGACGTCATGTACCTGGGGGAGCGGGTCTTACGCAAAGATGGCCCGGCATGCTTCCCTTGGTTCTGAGGGACCCTCCTTTTGGGATGTTGGATTCCCGTGATATGGACGTGTTAGATTTTGAGAGGTATTTGGGCGGCGTGAGTGCCGATGAGTTTGTGTTGTATAGAGAGGAGTATGGAGCTTTTGTGAGGAGGAAGTTGAGGACGCCACTGTGTTGGGCGAGGGAGAGGGAGGCCGGTCCGCAGTGGTCCCCTGTGAGGTTCGGTGCCCGGGCGGACTTTACGTATGTTCGTGGGGATTCCTCGAGGAGGAGGGTGTACGTGTACCCGTCCCCGAGCAGCTCCCCGCCGCTCTACCGCAGTGTGGATCCCGATAGACCGCGAGTGTGCTTACTCTTTTCCATCTTGGCATCCTTTCGTATTTTTCTCTTTTTGTTGTTGAGTATGACCGTATTGCCGAGCGTTTCTTTGGTCGCTTGATTGTGTGCAGTGTCCCGGGAGGGCTTTTGACATGTCGACCCGCCGCTATGTGGCGATGCGGTCTTTCGCGAAGAAGATGCCGCCGAAGCCGTCCGCCGGTCCTCGCGGCGTGTGCGGCGCACGAGCCGATGCCTTCGAGGCATTCTCAGATGTTCCTCCACCGAGAGCCGAGCCGGAGCCACAGCAGAGGGACCTTCGAGGGGCGGCATAGCATGGATGCCGGACGTTCTTCGAGCTCCGAGGCCGCAGCACTTTTATCAGTTCTTTCCTCGGCCAGATGCACAGTGGTGAGGGTTCGTCGAGCCTTCTTTCTTTGATCCTTTCGCCGGATTTGATCCTTCAGTACTTTGAGTACCAACCTCGGAGGGGCTCGGTACTACGATGACGAGGATATGACGGGCGAGTTCACCGGATGCCCGACTTCTCTTGATGATCTTGGCGAGGATGATGATGCCGAGGATTCGGACTAGGGTTCATTTGCTTTCCCTCTTTCCATAGCTTCTTTTTTTTTAGCAACAGACATTAGATGTACCTGTAATAAAACACTCGTATTTGCATGGCAAACGCATTTTATTTTAGGATGTAATGTCATTTTTGTGATTCCCGGGAGTTGTCCTAGAAATTGTTGCTATTATTTTTTTTATTTTGTGCATGCCACGTGAGCTGAGAGTGCGTTTGTGGGTAGTGTATGTTTGCCGGAAATGGCTTTGGCCAGTGTTTGGGCAGTTTGGAGCAAGGTCCTGCTGAGAACAGTGGTTGTTGTACTGTTTGCTGGGGAAATGGGTCATGGTTACAAGGAGGTCCGTACGGACATACTTAGCATGCAAAGAGGTCCGTTCGGACCAACCTTGCTTTTGGGAAGGAAATAAATGCTTTCCAGTGTCTGGTCCTTCCCCATTTCCCCATTTGCAGTCATTTTCGAGCTTTCTTCCCCATTTTCTCTAGGAACCTCCATTTTTGCCATGGGTTCTTCGTACGTCCCTAGAATTTTGCTGAGGCTTTTTTCGCGGGAGAAGGCAAGCACACTTCCTTGAGCAAATTTGAAAATGTGGATGCGGCGCCGTATGAGGCATCGTAGACGGGCTTTCGAGGTAAGGTTTCGTCTTTGCTCGATTTGGTCTTTTAAGGAGTTGGTTCCCGATTGGGATTTGTTGCGGGCCGTCGCGAAGTTCGGGGGATGTTAGGAGGCATGTGTATTGTTTCTCCTACAATGAAATGGTGCCCACCTTTTGAGGATTTTAAGGGCTTTGATTGGAGGACCGGAGGTGGAGGCCATCTCGCTTCCTTTGATTGGTGGTGCCGCGTGAGCGTGAAGCTTGCAGAGCTTTCTTCGTACTTCGTTGCAGAGGTGCGGGGGCATGATCCTTGATTCGGGTCATATTGACATTTCGAGCCGCCGGAGCGGTTCATGGTTGATGATGAGAGTGATGTCTCTTGGGGACGCATTTGCCTTGTGCGTGATGGCGACGCTTTCCCGGGTAAGCCCCTGGGCATTTGCGATGGCGCTTTGCTAGATGTGGTTGGGCACCATGCAGAGCCGGGAGAGGATATTGTCCCGTTGGTACCGGGGGGAGACTCTTCATGGTATCGACCGTCCGGCGACCGGGGATCGTTTCATGAGAGGGAAGCCCCGCTTTGCTCACCTTGTGGCTGCGAGAGAGACTTCGAGCCATGCCCGAGGCTCCGACGTCGTTGCTTAGCCCGTGGTCATTTGCTCGGCGACCTCTTGTGTTAGATATGGATCATCCGCCCGGGAGAGATGGATGGCACGGCTTGGGTACGCATCAAATCCGTTGTGGGTTCCCACTGGAGGATTGAGACTAGAGGGCCTTGCAGAAGGGTCCTACGTTGTTAGAGGTTCGAGGTTTGTCTTGGTCCTCCTTCTATATTCCGTCGCTTGTTTCCCGGCTTGGGATGAAGCAGGAGCCTTTGTTGGGCCGGGATGACCTTGCTACTACGGAGATAGCTCCTCTTTGTATGGCGGCTCCTGTGTGCTTTCTTGTATTTTCGAGTGGTATGGAAGTATTCCGCTTTCCCTCTGTGGTACTCCTTAGACGTCGGGAGAGTGTGGTATCGACGACTCGGTATCGGCCCGGTATGAGCGGCGTGTTGGGCGATCCCAAGTGGCTTTGGAGAGCAGGCGTGTAGCGATGCAGGACCCGGTTGCCGTAGTAGCTATTGCCTTAGGAGTGCCGAAGCCTGGTCGACCCTTTGGATGTGACGGGAGACACTTTGTTTGACTACGAGACTAGAGTTGACCGACCGACAGGAGAGGTCCTCTTTTGCAGACTCGCCGGGAGGAGTGAGATCCGAGCCGAAGCACGGGCGAATGAAGCCCTGAGAGCTACTGGATTGTTTGACTGCTACGGGGAGGACCCCCACGATCTCGGAGCCCGAGAGACGCGAGAGTTGGTTCACGTGAAGCGAAAGAAGACTCGCCGGGGACGAGGGAAGAAAGGAAAGAATGGCGAGGGACAAGCGCGAGATGGCGCGGAATGACCTCCTAGGTATCCATTCATTGCATTGCAAACACATTATTAGTTAAATGTATTAAGCTGTCTTTTAGCATGTTGTGAACTTGAGAGTAGACCGTGCTTGAACTCATCAAGAAATGTTGTAACCGTTAGTGATTTGTGATTTACTTTTAAAGCTTTGTCGAGACGCAAGATCTCTTGTTTGCCTTTGCTTTTGTGCACTTTGTCGGCGTCCGTCCTTGAACTTTTACCTGTTGCATTTGCGGACCGAAGCAGCTGGGCCCCGACGGCAATCCCCTTTGCTGAGGCTTTGTGCTTGGCTGAGAGGTTGAATGCTCCCCTGACAAGTCGTTCTGACGGTCTTTTTCGCAGCTTCCTTGCCTCTTGTTGGCGTCGGGCTCTTGACCTCAATTTCGCAGCTTCTGCTTGAGCTTCTTTTATTTATTTATTTTGTGAGCCCTTGCTCGAGCTCTCTCTCTTTTTTTTTTTTTTTTGTGTGAGCCCTTGCTCGAGCTCTTTTTTTTTGTGAGCCCTTGCTCGAGCTCTCTTTTTTTTTGAAGCGCGTGAGGGAGAAGACAAGCCCCTCGGCTTGGAAGCGCACACGAGTCCGGTCGTTTGATGGCTTGAGTGACCCTCGGATGTCCTTGGATGTTGCCGCCGTCGTTTGACTTGGTCAAGGTGACTGCTGGGGCGTGTTCTTGAAAAGTGCATAGCTTGATGGAGGTCTTGATTGACATTCAAACTTTTGACTTTTTTGTGTATTTTTAGACCGGACCAATTAAGGTTGCCTACGTTCCCAGGACTAGAGGGCTCAGTGTCTCGCGTAGTTCGACACTACATGGAGTGCCAAGAGATGCATGTTTCTTCTTCGGAGTGAAGTATCTGCGAAGTTTTCTTCCGTTGACTGGATTCATGAAGGGGTTTCCGTCTAGGTCTGTTAGCTTCATGGCGCCTCCGGAGAAGATCTTTTGAACCACGAAAGGGCCGATCCATGTGGGTTCCCATTTTCCCAGTGGGTTGGTTCGAGTGGGAGGCTTTTCTTTGAGTACAAGGTCACCTTCCCTGATGTCTCGGGATTTGACTTTCTTGTCGAAAGCTCTAGCCATCCTGCTTTGATAGGCTCGGACGTGTTCCATGGCCTTTAGTCGTCGCTCGTCTAGCAGAGCCAATTCGTCATGTCGGCTTCGGAGCCATTCGACTTCGTTGATGTCATTTTCCAGCAGTACTCGGAGTGAGGGAATTTCCAGCTCGATGGGAAGGACTGCTTCCATCCCGTATGTCAGGGCAAATGGGGTTTCTCCCATGGCTGTTCTGACTGATGTGCGGTAGCCCCAAAGTGCAAGGTGCAGCTTCTCGGGCCAATCTCGTCCTCGGGTGGTCATTTTTCGGATGATCCGTTCGAGGGTTTTGTTTGCTGCTTCCACGCGCCGTTTGTTTGTGGCCGGTAGGGAGAAGATTTGTGGCGTGTGGATCTTGAATTCAGCCGGCCGAGTCCACAGCGTCGAATTCCCCTTCGAAGTGTGAACCATTGTCTGATATGACCTCATTTGGGATGCCGTATCGGCAGATGATGTTTTCCTTGAGGAAATGCGCGACCTTCTTGGAGGTGAGTACCTTGTAGGACTTGGCTTCGACCCATTTGGTGAAGTAGTCGATGGCTACTAAGATGAACTCGTGACCGTTGCTGCCTGGCGGAGCGATTTTCCCGATGACGTCAATTCCCCAAGTGGCAAAGGGCCAAGGTGTAGTCATGCAGTAGAGATCGTGGGGTGGTAGATGATTGAGGTTGGAGAACCGTTGGCACTTGTCGCAGCTTCGGACAAAGTGGATGCAATCTGCCTCCATGGAGATCCAGTAGTAGCCCATCTTGAGAATGATTTGCATCAGGGCTCTGGCGTTCATGTGGGGACCGCAAGCCCCATTGTGGACTTCGTTCATGAACTTGTTTGCTTCTTCTTGGGCGATGCGGCGTAGGAGTGGCCCATGGTAGCGTTTCTTGTATAGCATGTCCCCAAGGATGACGAAGTGAGAGGCAAGGCGTTTTAGGGCCATGATGCTCTTGGTTTTGACCCCTTCTGTGTGTGGGTCTTCCTTGTTCATGAAGGTGGTTTCCCCGTTCTTGAGGTATTGGAAAGATCTGGTTTGTGCTGGAAATGGCGTCGGACTTGCGTCTCTTTGGCTCTTCAGCAATCTTGCAAATCGTTGTGATTAAAACCTTCTCGGCAGCTTGGGCCCGGTTTTTCTCTCGTTTGACAACATGCTTAAATGTTTGCTTGATGCATTTATTTAATTAATGTGTTTGCCTTTTGTATAGATGAATTGTTATTAACTTGTTTTGATTAGTTAATATCATCATTAGTTAAAGATGCAATGAAATGATTTTTTTTTTTAGGAAGGTCGGACCTTTTATTGAAAGCGTGAAGACTGTACATTGTTGATCAAAGATTCACAATCGTCGGGCGTAAAGCCGTCAAAAGACTCAAAAGATGTGAATAGACAGACAACAAGACTCGAAGCTAGACTATAGGCGACGAGGGATTGGACCAGGCTTCATTACTCTCGGATGGCTGTAGCTCTAAAGGGAGTGGTGCTGGTTCAGGTGGCCAATCTTCCCTTGGCATGAGTCCCGGAAAGTAGCTTGCATGCGGTTCGATTTCAAACCAGATCGCGGAGGTTTTTGGCTGCTCCCCTGATGATGTCCCTCCATTAGTGTTGCCACCAGTCCTTGGGGGTTTTTGATGATAGAAGTCGCTGAGGGCTACTTCCAGGAGGGCGAAGCATTCGGCCCGATTCGGAGTTGATTCTTGCCGATGTTGATCACTTTCATAGAATCCGCTTCTTTATGCAGGATTTTTGCTTGGACGACGTTTACAATGTCTGATTCGAGCGGGCATGCTATATCTCCTTCCCGATTAAGCCTTGGAGGAGGTTGCGCCACTGCTCGTCCGGAGTCGGACACCGGAATGTTGAATTGAACTAAGTTTGTGATGGCTGTCCCCAGTAGATCCCGGGAGTGTCGGCTAGAGGGTTGTCTTGCACGGAGGATCGGTGATGAGCCGGTTTGCAAGAGGGTTTTCGGCGAAGTAAGGGTCTACTCCTCGATCAATCTCCATTAGGGCATCCATCTCTTGATCCTCTCTCAAGCATTCTTCACAGCCGCATATGTCGAGTTGTCATCCTGACCCATGAGTTCTTCAATTTCCGGCTCGTCGCGGCTTAGAGCGTGGATGTAAGGATCCACTTCGTAGCGGGACGAGGGTAGGAAGAATCATCTGGAGAAGAGTATTCGGTCATGTCGGGACCTTCTTCTGGGTCATAGCTTGCTGGCCAAGCACTTGCCATTGCACCGCTTCCGCGGATCACTTCGATCGCTCCGTTGGCATTGATGAATTTCACGCATTGGTGAAGAGTAGGTGATACTGCTTTCATCGATGTATCCAAGGCCGTCCCAACAAAGCAGAGAAGGTTGGTTTGATTTCCACGACTTGGAACTCTACCGACTCGAGTTGTACGTCAAATTGGATCCTCAAATTGATGACTCCTACGATTGGTCGTGCGGTGGAATCGTAGGCTCGGATTACCCGAGTGAAGGCCTTATCGAGAACGGTCGATGCGGAGTCGTTTCAGTGTGCTCAAAGCGATGATGTTGGCTGCGGAGCCGTTATCAATCAAGACGTTCGGGAGGAAGAACATCTCTATCTTTATGAGGATGAGGAGGGCTTCGTTGTGCCGATTCTCACATATTGGCAAGTCATCGTACTGCGAAGGCTAAACCGCTTCCCGTGCTACCGTTGGACTCGGTCTCTTCGGGAACGTTCGATCCATCCATTTGTATGCCTTGGCCGGGGCAAAGATCGTAGGGAGACGGTTGCCCTTGGGCGTTCTTGTCGGAATTCCCGGTCACGAGATCTTTTGACTCTTGTTTCACGCTCCCAGCCATAGCGGGACGGCATGCGACGGTTTCGGAAATTGCGAGGGTCCGCTCGCTTGGAGTTTCATCAAAGGCTATTGAGTTTACCACGTCGTTCAGGTGGGAATGGATTTCCGATGGTATTGGGACCACGCGGGCGTTCCAATTTTCCCTCCTCAATGAGCCCACTGGACCACTGCTTGAGCACGAAGCAATTGTCGGTGGTGTGGCCGGGGTAGTTGTGGAAGGCGCGGTGCTTGCTCATATCCATGTTGGGTTTGAGAGTCTTCGGTTGGAAATTCTCGAGTGGTTTGAGAAGATTTCGTTTCACCAAAGCTTCAAATACTTGACCCAAGGGCATTTCCAGGTTATCTAAATCTTTGGAAGCTGCGGGAAGCGAGGGGGTTGCTATTCTTTGGGGCTGCTTGATCGCGGTTTACTTGAGCTCCGTTCGAATGTAGTGCCTGTTCCGGCTGCTTCCTTTCCTTTGGTCGGGGCGGGAGTTGAAGTTGCCAGGTTTGTTCGATAGCGGTAAGATGAGGCAGGGGATGCTGTTGCCTTTTGAAGACTCGAGTCTTTTCAAACTTTGTCCCGGCGTTGACCATGGCACGGAGATCCGGGTAGAAATGGTGGCTGATCAAGGTTCTCAAGGATGGCTTGAGGCGGGAATGGAAGATGTCCATCTGCTCTTCTTTGGAAGCGGATCCATTATCTCGCTTAGCTTCCAGTTCCATCTTTTGTAGAACTCGCCCACCGGTTCGTCATCCTTTTGTTCGGTAGCTTGCGGGTCGAACACGGGTTTGTTTCCCATTCAAGATTGGCGCGGTACTTCTCCCGGGAAGATTTCAGATACGATCCCACGTGGAGCGGTTTTACGCCTTCACATTGAGGAACCACCTTAGTGCTTTGTGGATTTGAGGGAATGCTGAAAATGATCTGCCATCTGTTGAGGGTTGCCCCTTTGGCTCTCATACCCGGGACGTAGGTGTCGATGTGGGTTTTTGGGCATTGTTCCGTCAAACTTTTCCATTTCCGGCATCCTGAACTTTGGAGGGAGAGGGACCACTTTGTTCGGATCGGTAGGCGGGGAGGGAGTCCTTCCGAGAACTAGCTAGCTTGCCTTGCATGTCTTTCATCTATTCGATCGGCCCAAGCCATGTGGGGATCGGTCATGAGGAGTGGGTTTACCGTTTCGGGACGGACACCGAAGATGGGGGTGGATTGGGCGATGGGATCGCCATTCGGGAGTCTTGGGGAGGTAGTTGAGTGTATACCAACCCATACCACAGGGTGTTGAAGTTGAGGGCGTGATTGCCGGGTCCGCTAAGGGTTGTGTTTGGGAGGCTGGGGAAATGATTCGTTAGCCCCAATTGGCAGACTAGCGGGTGGCAAGCTTGAGATGTCGGGATATCCGCCCGGGATGCCTATCCACAGTAAGCATGGGGACTTTTGATTGTGATTGCAAGGCTCGTATAGAGGCAAAGGATTGAATCCTGGGGATACCGAGATGCATTGGGATACGCGGAGCGAGCACGTATGTGTCTTGTTGGTAATGAGCTTGATGTCAGAGCCGGGAACCGACCGTGCCGAGGCGGGCATGTCGAGCCGCTTGACCGACGCCCGAGGGAGCTTTGAGCGAGAGCCGCTTTGCGTGCTGGGATCTCGTAGCTTAGGGAGGCGGGACTGCGATAGCTTTGAGAAACCGGGGGAGCCGGTATATCTTCGTCCTCTATGAGAACAGAGGTTCCGTCGGGTTGGGGAAGCTGCAAGCTGTTCCTCGAAGACGCAAGGTGTCGACGATCAGGCTTGCTTTGTTCCTCTTGGCGCTTCTTGATGGTTTCGAAGGCTCGCGGCACCTCCTCCATTGACTGGAGGTTCCTTAGTGGCGGGGTTCCGTTTCCCTCACTGTTATCGTTGATCCGTCGTAGGGGAGTATCGGACGGTGCGGACCGTTGAAGCTGGAAGGGCTATCGGACCTTGTGACCTCGATGCGAAAAGGCGGCTTCGGGGATTCTCAACCACTCTCGGTTATTTGGAGGGGTGACGGGCAAGGTTTAGACACAGGAATGGCCTCACGGGATAAAAGGGGGAAAGCTCACGTGGCATGCGGTTTCCGTTTCTTTTATATATTTTTTTTTGTTGTTTTAATTTACTTAAAACAGTGTTTTCTCAGAATCCTAGGTAGGTTGGAAAAGATTGCTCTTCTTTTTCGCAACTATGCTAGATCCTGGGTCAGTGGAGACCATCTGTGCGGCTATAAGCCCCTCATTTTGCACCTGTATTTCGACATCCCGGGGTGGGACGGCCCGGGCGAGGGTCCTATAGTGCAAGCGGTTTCCACCGGCCTATAAGAAAAATCGAACCTAAGGACCGAGCTGTCATGTTCGTTTTGATGCGTTAGCCATGTGAATAGTGAACCGAGCCGGCCGGCTGAGTCAAGATCAGGTCAAGAGTTCGGCATGACCTCTCTTTACCTTGCTTGCGCAAGGGATACGTGACGTTAGGCATTGGCTGGGTCTTATCGTCATGGGCGACGTATCAGGCTTGATGACATGGTGTCATGCGAGCATGGATGTATATCCGGGACGGAACATCGTGCAGGTGTAGCTTCGGAAATCAAGATCGAGTCAAGATTTTAGCATGACCTTTCATCGCTTTGCTTGCGCGAGGATCTTGAATTCCGAGCCTTGACTCGAAAATGGCCGGCATGGTATATGTATCAGTTTGTATGACACGGACTGGGTAAAAACCAACCGAGTCTGGACAGAGTGTGACTCAAGACTCAAACGTGCAGGGTTGACGCTTGGCTAGGATGGGATGTTTGGAATGATCCCGTGCGCGCCCAAGAGGCCTAGGAAGACCTAACGGACTGCAAGCGAGACCACTCCGGGTTGAGGGTTGTAGTGTGCGGTGTATCCGAGGCGGCGGTGCGCGTAGTGTGCGGTGTAACCGAAGGGCAGGATCGGTGCGAGTAGAGTGCGGTGTAACCGAGGCGGCGGTGCGCGTAGTGTGCGGTCTCTACAATTCTTTTTCTGAGTAAAACAGAAGTATTTGAAGAATTTTAAATGTATGCACAGATGTATATTGATGCATTTTTTTTTTTTTTTGTAAAATAAAAACGAAGCACGTGCACACACACACACAATAGTTAAAGGAAGGGGTAAAATGAATGTTTGTCCCTCATCATCGTTTTAAAAATCTTTTGTTTTGTTTAAAAGTTTTTAAAACAAAATTGTCCCCAGCGGAGTCGCCAACTGAAATTACCCGGATCCGAGAGGCTCGCGCCCCGGCATCTGGCGTCTTTCGCGTTGGAGCGACGTGTCTCGCCGTTTTTGTTTTTGTAGAGTCGCCACGCCGTTTTTATTAAGCCCAAAACATTGAAAAAGGGCATCAGTTTAAAGATACTTTTAAACTGTTGTTTGTGTGATGAGATTTTTGAGTTCGGAGGTCGGATGACTTCCGGGAAGAGAATATTAGAATATTAGAGCTCACCCGAGTAGCCTCGTAAAACGAGTCTTTCGGATACCCCTAATATCCTTTAAATGTTGTGTGTGTGTGTGTGTGCTTTTAAAAATGCATGCTGTATCGGATGTCTACATTGTATGCTATGTATGGAAATGTATTGAAATAGTATAGGAAGGAAGCCTTACCAATGTTGGTTCGTGTCTGTCTTCCGGCGGGAATGGTGTTTGAGGTCGGAGTAGCGTTCGGTACGGATCGGGATTGCTTCGGGAGATGCCGGTTGTCCGCGGACAGAGTTTCGGCGTGAGTTGAGGTTGTAGGCTGCGTTCGGGCAGAGGTTCGGCGTGCGTGGGGATCGTCGGGATCTCTCGGGCAGAGGTTCGGCGTGCGTTCTGGTGGCAGGAGTCACTCGGACGAGTTTCGGCGTGGTTTGGGATCGTCGGTTTGACTCGGAAAGAGCGGGACACCGTGGAAAGACCGTGCAAGGCCTCGGAGTACCACGAGGGGCCTCAGAGTACCTCGAGAGTGCCTCGGGGCAGCGCGGGAGCGTCTCGGGAGCGCTCGGGGAGGCTTCGGAGCACCACAAGGGAGCTCGGAAGGCCTCGGAAGGATCCGAAAGGGACCGGGAGTGCCTCAAGAGGACTTAGAGGGGAGAGAAGGCTAAGGGAGGAAGAGAGAAGAGGGAGGTGTCACGGAAATGAGGAGGGGGAGCCCTCTATTTATAGTAAAAATTTCGGAGCAAAGAGGTCCGTACGGACCTTCTTGGTTATCCAGAATTTTGGATTTCCTCGATTTGAGGGAATGCAATGATGGTGAATATTACGGAATGATGATGTCCCCCATGCAAGAAGGTCAGTACGGACTCAACTCAAAGATGCAAAGAGGTCCGTACGGACCAACCATGCATTTGGGTAATCATTTCTTCCGGGATTTGAGGGAATATTGTGGACTTTAAGGGGATTTAGTAATCATTGAAACAAAGAGGTCCGTACGGACCTTAATTGCTTTTCTGATTTCCTGAAAATTCCCAAAAGGTCCTTTTGTCCCTTTTTATCCCAGAAAGGCTCCTCCCTTGGTTTGGTTGGGGGTTTGAGAGGGTTTTGAGAGGGTTTTGAGAGGGTTTTGAGTGCCAGAGGTCTCCGAGACTGCGTTGATGAGTCTGCGGTGTTTTCCGGGTGTTTGAAAGGGGGTGATCCAGATTGGGGTACTTACAGTTAGTCACAAAATTTTAGTCCTTTTTAAATTGTTTTCATTAAATTTTAATAATTTAAATATTTTCATTGTATTTTTGCATTTTTCAAAATGTGCTCACTTCGTCAACATTCTCGTCAAAAATTGTTTTTTTCATTTTAGTCTAAAATTTAAGAATATATATTTAGTTTATAACTGTTTAATGAGTTTATTAGACTAAAAATGAGGTATTTTTTCAATTTTTATGAATTAAAAACAATAAATTTTAAAGCTCATTAAACAATTATTTTTAAAAGAAACTAGTAGTACACCCGTGCGATGCACGAAAATAGCATAATTTACCTTAAACAAAAATTAGTACAACAATATATATAGAGTTGGTCTTATAAAAAACTAGTTTTTTCTTAAGATAAGGAAAAACGTGTTTTCAAAACAAACGGTGGCATTTTTGTAATTACTGGCAACCATGATAAATGTCGGTGTTAATATTACAAATTCGTGCCATCCCAAGCTCCGATCATCTTCTCTGGCCATCCCAAGCTCCGATCATCTTCTCTGGCCATCCCAAGCTCCGATCGTTCTCCGGCGTTCACTCAGTTTGAGTATTTTGTAACCTACAATTCATGCCCTAGTTCCGCCATTAATGTCCATTGTCAATTCTGCTTCGTTACATAATTGATTGGTACTTTATTGATTGGTACATAATTAATTGGAGATATCTGTGTGATTTGATTCCATAGCTCTTCGTTTTTTCGTTGGATAAACAGAATGTCCTTCAATGGTGTGGATAAAGGGTTTAATTTGCTGAAGTTAAAAGCTCTCTTTGTTCAGAAACTTAGTGTCAGTGCATGTGTAACAAAGTGCCAGTGCCAGTGTAAAAGTGCCGGTGTTAGTGTAATAAAGTGCCGGTGTTAGTGTATCAAAGTCTTTGGTGTTAGTGTAAAATAAGTGCCGAGTGTTAGTTCAACAAAGTGCCGGTGTTAGTGTAACAAAGTGCCGGTGTTAGTGTAACCAAGTGCCGGTGTTAGTTTATAAAGTCACTTAATATACATGCACTAGCACTTTTTTACCGGCATTCAAAAACACATGGATGGCATTTGAAAACACAAACACCGGCACTCAAAAACACATACACTCTGGCACTCAAAAACACTGGTAATTATTTTTGTTGGCTCTCAAAAACACAAGCACCGGCATTCAAAAACACATGGGTGACATTTGAAAACACATGGGTGGCACTTCAAAACACATGTAGATGGCATACGAAATTGGAATTAAAATTGGAACTAGCGGCATTCAAAAACACATGGACTGGCATTTGAAAACACATGGATGGCACTTCAAAACACATGGGTCGGTTCACGAAACAAGTTTAAGCAGATTAGGAACAGGGTAAATAATTCATCCATAACAAGGAGAATCACATTTTGAATAGAAGGGAATATCCAAGAACACAAGTAGGAAGTAATTAACGACCCAAAAATCTTACAAATCTTAAGTAGGAAGTAATTAATGAACTATTCTTGGTATCAATACAGAGAACAATTCTTCAGCAACAATTAAGTAGGAAGTAATTAACGAACCAATTACAATTTCATACACTACTATCCCCAAATCAAAAACCCTAAATTAAGTGAGATTAATTGGATTTTTATGTTCAGATTTGATCTGATTTTGGTGTCCAGATTAGAGAAAACAATGAAGAAGACGATTGAGGGAGCCAAACTGATAGTGAGGAACTCTGTTTGCGTTTAGAGAGAGAGTAGAGAGAGAGTCCGAGCGCGACGGGTGAAAAACACGTTTTTTGTTAAGGTTAAAAAAACGCGTTTTTTATAAGTTTTTGGCATATATATAATCAAATGCCAATTAAAATTAAAAAATATAATATGAAATAGTGATAATATATTTAACGTAAATATAGGAAAGTAAATAACAAAAAAACAACAGTAAATATGATTATGTAAACAATTTCCATAACCAAAATTAGTATAAAAATATATCTAATTAAATACCGATTAAAGTTAAATAATGTAATATGAGATAGTGATATTTAACGTAAATAAAGGAGAAATAACATGGAGAACAACAAAGAATATGATTATGTAAAAAATTTTCCTTAACCAAATTACATCTTTAACACTGTAAGATGAGATTATACATCTGAATGTCACTAACGTACTACGTAACATACACACTTCCGACAACTAACTCCATTTAACAAATGACGAATTATTTACATAAAACGATTTATCTGATATTTCGTTACTACATCATGTCAAACATTATATGCATCCAATGACATACATATTCATCCGCACTTGAATCGAAAATACTTAAAGACATTAAATACGTATATATTAAATCAATCTGTATTAGTTTAGAAATAATAAATGGAAAAGAGAACCCAATTTTTTTAGACAATCGAAAGCCCAATTTTCCCATCCCCAGTAAACACCAATTTCTATTTCGTAAATTAAAAGTTTTAATTTCTTTGTAACATAATCAAAATATTACAACTTTATCCCTATGTTGAAAAATAGATTATGGCTAAATCTAATAATGACTTAAATAATGAATAAAGTTTTCTTTTAAATGATTGCAACTCTAAATATGGAGAGATGTTAATAAAAAGAAGGTGAAAATATTAAATTGTTAACTTCACATCTCTCCCCCTTCCATACCACCACCCCATCCACCTATCACAAATTCATCTATCTACCTAAAATTTGCAAATGCATCTCTCATCTCACATATATTACTGAAAAATTATATCCACTTTTTGTAAACAATTTTTTTTAACAAACGACAAATCAACTGCATTCACAAAAACATAATAGACGACACTATACAAACGTCCAAAGCTTAACTCAAACATCAATAGTAGTTCTATCTTTTAACATACAACAAAGATTATTACAATCAATTAAAGGAAAAAAAACACACCTAATTGACTTCATCTTCTTAATATATGTATAGAGTAATCTCATTTCACCCCTAAAATATTTTATATCTCTTCCCCACTTAATCAATTATACATACATAATTATCTTAATCATTTGAAAAGAAAAATATATTATGTATAAATCTAATAGTTACTTAAATAAATAAATAAGTAAAAAAAAAATTTATTTTGAATGATTGAAACTCTATATGTAGAGATATTTAATTTCAAATTTATATATATATATATATATATATATATATATATATATATATATATATATATATATATATATATATATATATATATATATATATATATATATATATATATATATATATATATATATATATATATATATATATATATGTCACAATTCGAGAAAAGCATCCTTCCATTAATGTAACAACCAAATAATTAATTTTGTAAACAAAAAATAAATAAATATTTATATATATATATATATAAAGGATGAAGTGATTTTATCACAAAATTTTCCCTCCAAAGTTTAGAACTTTCTAGAATAACATATATGCACATTGAATGAAACAGTCATTAACCATTGTATCCGAGCCATAAATTATGGTTTTAACCACTTGACTTCCTTCCACCATAATAACTTGCCTTTCCCCATATCAAATTTTAAGAAAAGAAAAACATTAGACCCTCCATCTTCCCTTCACACCACCTAAGTCTCCTCCCCACAACCACAATGACGCCCCGCCCTGTTTTTTTTTTTTTTAATGTAACATTAGTATTTAATTTTATTTTAAAATGTTTAATCCTCTGCCACATTTCACATTAGAAACTTTACTAATTATCCAAATGGTTGTCTCTTGAAATTTCATCTTTCTATAAATAACAAAAAATTATTATAATACTTTTATGTCTACTCGTATTTGCATATTTAAATTGTGAAATTCACTTATAAATCTAACTCACTTATTGTCCACATAATCCATTTCTCACTCACAATACCTTTTAAAATTAATATTATATTCTTAATTTTTATTTTTATTTTAATTATAATAGTGAAATTTCAAATAGAATGGAGGGGGGAGTATATGTATTTTTTTTAAAACTAAAGAATAACATAAGAAGTATGTTCTCAATTTGTATATATTTCATGTCTCAAAATAAATGATATTTTTTTTAATTTATTTTTTTTCAAGATTTTTTTTTTAAAAATTAAATATTTATTTTAAAATGGAGGGAGGGAGTAGTACTTTCTTATAGGATATTTTCTTCGTCCTATAATATATCATGTGTTGTTAGTTTGGCAATTATTTTAAAGAAGGTGTACTTTTTGTTTTTATATCGTTGTACTGTAAATTGCACTAATTTTTTTTCTTTTTGCAAAGACTATTATCTTAGTTTATGAATGTGTAATGTAACACTTATTGCGAAGCATAAAAAGTAATTTTTATTCTAAGGCAATAATAAAATCTTATGACAATACTACCTTCGTCCCATTCAACTTATGATTTTCTTTTTCGATATGGAAATTAAAAAATATTAATATAATAAGAGAATAAAGAATGAGTGGAGGAGGTATTATGAGTATGAAAAGTAAAATAAGAGAGAAAATGGGTGGGAGGAATAGTAAGGAGATTATGTTTTATAAGTATGACAAGTGAGTCTCATTAAATATAAAAATAATATAAATTTATCATTTTGAGACGTCTTAATTCGAGTGGGACTCCCAAAATAACAAATTGTTCTAAGTCGGGTGGGACGGGGGGAATATTTCAAAACATAGATTATATATTTTTGCTATTATATTTTTAAAATATAAATGAAATTTAATCATCTTTTTAGGTGGAAAACTTACTATAATTCATTTATATATGGGCACAACAATTTTCTTATAAAATCACAAGAAAATAAAACAATCTCAAACACATTAATTGGAACCTACCACCGGCTTACATGCAAGTGGGGTCTACAAGGCTACAAAACATCCATCTGTCTTGAAATAAATGTTAATGATTATTTTTTGGTTATTTAAATTGAATCTTAACCATCATTTATGAGTTTTTTTTTGTGTGTTCTTGAAATTAAAAATAGTTTTAATTATATTTTTCAATTAAACTTCAATTAAATAATTATATTTCTATAAATGTTGAATTATTTATATGGAAAAAAATACTCCTTATATGTTAATGATGGTTTGTGCTTATTTAAGTTTTTTTTGGGTGGGGAGGGTTTTTTTTTTGGGTGGAGAGGAGGGTGGGGAAGAGGATGGTAGACAAAATGGGGAAGGAGGAAAGGGGAGTCTACTTGATCCTGGTCTTTGTGAAAATGTTTGAAAAATGTGAAGAGGAGATAATCCAATTGACAAATTGTACTCTCACTCAATGTACTATTTTAAAGTTCAAAAATTAAAGTGATTTAAGAATTAAGAAAAAGTTGAAAAAGATAATGCGTTGTGAGGATAGATAGTTTGGTAGGAAAGAAAAGTGGGGTATAAAATAGTTAGTAGATAATAGTTTAGGGGCCCACAAATAAAGAATTAATAAAATTTTCCCTTTTGAAATATTGAACTTTCGAGCAGGACAATCTTTTGGAAAAGTTTGAATTTTCGGATGTAACGGGGGAAATTAAACTATGCGCTATATCCCATAACAAATGTTTCAAAGAAAAATATACTCTCTTTATCGCAAATTTAATTCTCTTCGTCTCAAAATTAATGTTTAAAAAAATTCAAATTTACTCTTAACTTAACCAAGTGCAATTTTGAAAAAGTTTTGAACATTTATTTTGAGACGGTAGGAGTAACTATTTTTATTTAATTTCTATTATTTATTGAAGTTTTTTTGTCGTGCGTTTAACGCACGGGTGTTAGACTAGTCATTTATTAGTATACGAACAATAGTAATAATAAATAAATATCATATTTATTTATATTAACTCATCATGAACATAATTATGATATTCATTTTCAATTTAACTTATTTAATTTTGAGAAGAACAATCAAAATCCTAAAAAAAAGTAACAATTGTGTTAAATGAAAATTTTCCCCCTAAACACTCCACTTCCTCATCAAACCCAACCCACTTCTTCCTCTCCCTCTTTCGAAATACTAATTCATACTATCTTTATTTTTTAGAATATTGAAATGCACTTCAGTCAAAATTTTAAAAATGATGCCTACCTTTCCCAATATTGGTCTTTATAAATACTAAAATTTTTCAGACGGATAGTGGAATAATTTTATTTTATACTCACTCCGTTCCAGCCGAGTGGATATCAAAAATTTGGGCACACAGATTAAGGAAAAGTAAGAGAGATAAAAAGTGGAAGAAAATATTGTGAGTATGAAAAATTAAATAGGAGAGAGAATGAGTGGGATGAATAGTGATTTGATTGGTGTCGTGTGTGTAAAAGTAATATAGGAGAGAGAATGAGTGGGAAAAATAGTAAAGATTCCCTTCCATTTTGGACAGTCTCCATTTGGCTGAGACGGAACAAAAAGGAAATAAGTCTCCACTCGGCCGGGACGGAGGGAGTATTCTTTATTTTTATGTTATATTAATCACCCTAGACCCCACCACTTGTATTTTATTTTATATTCTTTATTTTTATGATTAGTATAATTATTATTATTACTATCAATATCATTTATAATTAAAAAAATACTTCACACTTAATTAATTTTACCTTAAAGCATATTAAAAAAATTTAAAGGAAAATTTACATAGTTAATTAGGAAATTTTTTATTTAAAAAATATGGTTTTTTTTTCATGTGTCCGAATCAAATGAAAAAAGTCTCTATTTGTAGGGAAATTTTTTTATGAAATTTGGTGTAAATTTTTTTTTTTAAAAAATAATTTATTATAAAATAATGAGGTCAAAGAATTTGGGAGGAAAAAAAATTCGTAAATCAAGGCATCCAATCAAATGAAGCCAAGGCATCCAATCAATGCCTGCCACGTCGATTTCAATGTGTAATATCTACATTTATGCCACTAATGTAAATGACTAAAATACCCTTGACAAATTTCCAAATTTAATCAGTTGATGTTGACGTTTTTTAGCTCCAAATTTCCATTTTGGCCACTTTCTTACTTTTAATATAATATAGATATTTATTTATAGAGTAGGTCTAGGGAGAAACGCGTTTCTCCATAAGTTATGGCGAAACGGGTTTCTAGATATCCAGAAGCTTTGGGATTGATATCCAGAAGCTTTGGGATGGATATCCAGAAAAAAGATTTAAGACTAAATCCAAGGCCAAGACCAAATTTCTGATCTGGATATCACTTTCACAAGGTTCTGGATATCCAGAACATTGAATATGGATATCCAGAAGCCTTAAAACTTATATCCAGAAGCCAATTCTAAATTTCAGGATATCACTTACATAAGGTTCTGGATATCCTTTCAAAGAGTTCTGGATATCCAGAAGCTTTATAATTGATATCCAGAAACCTTAAAACTTATATCCAGAAACATTTAATAAATTTCTGGATATACTTTCAAAAGGTTCTGGATATCCTATTAAAAGGTTCTGGATATCCAGAACCTAATTGTGAATACCCCGTCCCGATGCAACGCGCATTCGGAGGTTTGAAATAAATAATCATATAATGTCGAATCGAAATGGGATATTCATTTAGTGACACTCGCTTTAAACCATATTAAAATATTAGTTTAATTTTGAGAGTCGCCACGCCACTTTGATATAGCCCAAAGCTTTGAAAAAAGGCTAAACAGTTAATTGGGTTCGGGGGTCAAGTTACAACAGAAGAAGAAACGTTATCACTCCTATTGCCCGACGGATCGGTCTTTCTAGCATGTGGGGTGTTGGTTGTGTGCGGTGTTTACAGGAATAGATCAAAGAAACGGGATCATGCATAAGGAGGAGGGGAGAGAAAGAATTAGTTAATGATCACACCCTAGAACCTTTGAGTTAGGCCCTCGGAAGGTGCACTAATCAAATTTCATCCTTGGGGAATTGTTGATCATGGGATAATTATAACTAAGGTGGAAGGTAAGAAATAGTTCCTAGATCCATTGGGTTCCTTGGGCGAAACCTTAGATCATCCTCGGCTATTGCATATTTAAATATATTAAAAACAGAGTCCTAAATCTAGCATAAAGGAACAATTAAAATATAATAAACATGCAAATATAATATGACAATAATAATAAAGAACAAAAAATATTAAAAAGAGTCTTACCAATTGTAGCAAGACTTTGGGGTCGAATCTAGGGCGATTCGAAGAGAATAGGAAGAACTGTGGGTAAAACAAGAGTAGTCTCGTTTCTCCCGAGTGAATTGTGTGTTGGAAACTGTAACCGGCTGCACGTATTTATAGTGCTTCGGTACCTGGGCTGGGCCAGATGAAGGGTCGATCGGCCCTAAATATAAGGTCCGATCGGCACAGGAAAGAAGGGTCGATCGACCAATTGCTTTAGGTTCGATCGGCACAATAATAAAGGGTCGATCGGCCATACAGAGGATGAAGGGCCGATCGGCACTTTGATCTGGCGTACTTTCCACGCAGGCAATGACGGCGGAGGTACGGACTAATTGACTGGTTTAAGGGATTTTTAGGGTTTCTATTAATTACACCGGGCCAGGTATTTAGAATACCCTTTTTTCGGACCGGGTACTAACAGTAGCCCCTCGGCGACGCTTCTTGTAAGACAAGTGGGGTCGACGATAGAAAAAATAGGATCCGTCCTGAAAAAAGGGATTTCAGGAGGTAAGAGAATGATTTTGCGGATGCAATGGGTTGGACTCGAACTGAGTCGCAAAAAGATGACCAGGTAGGTCAAGCGGCTGGACCCACGCCGGGCTACCTACGTATCCTAAAAGGAATCAAGCCAAGTCGTAGTTCGAAAAAGTGAGAACGTGCAAGACGTACCCAAAGAAGGTATATGTGAGACGGACTCAAAGGAGGTGCGGGGCGGACCCTTTGAAATGCGGGACGGACCCTTTGAAGGTGCGGGACGGACCCTCTGAGATACAGGACGGACCTTTTGAAGGTACGGGACGGACCCTTTGAAGATGCGGGACGGACCCTTTGAAGATGCGGGACGGACCCTTGAAATGGAGGATAGACCTCTGAAATGCGGGACGGACCCTTGAAATGGAGGATAGACCTCTGAAATGCGGGACGGACCCTTTGAAGATGCGGGACGGACCCTTGAAATGGAGGATAGACCTCTGAAATGTGGGGCGGACCCTTTGAAGGTGCAGGACGGACCCTTTGAAGATACAGGACGGACCTTTTGAAATGGAGGATAGACCTCTGAAATGCGGGACGGACCCTTTGATATGCGGGACGGACCCTTTGAAGGTACGGGACGGACCCTTTGAAGATGCGGGACGGACCCTTGAAATGGAGGATAGACCTCTAAAATGCGGGAGCGGACCCTGCCAAAGGACTTAGGCTGCTTTTGCGATGAAGAATAGTTGTGTGAATTGATTGGGATTATTATGGCTTCCCGAGCCGAAGAACCAAGCGATTAAAAGATTGGGATAATTATTGCTAAGGCTTAGAGAGGAGTCTTGTCTCCTAGGCTTAAGGCTAGGGTTTTAGAGAGGCATTTGTCACCTAGGCTTAAGGCTAGGGTTTAGAGAGGTATTTGTCACCTAGACATGAGGCTAGGGTTTAGAGAGGTATTTGTCACCTAGACATGAGGCTAGGGTTTAGAGAGGTATTTGTCACCTAGGCTTGAGGCTAGGGTTTAGCAGGGTATTTGTCACCTAGGCTTGAGGCTAGGGTTTAGAGAGGTATTTGTCACCTAGGCTTAAGGCTAGGGTTTAGCAGGGTATTTGTCACCTAGGCTTGAGGCTAGGGTTTAGAAGGGTATTTGTCACCTAGGCTTGAGGCTAGGGTTTAGAAGGGTATTTGTCACCTAGGCTTGAGGCTAGAGTTTAGAGAGGTATTTGTCACCTAGGCTTAAGGCTAGGGTTTAGAGAGGTATTTGTCACCTAGGCTTAAGGCTAGGGTTTAGAGAGATATTTGTCACCTAGACATGAGGCTAGGGTTTAGAGAGGTATTTGTCACCTAGGCTTAAGGCTAGGGTTTTACATTTGCGGTAAGTCTAAACAAGGCAGTTTGAGCAGAAAGGTTATTGGTTTAAACTAGGCGAGGCCGAGTAAGTGTCGATGATAGAAGGTGGGATTAGGTAGGTTTGATGTCCAGAGATAAGGGCCGAGTCATCTTGAGAGTCACAGAGATACGTTTTTGATAGATTTGAAGAGTTTGAAAATTTGTGGAGACCAAAGAGTGATTTTTGTAAACAAGGTACCAAGGAGGACAGTATTTTGAAAGCATGTTTATTTGATAAAGAGGCCTTATGATTAATCATGTTTCTAACTAACTCAAAGAGTTTGCCACATGCTGATCTTGATGACAAGGGATGCCCTTCATGCTAGATATGACTTCATTGGAGCTCCGATTTTTGTTAGAGCACATAGTCGACCCATTTTTGTTGAGGGGAGCCCCAATGTTTGATGAAGTGACCTTGGCGAAGTCCCAGTTGATGATGAATGGCGAAGCCCCAGTTGATGATGCAAAGCAAACCTGAAGGGAATGGCGAAGCCCCAGTTGATGATGCAGAGCAAACCTGAAGGGAATGGCGAAGCCCCAGTTGATGATGCAGAGCAAACCTGAAGAGAGCCTGAGAGAACAGCTTAACAAAAGCCCCAGCTTGGAGAGATTCAATGCATCCCTATTTGCAGACAGAGTCATCTTGCGGCCACGGGGGCGACCCCTCATTTCGAACAATGGTCAATCAGTCGCTGGACAAGACTCGGAAATGTATATGTGCAGGGGCGCATTTTTTCGAAGGTGGGAATGGATCCCGAGTTCGTGTATGACACTTTCGCTTTTGGGTTTGACTCTTTTGGGAGAGTATAAGCATCACAAGGTGTGGAAAAGTGTATGGAAGCCCCTGTGCAGAAAGACAGGTGTTTGGCTCTATTTTCCTATAATGTAGAAAAAGAAGACTTGTCGAGACATTTGAAGAATTATTTTATTCGAAATTATATCTTGATTGCTCGTGAATGGACCTCGATTGGTTTATCAAATTCCAATTATATAGGTAAACAAATGAATGTTTTGATTTGAAGGTGAAATCTGGCTTGTCTTTAGAAGGAGAAGGATGTTCCGTTGTTGCTTCTTTGCTGTTCGGTGGTAATTGTGGTGCGGGCTGCCGTTGCATTGATCTCATTCATGGGAAAGAATGAAAAATAGAAAAAAGATTGGGGTGGAAGAAAAGGTGGGAATTGACTGATTATAACCCTAAGATTTTTTCATTCCTTCAAGTGAAGATTCTTTGTTCCTTTGTTCTCGCATGGCCAGGGGAGTAGTCCACAGCGCGTGTCTCCTTGCTTTTACCGGAGTGCCGGCTGAGAGGCACGGATGCGAAGCCCAGTGAGACTTTTGCGGACGGTGTTTGAGGAGTCGAATGAACGAATTTCAAGAATAGGACAAGTTCCCAAACTTTTGAGAGAATATGTAATATGCTCACGTAGGATAACAAGTGACTCAAAAATCTGAATATGCATTTCTTTTAAATAATCTTTTGAGAATGCCATCCGGTAGCGGTTGTAGCTGGGCTTTGGATTGCGATCGATCATTAGGTGATGATTAACATGACCTCTTAAAGTGAGAGGTCGATTTGGGCCTTTCTTTGAGTGTTTGGGATTTCTAAGGTGAAGGGATTTTCTTGTTGTTGCCTCTTCGGGACCTCTAAGAGTGAGGTTAACTTTGATTTTGGCAAGGTCGAGGGTGGTGATGGAATCCTCTAAAAGTGAGAGGATGGACTTTGGAATGGGTTTATGGGATTTGTCCAAGAGGGAATCTTTGTTGCTTCTTCTCGCGAGTTTGTTGTGGTTTCAGCAAGTAACTTGATCATGATAGGATCTTCACTCGACGTCTCATTTTCACAACCTTTTAGATGGGAGGTTCACTTCGGAGTGATGGAGGTTGTTTTTTTTTTTTTTTTTTTTTTTTTTTTTTTTTAAACACCCTCTTATCGAGAAAGGCCTTCGGATTTGCTTGCTCGCGATAGCCCCTAGTGTATGCCTTAGGATGGTTTTACCTTTTCCCTCTTGGGTTTGGAGGTGGTCCCTTCGAGGGAGCCCCTTGTATGAGTTTCTTTTGCATTCCGCCTTTCTTGAGCTTGGAGGTGATTACTTCCTTTGTGAGTCGAGGGAGCCCCTAGTATGGGCTTCTTCCTTAGGGTCTCAAAACTTGTCGATCTTGAAATGAAAGGGTATTATTTAGTGAGGATAAGGTTATGGCTTCCTATGGTGAGAGGTTTAAACTTCAATTACTATTGGATAGCATTCTCAAAAGAGTATTTAAAATAAATGCAAACTCAATTAACCGACTTATTAAGTAAGGCAGAATATATTCGGACCATAAGAAAGATATGTGAGCATATTCAATGAAAGCTTATCAATCGAATGGAAAATCGGAAGGAGACGCGAGATTGGGGGTTGGTGAGCCTCAAGTTGATATTCATGCGGCACTTGTGGAGGATAGGAACAACTCCTTGCATCTTCTTTAAATTGCGGTGGCGTGAGCAGCTATTTTCTGATGATGAGCAACAACGGTCTTTGTGCTTGTCTTGACCATATGGAAAGGAGGTCAAGTGGGGGAGAGTGTATTTGGGGAAGTGTAGGCTCGAGGGAGCATAGGGGGAGTGTACAAGGAGAGGGTCTAGCGATAGTGTATGGAAAGTATATGGTGGAGTATGGGAAGAGTGTATGAGAGAGGGATGTATAGAGATGGTGTATATAAGGAAGGGACGGTGAGTTGTTTACTCCAATCAAAGCATTCATTCATTGTTTACTTTATTAGCCGGTGGGTTAATCAGTGAGATTAGCAATCAAGTGATAATTATAAATAAAACAATTCTTCTTGAAAGTAATGCGAGATTATGTCTCAAGTCTAGAGAGAAAAGAAAGAAAGACTCTTTTATTATTGAAGCAACTAATCTAAAGTGGACATTACATATCAATGCCCAAAGTGGAAGTAAGAAAGACACACTAGAACCTACAAGACTGAATGAATCTAAATCCTTCCTTGAAGTACGAGGGTTTCTTCATTAATGAGGCCTTGGTTGATCAAATTTTGAATCAAGCGTTTCAGCCGCTTACAGTTGTCAGTGGTATGCCCAATGTACTTGTGGTATCTGCAAAACTTGGATGTATCCAAGTTAGATCTCGGGTTAATAGGCTTGTAATTCTCGAGCGGCTTGATCAAACTCTTTTCCACCAAAATGTCGAAGAACTCACCCGAGGCATTCCTAAGTCATCAAAATGTTCCTTGTTGATCTCCTTCTCGGGTATTGGTGCCTTTCGTTGGTTGGTGGCCACGGCGGGCATCCTGAATGAGACATTACGATGTGTTGGACCATAAGTGGGACCATAAGCATGTGGATGATAGGGACTCTGGAATTGCACAGGAGGAGGATCTCTTCTCAAGCACTCGTGAATGCAAGACAAATGGTATTGCTCAATTTCATGCATGTCTTTGAGGAGGTTGATCACTCCCAACCTCATGTATGAGACTTCTTTAAGGGCTCCAATGCTTTTCTCCATAGACATGATGCGAGTGCAGCAGAACATACGGCGAGTCAAACCAATGAGTTGAATTAGACTCACAATTAATCTTAAGGCATCTCAGAAAATAGTTGATCTCCACAATTTGAGAGTTTGGCCGTGAAGTTGCCTACGTAACCCTTACCATTTAAGGTATGAGTCTCAGGTCACCGTAGTTCGAGGGCCCCGATTGATGATACAACCGGGGTTAAGTTTAGAGAAAGAGAGAGGATAAATGTAAAAGAGTCCGTTTGGTGAAAAAAAGGAGAGGAAGATGACTCGATCCTTGGTCAAATATAAGTGAGGGCGATCTAGACGAGCTAATCGGACTTGGTAAGTTGGCTTAGGTAGGCCCTAGATGGTGGTTTGATCTATATGGGTCGAGAGAGGTTTGATCTAGGTGGGTCTTTGGCTGAAGGGTGCTAGAGATAAAGGATCTAAACTATGGATGGTTTTAAGGCTAAGGGAGCAAACTGTGGATGGTTCAAGAGATAAGAGGTAGAACTTTGAAGGGTCCTAACTTGAAGGATGTAGACCGTGGGTGGTCAAAGGTAGAGGAATGGACCATGGATGGTCCAAGAGACGAGGGGTGGACCTCGAAGAGTCTCAGGTGGAAGGGTGGACCTTTAATGGTCCTAGATAGAGAGAGTGGACCTCGAAGGGTCCTAAATTGAGGAGTGGACCTTGAACGTTACAAAGTAGAGGAAGTGGACCTAGAAGGGTCCAAAAGATGAAGAGTGGACCTCGAACGGTCCAAGATATGAGGAGTGTGGACCTTGAAGGGTCCAAGAGATGAGGAGTGGACCTTAAAGGGTCCAAGAGAAGAGGAGTGGACCTTAAAGGGTCCAAGAGAAGAGGAGTGGACCTTAAAGGGTCCAAGAGAAGAGGAGTGAACCTTGAAGGGTCCAAGAGAAGAGGAGCGGACCTTGAAGGGTCCAAGAGAAGAAGAGCGGATTGAACGGTCCAAGATATGAGGAGCGGACCTTGAACGGCCCAAGATATGAGGAGTGGACCTTGAACGGTCCAAGATATGAGAAGTGGACCTTGAATGGTCCAAGATTGGGAGAGTGGACATAGTATAGGAAGAGCACCACGAAGGGTCATAGAGTGGACCTTGAACGGTCCAAGATAGAGAGACTGATCCTAGAGCGGTCCGCAATAGAGGGTGTGGACCTTGAAGGGTCCAAGAAGTAAAGAGCGGACCTCGGAGGGTCCTAGAAATGGAGAGTGGACCTCGAAGGGTCCTAGAAATGAGGAGTGGACCTCGGAGGGTCCTAGAAATAAGGAGTGGACTTCGGAGGGTCCTATAAATGAGGAGCGGACCTCGGAGGGTCCTAGAAGTGAGGAGCGGACCTCGGAGGGTCCTAGAAATGAGGATCGGACCTTCCGAGGTCCTAGAAATGGAGAGTGGACCTCGGAGGGTCCTAGAAATGGAGAGTGGACCTCGGAGGGTCCTAGAAATGGAGAGCGGACCTCGGAGGGTCCTAGAAATGAAGAGCGGACCTCGGAGGGTCCTAGAAGTGAGGAGCGGACCTCAGAGGGTCCTAGAAGTGAAGAGCGGACCTCGGAGGGTCCTAGAAATGAGGAGCGGACCTCGGAGGGTCCTAGAAGTGAAGAGCGGACCTCGGAGGGTCTTAGAAATGAAGAGCGGACCTCGGAGGGTCCTAGAAATGAGGAGCGGACCTCGGAGGGTCCTAGAAATGAGGAGCAATTAAGCATTTTATTTACAAAAAAGCCCTCTATTTTTTATATAGAACCTACTCTTGGTTGGAAGGGATACCCCTTTTTCGCAACTAACTAAAGGTCCTAAAGTGGTGGATCCTAATGACTAACCGTCTCATATAGACATTTAAGATGATATATATGGGAAGTACTACAGACCCATGATAGGACAAGATCAAGCATTCAAACTTTACATGGTACGTCCTTTAAAAGGAAATCAAATTTTTTGTGCTCTTTTCTCTCTATAGATCTTGACTTATCACTGATTCGTAGTGACTCAACATAAAGACCTTATTAATTGTCTACATGAAAAAGCTAGTCAAACCAACCGGTCACAAGGAGTGTATTCTTAGCAAAGTGGGTGACACAAGGGTTAGATTTCAGGCTCCCACCGTGCAGCCGAAGCGCACTGATGAGTGGATGGCCAAGTGAGACTCGGAAGGGAGGCAACATGATCACCACACTTCCCGCACTTTGGCTTCTCCGAAGGGTTAAGGGGTAGCTGTGCAGTGTGACACGGACTCTAGTGGTAGTGTGAGGTAAAAAGTCTAATTCTTTTTTTAAGGAAAAAAGAAAAAGATTTTTTTTTATGAGATGCACGCATGCAATGCAACAGTTAAGAATAGGAGAAAAAGAAAAAGGAAGTAAAATACAACACCATACAAGAAAACGAAAGTCTGACCCACTTAGTTTGAAAAAGTTTCAAAACAAGTCCCCAGCGGAGTCGCCACTGTGAATACCCCATCCCGATGCAACGCGCATTCGGAGGTTTGAAATAAATAATCATATAATGTCGAATCGAAATGGGATATTCATTTAGTGACACTCGCTTTAAACCATATTAAAATATTAGTTTAATTTTGAGAGTCGCCACGCCACTTTGATATAGCCCAAAGCTTTGAAAAAAGGCTAAACAGTTAATTGGGTTCGGGGGTCAAGTTACAACAGAAGAAGAAACGTTATCACTCCTATTGCCCGACGGATCGGTCTTTCTAGCATGTGGGGTGTTGGTTGTGTGCGGTGTTTACAGGAATAGATCAAAGAAACGGGATCATGCATAAGGAGGAGGGGAGAGAAAGAATTAGTTAATGATCACACCCTAGAACCTTTGAGTTAGGCCCTCGGAAGGTGCACTAATCAACGTTCATCCTTGGGGAATTGTTGATCATGGGATAATTATAACTAAGGTGGAAGGTAAGAAATAGTTCCTAGATCCATTGGGTTCCTTGGGCGAAACCTTAGATCATCCTCGGCTATTGCATATTTAAATATATTAAAACAGTCCTAAATCTAGCATAAAGGAACAATTAAAATATAATAAACATGCAAATATAATATGACAATAATAATAAAGAACAAAAAATATTAAAAAGAGTCTTACCAATTGTAGCAAGACTTTGGGGTCGAATCTAGGGCGATTCGAAGAGAATAGGAAGAATTGTGGGTAAAACAAGAGTAGTCTCGTTTCTCCCGAATGAATTGTGTGTTGGAAACTGTAACCGGCTGCACGTATTTATAGTGCTTCGGTACCTGGGCTGGGCCAGATGAAGGGTCGATCGGCCCTAAAAATAAGGTTCGATCGGCACAGGAAAGAAGGGTCGATCGACCAATTGCTTTAGGTTCGATCGGCACAATAATAAAGGGTCGATCGGCCATACAGAGGATGAAGGGCCGATCGGCACTTTGATCTGGCGTACTTTCCACGCAGGCAATGACGGCGGAGGTACGGACTAATTGACTGGTTTAAGGGATTTTTAGGGTTTCTATTAATTACACCGGGCCAGGTATTTAGAATACCCTTTTTTCGGACCGGGTACTAACACTAATCAAGCCCAGAGCACTCAAGAATCTTAACAGCCTCTTCCTCTTCATAACAACAGAAGGTAATTGATAAACCCTATATGCACTGTACCCAGAAAACCCTAACGCTGCGGCTAGAACAACCCATTTCTTCCTCCTCTGAGCATAATTCACACCCAACTTTACTAATTCCAAATTCATTCAACAGGATTCTTTGGGGGTTGGATAATAACAAGAAATTTGAAGTGGGTTCAATTCAAATGTCAAAAATCAATGAAAGTGATAAAGCAAATTGGACGAACGAACCGAGTGACGCTAAAACAGTTGTGGTGGCGAGGGATTTTGTTTCAATTGCAAAACCTAAAAAATTGGGGCTGTATAGAACGAACGTGCCATTCCGACGGGAACGATGGAAAAAACCCGTTTCTCCATAAATTATGGAGAAACCGTTTCTCCCTAGATTTTGTGTTATTTATATTAACTCATCATGAACATAATTATGATATTCATTTTCAATTTAACTTATTTAATTTTGAGAAGAACAATCAAAATCCTAAAAAAAAACTAACAATTGTGTTAAATGAAATTCTCCCCCCCCCCCAAACACTCCACTTCCTCATCAAACCCAACCCACTTCTTCCTCTCCCTCTTTCGAAATACCAATTCATACTGTGAGGGCTCTCCCCAACTCCAGGACCTATACTCGTGTCCTAAGCTGGAGGGTCCTCAAAATACACCTTTTAAAAAAACTTTTCTTTAATTAACTTGAAAAGTATATTACTTTTTTTTCAAAACCATTTCAAAATAACCCCTCTACTCGGAGGTAATATATAAACCTGCTTTCAAACCAAAACCTGTTTAAACGTAACAGTACAAATATACAGGCTTACACAAGCCTATTTTAACATAACCCCAGGATTAATTACAAAAGCGACACATTTGAAACCCTGTTTATAACAGTTTTATATACAAGCTTTTCCCAAAAGAATACCAACAACCACAACCCCAACTCCCAACACAACATACCCTGACAACCCAAAAGATGTCCAAACTCCTCCCTGGCCTCACCGGTCCGGTCCTCCTGTCTCAGCCGGATCTAAAACAATAATGGGAGAAGGGGTGAGAATAAATCTCAATAAGTTATTATGCATGCAACAATATGCCATATAACGTGCAACACATTAATAGGCTGCTCAGTAACAATTATGCAACACCAACCAGGTTGCTCATATAATATACAACACACACCAGTTGCTCATAACCAAATATGCAACGCCTACAGGTTGCTCATGTAATATGCAACACACATCGGTCAAGCCACAATTGGGAAAACCGTAAACACTTTAAGTTACCTTTTCCACCTGAATAATCAGTCATATAGAACATATAAGTCTCCCAGCTATCTGTAGGGCAGATGGCACGATACAGAAGTGACCAATTATAATATAATAACTCTCATTTATCTGTAAGGCTTTTGGCACAATACAGTCCCACATAAAGTGGCCAATCCCACATCAAGTGGCCAATTCCACATTTGTGACCACAGACATGCCATGTCACCTTATCGTGTAACATTCACATCTATCTGTAAGGCTTTCGGCACGATACAACAGTGGCTATTCCCATGTCTGTGGCCAGCAGACAGGCCAAGTCATAGGTATAATATAATTCAATCACTTATAGAACAAATCTATACTTGATTGTATTCTACTATACCCATAACAGCAGATCATATAATCATATCCAAGTACATAAACAGTTACTTGTAATTACATCCACACATAGGGATATCAATATATAACATGTTAATATAATCATGTTAAACCATTTCCACAGTGCAACTTACCTTGTAAACACGGTTGAATAATGCCAACCCAATAACATGGTATAATACTCATGCTCAATAAATAAAGTAGTGCAACACATATTTAACGCTATGTGCACATTCAACTATGAACATGTACCCCTTATGGCACAAAGTATCATATAAATCCTACATAGTTATTACAAATTATATAATTCATTAACAGGGTATTACTACTCCTGTCCAACCCAACGAAGTAGTGCACTATACATTTTATGCACTCTAAGAACAATTAACCCTATACATGTCACCACGTAAGGATACAATATCATCTAAGTATCCCTACGCGTTCACCACATAATATTAAATACCATCTCTTAATGTTACAAGTTCAAATACCAAGTTTTATAAACTTTGGTTCAAGTTTCATAATTGCCTTTTAACCATTTTCATGTCATTATTTAAGGCTCTGCCCAATATTATTTTGGCCTATTTCCAAGTTCCACATTGTAGTACTAAACGTGTACTCAATGCCTAGTTAAAGAGTGATTAAGTTTATACTCATTTAACTATACTAAAAAGCTTGTAACCTTGCTATCTTAACACAGTTTTGAGCACGACTCGTGCTGATGGGAACGAGTCATTCCAGAACCCTGCACGACTGATCCACTTACCAAGACTCGTGACCATATTGGTCACTTCTTGTCGCACGACTGCATAACTCATGGTCACGACTCGTGCTACAAGGCACGAGTCGTGCCTAAGCCCAGAAACTGATGTTTATCAGCACATCAGCAGCAATAACAACACACGTCTGCAAGTTCCCAGCTAGTGCAAGGTGATTTAACAACAGTAAATAACCAAGTTGAGACCATAATATACTCCCTTGATCCATAATCAACCCATAAAATGGTGCCACAATTATTTCATGCCTATGTGAATCAATAACACTATAGAGATATCCCCACGTAGAAGTACAATGTAATACACGTAACCCTACGCACTCAAAATATAACGTGGCACATCATCTATAAAGGTTCAATATAAATTTACCCCATTTTGACAACTTTGGTTAACGGTTACAATTGACTTTCAACCAGTTTCGGGACCATACTTAAAGCCCTTCTCAATATCAATTTGGACCATTTAAGATTCCATTATATAGTACTAAAGTTGTACTAAAAGTATAGTGACTAAATCCAAGCTAGTTTATTTAATGCTACAAGCTTGCGAAGTAAGTACTAAACCTTGGTCACTCATTTAACAAGCCGAACTTCAATTTAAACTAAATCAGCAACATGTTCAACTAATCCAGCCCAATTATATGCTTCAAAAATCAGCCACCAAAGACACTAAATTTCAAGCTTCAACCCCAACTTTTCGTATTTTCAGTTCAAACCTGTTTCCATCCCATCCCATTAAAAAAATCCTCATTTAGCATTTCAAGAATAGTTACCTACTTTTCACATAGATATTCAATAAACAATAAACTAAGTACAACCAATATCAATTTTAATATAACTTTGAAAAGCCAAAATTAACTACCAGTTCTCGTTTTTCCCAGTTGAACCAAACCCATTTTCTTTCCATTTCAACATTAAAATAAAATGATCCGACTTCACCAAAGATCATTTATAACACATTTTAACATCATTTACTTGGCAAGAACAATTATTTAAACAAAACCATAATAACTTACCAAATTTAGTCGAAATGAAAATAAGATTTGATCGGCTACTCTTGTTTTAATCGACCCACTGATCCCAAATATGCAGTCAGAATTTGAAACGGAGCAGCGGTTGAATTGTTGTGAATTTCTGAAGGTAACCCTAGGTTTATGGAATGATACGTAAAGAGAGAAGGTACTGAGGGAGAACTACCGTGAAGCTTCTGGGATGAGTTGATATTTATATACAATATTTACACCTTGGCTCCTTCTAGAATCTAATAACTACAACAACCACCTTATAGTTACAATTACACTAAAGCTCCTCGATACTTTTATAACATTTTCATTTAAAATTCAAATGTTATAACTTTAACACATTAATACCCATTTGGTTCAATTAGACATTATATAATCAAATTTACTTTAAGTTGGCCAAAATATATATAAATAACCACATAACAGTGCAATAATCATACAATGTCTACCAGGAGAGGCTATGCACCCCACTCCCACGTGCTTCACGTGTGCCCCAAATTGGTGCCTAAGTTTAGGGTCGTGACACATACTATCTTTATTTTATTATTGACATGCACTTCAGTCAAAATTTTAGAAATGATGCCCACCTTATTATTATTACTATCAATATCATATAATTAAAAAATACTTCACACTTAATTAATTTTATCTTAAAGCATATTAAAAATTGAAAAAGGAAAATTTACAAAGTTAATTAGGAAATTTATATTTAAAAAATAGGGTTTTTTTTTCCTTTGTCCGAATCAAATGAAAAAAAAGTCTCAATTTGTAGAGAAAAAAAATTATGAAATTTGGTGTAAAATTTTTTTAAAAAAAATAATTTATTATAAAATAATTGAGGTCAAAGAATTTGGGAGGAAAAACATTTCGTAAATCAAGGTATCCAATCAAATGAAGCCAAGGCATCCAATCAATCCCCAATCAATGACCGCTACGTCGATTTTAATGTGTAATATCTACATTTATGCCACTAATGTAAATGACTAAAATACCCTTAACAGATTTTAAAATTTAATCAGTTGATGTTGACGTTTTTAGCGCCAAATTTCCATTTTGGCCACTTTCTTGATTTTAATATAGTATAGATAATTAGAAAATGTTCAAATATCGCAACATAGTCTAGACACCTAGTGTTGATTAATTAATGAAAAAGAAAAAAATTGCACATTTCCAAAAGTTTTTAAAGAGTGACACTACAAGAAACAGGCTTATTTACGGCGGTTAAAATCCGCCGTAAATAATACGCGCCCCGCCGTATATAGTATTTACGGCGGACTAGCCATTAAATAAATAGATCTAGTATAAATCATCGCCGTATATACTATATACGGCGGGGAAACCGCCGTATATACTATATACGGCGGATATACCACCGCCGTATATAAATGGAATACATACGTATAAAATGGCGTATTTGAGTGATCTTTATACGGCGGAATGTGTAACCGCCGTAAATAAGAGACGAGTCGTCCGCTCCGTGACGAGTCGTCCTGGCCGCACCCCCACTGTGTTCCTCGTCCAAACGAGTCGTCCATGGGACTTTTATACGGCGGTCACTATATCCGCCGTAAATAACTAAATATGGACGACTCGTCCAACAGGCACGAGTCGTCCCATTTACACCCCTATCGGTTCCCTCGTCCCCCTTTGGGCACGAGTCGTCCCTAGGTTTATATGGCGGATTTAGTCACCGCCGTAAATAATCCTATTTTTTTTTTCCCCAGCTTTGTATAATTCATTTTCCCCAAAAATACGTTCACAAAAACCAAATTCAACCTGTACACACACAATATAACAAAAAATACACAAATGCAATCAATATTTACAATCTACATATTAACACAATTAATGTTGAATGTATCCATACATAATAACCATTATACAAAAAAGTTATTAGTTGTTGAATGTATCCAAAATATACAATGTCTAAAATCCACGAACACCTATTCATTACCGTCATTTCCACGTCGTTCCATCCAACGTTTCAATTCATCAATTTGTTGTTGTAACTTAAGGCGTTCATCCTCATTTTTCGGCGTTCCTCCTCAAGTTGTCTTTCAAAATCTGCCCGACCCCCGCCACCGCCTCCGCTGGCGCAAATTTGCCCGAGAAGGTTGGGATTTACCAAACACCTTAGTTTTGTTCAGTACCGCCTCCCATACATCGAACTCTCCCATGGTCATCGAGCCAAACATACCAACAAAAATATCTTCACGCGCCGCGGGAGAGTCCTCCTCGCGCCTCCTCAACCGCATCATTAAGCGTTTCTTGTAACAAAACAACATGTTCAATATAAATGTTTTAACTTTAATTAATATTATGAAAAATGAAGTTAGAAATGAAAAAGTATTCTATAGAATAACAAAACTGAAACAGAAAAGGTTGAAACTTTAACTTACAATCATTTGAGTGGTGGCTTGATCTGCGGGTGTTTTGCCCGTGCGCGTATGTATGAAAACGCTTAAGCGATCAGTTGGTAATCCCTTGTCGCCTCTCTACAATTTATAATAGAATCATTTGACAAAAAAAAAAAATATTTATATACGATACAAAAAGAAACATTAATTGAATTGACAACTGAGAACTAAATTGAACGATGACAAACCTCTTTGATGACTTTGGGATGGGACGTTTTTCCGGTCCTATTCAGGCACGATTGTTTTTCTCGATTCAATTTATTTGTTTCTGATATTTCCTGGAAAAAAAAAGATAATATTAGTATTAATTTGACTACTTATATAAGACATTCACGATAATAGATTGAGATTAATTTGAAATATACCCGAGCCTTGGGCGTACCCCACATCGCAACAACAAGTGTGAAACCCCATCGGGATCCGCAACGCACCCACGCCGGGGCGGGTGAGCCAACGTGCCTTCGTCGATTGATACATCTTATAATGTCAGTTTCAACCGAGTAATAATATTCATAATCGAGTCAATATTCATAACAAAGTCATAACCGAGTAATATTCATAACTATATAATACTTATTATATGCTTGTCTCACATTGTATTTCCAAATACGCCACGCTTTAGCGAGAGAAAGAGCCATAACCGGGAAATACTCCGGAGGAGCATTTGTATTTTCCTATATACACAATTCAACAAAGAAAAAAAAATCAATTGTTAGAGAAGCATAAGACTTTTGACTACGTACTAGAGATATATGTAAGAAATATGGATTACAACTTACCAGAACGTCATTCCATACGTTATTTATGCACTCGTGATTCATCTGAGACCACTCATTAGTTAATGGGAAATGTTCCCCATTTTTAGCAAAAATTCCTATCTGAGTAGCTAATTGTGCCATTTCCCCACCAACTGGTTGACCATAATTATTCCATATTATGATCAATCTCTCTTTACCCCATTTGGCGGTTGGTTTTGCCAACCCTCTTCCTTTAGGGTTAGAGCCCCGACACGGTAATAAATTTTTCCTTGGAGGCATATCTGTCATATGACAATTCAATTATAGCACAAGAATTGGATAAACCAAGTAAAGGACCCAAAAAAACAATCTTATAATATATGTATAAGACCATAAATTTATTATAGGTCTTATGTATCATGTATAAGACCATATATTGGTCTTATAAATGGCCTTATAGAATAACAATGCTTCCAATATACAATTGTAATACTACAAGGTAGATATAGAAATATGAACATTGACAAAACAAAGCAACAACAACAAAACAAAGAAGAACAACAACAACAAAACAAAGAAAGAACAACAATAACAAAACAAAGAAGAATAACAACAACAAAACAAAGAATAACAACAAAACAAAGAAGAACAACAACAACAAAACAAAGAAGAACAACAACAACAAAACAAAGAAGAACAACAACAACAAAACAAAGCAACAACAACAAAACAAAGAAGAACAACAACTTTTCTTTTTTCTTTTTTTTCATTTTTTTTTAAAGAAAAATGATACCGGTACGATGGGATTGTTAGACCACAATTTATCCCAAGCCCCGGGTTAGGGAGCGATACAGGAAGGTTAATGGTTTCCACCTATATACCAAGTATCGTTTTCATTAAAAGTATAAAGTATAACAGAGCTCATTGAAGTTGAAATTGACATATGTAGCAATAATTAGCATAGAGAAAAAAAAAAGAGCTCATTGCATTAGGAGATGGAATGATACAAAGAGATTAACAAGAGATTATATATATATATATATATATATATATATATATATATATATATATATAATATAATATAATATAAAGGCTATTACCAAGAGATTAACAAGCTTAAATAATTTCCAAAGATGAAACATTGAAGTTGAAATTGGCAAGGACCATGGAGAATATTAAATTTGCTGGAGAGGACTCTAAGTGAACCCCTTTTTCAGCTTACATAGAAGTATCCTTCTGAGAGTGACTTCTACAACTTGAAACTAACTTCCCACAACTTCATTCCACTACTCTTAACTGTAAGAACCATGGAGAATATTAAATTTGCTGGACGTATCATAATTATTAAAGTGGTTGCCATGTTGGTTCATATATTTGTTTTTAGTTTACTGGTATTATTGAATTTGACAGAGTACATTAGTATGAATTGTAAGATTTGAAGCTGGTGCATTCAAACCTATAGAAACTTGAGACCTTGTGTGTTTGGATTCTGGATCATATCTGTTATCAGATATTGATAGATAGTTTTTCCAAAACAAGCAGCAAAATATGCTAATAACTTTGAAAGTAGTCCCTTCAAGGTTGAGAGAGTATAAAGAGGGCATTGCAAATTCAATTTCATCAGTTAAATACAAAATATGTGGTGTATTACCTCCAAAATATGTGATTTGAGTGGGAAGCGGGGCGGGGGGAACAACAAACATGACATTACGGGGGGCTCATGGTTGTGGACACATTTGTTATATGTCACATTTAACAAAAAACAAATACCAAATCGGTGGGGAAGCGGGGCAGGGGGAACAACAACCACAAGGAACAACAACAACAACAACACTATAGGGCAAGCCTTGCTTGATACAGAAAAAAAGTATAAAATAGTACGGGGGGCAGGGCTCCGCGGGTACCAAATCGGTGGGGAAGCGAGGCGGGGACATCCCAAAGTAAAAGGAGTACCTGGAGAAGCTAGCAGATGACGGAGGTAGAAAGTAAGGCTGCAACAAGATCCCGTAGGAAATAAGAGTTTGATCAAAAGAAGCGTAACAAATACATATTACAATTAACAATATTAATATTCAATCCAACCATACAAAATAACAAGTTTGATTGAAATATGAAACATAAGTAATAACATTGTCTTAGTAATAGTAAGCAAATAAGATCTAAACAAATACATATTACAATTAACAATATTAATATTCAACCATACAAAATAACAAGTTTGATTGAAACATGAAACATTAATAATAACATCACCGACGAGAGCGGAGGTTTGTCCTCGATAGTAGGTCCGACGGGAAGAACGCTCTCTGTGCACGAGCAGTGGCTCTCGAATGCATCATAGTCAAATAATCCTCCGAAACCGGCTCGTAACTCCGGGGCTCTGTCTCGCATCGCCCAAGCCTCCACTCGCGTATACCGGGCTCCCAAAATGGCAGCTTCATCTTCCAACCCCTCAAACCGATCTTGCACCTCCCCCATCTAGCATCCTCTAAAGTCCGTCGACTCTGTTCCCGAGCGATAACCTCCCCCATCTAGCATCCTCCAAAGCATGCTCGGCTCGCTCCCGAGCGATCCTTGATCGCTCCCGCTCCTCCAAAAATGCCCTCATGGTATCCCACTCGATCAAAAGAACCCTGCCGGGCTCGGTTCTCCTCTCCTCCCCGACCACCCCGTCTCTCCCGATCCTCCTCTTCCCGCTCCTCATCATCCTCCTCATCAACGGGATCCATTTGATCATCAACACCGGCATACGCCAATGCCCGGCTTGTTCACCACTCGAAACGTGGCCCCTACCCCGCAACGGACCGTCCTCCCGGGAGTACCATATTCAAATAATAAAGACCTGTTGTCCGTCGCCCTCCGGTCCCTCACAAACTTGTCATACCGCACTAGTGCCTACGTAATAAAACTCGTGCCCCCATCAATCTCATCGCCTCGGGTTTTCGTTCACCCACACAAGCTTCAAAGAATCAATGTGATCATCCCCCCTATTGATATGTTTCCCTTTTTGGTAAGGGCAAATGCCTCACATCTCCGAACAAAAATATCAACCCAATCAGGAATCACCTGAAAACTCCTCAACCCTGTTCGCAAAAGGTTTACCATAGCCACATTCAATTGAGCGGGCTCTCCGTTTGCCAACCAAGACATAGATAGACCTCTGTAAAATAATTTCCAAGCCGGGTGAGAAAGAGAGGAAGCCTGTAACGACCCCAACCCTAGGCACTCATTTTAAATATTAAATTATATGCTTTTAATATTTATGTTATCTTTATATGTTCAATTATATCTTTAAAATTCTTAAGTTAGGATAAATTGGGTGAAAAGTAAATTTAGGATCTTATAAGAATTTATTGGACATTAAATAAAGAAACTAGGAGAAATAATAAAAATAGGAAAATGTTAAATAATGTAGGGAATTTAAATGAGTAGGATGAATTGATGGGATTAGATATTTTAATTTGGGTAGAGGAAGCCTTGGGTTATTGCCCATGGGGGGGGGCCAAAAATACTCCCTTCCTCCTACCATGCCAAGTGTCACACCCTTCTCAACTCTCTTACTCCCTTCCCCCTTCCCCTCCTTCTTCTCATTCACTACACAAAAATCATCCTAGAGGAAGCTTTGAATCCTCCATGGAAGCTCCCACTCACCAAGCCTTGAAGCCAAGCATTCCTCACCAAAAATCAAGCCTAAGAGCACTTTTAAAGTTGGATCATCTTGGGGAACTCATCTAACTAGAAAGATCAATCTTCCCTTCTAAAATCCAAGTGAGTTGTTATGATTCTCTTCCCCTATGTGTTCATAAGCTTTTGAATATTGTTCTTGTTCTTATAATGATGATTCTTGCTTGGGAAACCTATTGGGAGTTGATTAGTTAGAAAATGAACTTCGTTAAAGTTAGGGTTCATGGAAGATCATTTAAAAGAGTTTGAAAGGGTTTGAAATGGGTAGAGATGATTAATCTAGGATGACTTGGTTGTAAGTTTACATGTTTTGAATGGGACTTGGTAAGATGAAGTTGTTATTTGGTGTTCTTGAACAAGCCATGGTAGAAGGAAAGGATGAACTAGGGTTAAAAGGGAAAAAAATCTGACTTTGGGCTGGTGGAGGCTTGGGCGGTCGCCCAAGGGCCGAGCGGCCGCCCATGCTGGCAGAAACTCTCATTTTCTTGAAAACCCTCTTGGGCGGTCGCCCAAGAGGTTTGGGCGGTCGCCCAAGACCCCAGAAATCCTAACTTCAATTCTGAACCAGAATTCGTTTAGCAATCTTGTGAGGGTCATAACTTAATCATATTAAATCGGAATTGGATGGTTCTTGGGTCTAAATTGGGTGTTTTTCTGAGTACTTTCTGAATGTGATGGTTTCATAGCTAAATAAGTTATCCTTATGTCCCAAAAATCTGATTGGTTACAGCAGGTAGTATTGTACTTTAGAAGTTGAGGGGAAATTGAATAAATCATAGTTAATTCATACGAACTCGAAATTGGATGGTTCAAGAGTCCAAATTGAGTATTTTTAGGTGATCTCTCAAATGGAATTGGTTTTATAAACTAAATATGTAATGATCATTTCCAGATATTCTATTTTACTATGGTGGTGTGTTTATAGTAGTATGATTATTCCGATTGTGAATTATTTGGTGTATGGTTGTGTCGTATTCCCGTTGTGGATTATTTGGCCCGTTGATTATATTGTATCCCGATTGTGGATTATCTGGCGTGTTGAATTCATTGTATCCCGGTGTGGATTATGTGGTTACATTGATACCTTAATTGAACTCATATTCATTGGTAATGTTATGCATAGTGTATTACTTAAATGTTGCATTATGATGTTGGTTGAACATGAGTATATTTTACCATGTTGCTATATTGTTTATCCCATTTTGTGGATTATAATTCAAGTATCTATTATGTGCTTGAATGTGTATATGTTCGGGTGGGTATGATGGATGCCAATCAATTATTGATTTGTTCAATAAGTGATTGAAGGTACATCATATCGGTGACCCTTCCCCACTCTGTGGCCACGGGGTGGGGGTTGTGCAGCTACTGTACTGAGTGATAAGTAGCCTTTACATACTGCTGCGATTAGGAGAAACCGGGGGAATGCTCTGTATGAAGCCAACGGCTCTCTGCAGTGGCGATGATAGTATATGATACTCTAAATATAGGGGTCATATATGTATCCTGTTTTTCTTATATGGATCTCTGGGGTATGAGACCTATAAGCGGTGAATGTGCATGGGGGCAGTTCACCAAAGAGTGGAGTTTTACTCCCAACGTTGTACGACTTATTGTTCAGACGGGAAAAGGTAAAATGAGGTAACGTAAGGTGTTTACTGCTTTCATAATGTGTTATGTGCTACCATGCTATGTGTTGCACTTGGTTTGGCATCTTGCTGCATATCATAATAGCTCATTGAGATTTATTCTCACCCCTCTCCCTTTACTGCTTTAGATTCCGAGACAGGTGACCCGAACCAGTGAGGCCGGGGATTTCATTGTGGACTTTTGCTTTTGGGGCTTGACAAGTTAAGTATAGGAGTGGGTTGTTAGGTGTATTTATTAAGTATTCCTCTTTTGTAATTTGTATGGAAAACGCTTTTGTTAAACAATGTTAATCAGGGTTTTATGTAATTGATCGGATTTCGGTTTATTAAAGTTGTGGTTGGATTTCCTCTAAGTAGGGATATTATCAATTGATTTTTAATTGGAAGTTTGAAAAGTGGTATTCTTTAAAAGGCAAATAAATGTTTTAAAAAGAGAGATGGATTTTCTTAGTTTGAGCTCCCTTAGCTCGGGACACGTGTTAGGTCCCGGGTTGGGGTGCTCACAGTTGGTATCAGAGCTCGGTTAGAATTCTCGGGGTAGAGTCTAGCTGAGTGAGAGTGTGCGATAACTTACGTCGAGTGTTTAATGCAGGAATTTGTTCAATGACAGAAAATAATGTTGTCCAACCAAGGAATCAAGGAAAGGTGAGTTTTGGAAAGATAGATTTCCCCACCATCATTTGAGGTATTTTACCTGTCTCCGGAATTAGGGTTCATACTTTTATAAATCCTCGTGCATTCGTTCTCATGTGGCATTACATTTCATCTTTATGTGCATAATTGGCCTAAAAGTTGTTTTATGTGCTGGAGGTTCTACCCCTATGGGGCCGTGCCTCGAATCATCCTTAAATTATCTTGGTAGTTGTGATTTAGTGGGCATGTATTGCCGGTGGATTTGGTCGAGTTACCAATCCGTGAATCATCGTCATATTAACATGAATTATTTGAGTAGTTATTGTGTTTGAGGAGGACCATCGCAAGAAGCGAGTCTCCTTATCTACGTTTGATTTACCTCCGTGTATAATTGAGTCGGATAAATTATTGATTGATAGTATGTCACATATGCGTAAATGTCGATAGTAGGACCTAAAGAATGTGGAGGTTATGTGTTATATTTAAGTAGAAGAACCTTGAATTATCTCATGTGCGGTGGTAAATGAATTTGTGAACTCTTAGTTGAGGTTAGGTATATGACCTAATTAGGAGTGGTTTATAGTAGTATAACATGCGTGAGTATTTATACATTGGTGTCTCGTGGTAGAGACTAGGTATATGAGACTAGTATTGGAAGTGATAGTCTAAGTGAGATTATATGAGTTATAGAATGTCGCGAGTACAAGATCTTATAGAACTAGTATAACCTTGCCTTAGGTGTTATTAGTGGACTAAGTGGTGTTTTCTATGTGAGTTAAAAAAAAATGGGTTTTCATCAGGTATCATACCAGGACATTGAAGCTTTGAATTGATATAAGGTACTATTTTAGTATTCGGATCCCTAGATAGAGGACACTAATTGGGAGGACAGAATTGATGATTCATTTTGGGAAAATTATTTGATAAAGAAGATAATGAGCGTAGTGAATCTCCATAAGGGTAAATTGTTACTACATTTAGAAAAGATGATACTTGGTGGTTAATTATAAGGTTATAGAGATCTTAAATAGGTAACTGCGAAGAATAAGTATTCGTTAGCACTTGTTGACGATTTGTATGACTGATTTTAGAAACTAGTAGGATACTCAATGGTTATTAGCTGGATTTTTCGGAGTGTTACAATTACAGTGAGAATTTGCTTTAAGGATATACTTAAGACAACATTTATATCTAGTATGACCATTTTGAATTGTGGATTGTGTATTAGTATGGAGATGTAAATAGGGTAAATGCGAAGAAGTATAATAGATACAGTTATTGGTGACTTAAAGGATCAACTTCAGGAATTGGTAATGTATATATATGGTTTGTTTTGAGAGACGATTAGCATTTGATGAGAAAGGAAAATGAGGATGAATCTTATGGGAAGAAAGGATACTTTAGGATGATTATACCCTATAGGTCGATTTAGTTGTGTGACTCATATGAGGGATTAGTGTGATGCTTGAGAGATATTGGCGTTATGCAGATTTTGAGTTGTTGATGGTTAACAAGAAGTAAGTTAGTTTGCACTGTTAAGGTTAATTGCAATTTGAGGATGATTTACCTAGTTTATAATCTTAACGAATGTTTTCGTGTTAATTATCGGTGATAGTAATAAATATTCCGAGATTGTGTTTTCTTATAGGGAATTTAACTAAGTACAAATATTATGTTAGAATTATTTTAAATGTGCTTTAAAACTTTGGATTGTATATTGAACTTCGGTATGAGCAATTGTGCCCTTCGGGGATAGTTGATTTAATAAGGTACGTAAACCGTTTTCGTGTGAATTAAAATGCGTGAGTAATTTAACTATCTACCCTTTGGTATGGGACGGTTGTAGATAATTAAATCACTCGAGTTATTTTGTTAGCTTATCAATCTTTTGAAAATTCTTAAAATTGTGAGTGGTTTAGTTAATTAAAACTGGTATGGGTCGGTTTTAAATAAATAAACCATTCGAGTCTCTTTTGATCTCTTTTATCTATCCTTTGGTATTCTAAAAGATATAATTTGTACGAAGCAAGTAGAAAAGCAACATAGTTCCCTTATAATGATTACTTGTATTCAAGTTTTGATCAGAAATGATTGATAAATTGTGGGGTTATTAATGTGTCGGTCGCAGAGACTCGGTTTTGTTTTGGAGTTGGATCGGCTCCGTTGTGGGCGGCCAACCTTTTGATTGAATATTGATGCATCACTTTGGACACGAACATAATTAGAGCATTGAATTATGTTATATAGTCGACTAGTATTCCGTTTATGGGAATCATGGTCTTATTAGCATGTTTACATTATTATTTTCATAGGCAGTTATTTAATGTTGTATCATGGGAATTGAGAATGAGATAATTGAAATAACTCGTTTTGGGTGAGTCAAGTCTTATACTAGTTGTTTCCAAATGTGGAGTTGGGATATTGCCGTTAGAAGATTTATTAAAATATTTAGAGTTCTAGATTGAGCTTGAGAGTAGTACCGCGATAGATTTTGTGGTTGAGTTACCTTGGAAGTAAAAAGGAGTATGTTGTTTTGTTAGAGAAAGTTGAGTGTATTTCCTACTCTTTGTATATGTATATTGTGATGAGATTCATTGATCAAGTCCTTATATATGTTAGGAGATAGTTTGATTGTATAAATCCCATAATATTGAATGGATTGGGTAGACATCATTGGAAAGATCGTTTTGGAATGAAGGAATACTATTGAGTTTAACTCTGTGAAAATTTGAAGAATCATTATTTGTAGTTGATGATATGCTACGGGCATGTACCATAGATTTAGTAGTCGATAGGACTTAAGGTTACCAATGGTTGTATACGTATAATAGCAGTTATCATTCTAGCATTGAGATAAAACCGTATAAGGCATAGTTTGGGAAGGAAATGTCGATCTCTAATTTGTTGGGGTGAATTTGGAGAAGCTTATAGAGTATTTAAAGTTTTAATGTGATAATGTAATATATTTAGTGACCTAAGTTGTAATACTTTATTTATTTATATTATCATTGAGATCGGAAAATTCGTGTTAGTGATATTCGTATAGTATGCTTGGATCATTAAGTGATAATATCATATTATTAATGGAATTAGAAATTTAAATTCTTTGGGGGAAGAATCACAACACTGAAGAGACTATTTGGAAATTGAAGTTGAAGTATACATGTAATCGATATGGGTTGATCAGTTAGGTAAGTGATAGTCAAATTCGGGACGAATTTTCTTTAAGGGGGAGTGAGTGTAACGACCCCAACCCTAGGCACTCATTTTAAATATTAAATTATATGCTTTTAATATTTATGTTATCTTTATATGTTCAATTATATCTTTAAAATTCTTAAGTTAGGATAAATTGGGTGAAAAGTAAATTTAGGATCTTATAAGAATTTATTGGACATTAAATAAAGAAACTAGGAGAAATAATAAAAATAGGAAAATGTTAAATAATGTAGGGAATTTAAATGAGTAGGATGAATTGATGGGATTAGATATTTTAATTTGGGTAGAGGAAGCCTTGGGTTATTGCCCATGGGGGGGGGCCAAAAATACTCCCTTCCTCCTACCATGCCAAGTGTCACACCCTTCTCAACTCTCTTACTCCCTTCCCCCTTCCCCTCCTTCTTCTCATTCACTACACAAAAATCATCCTAGAGGAAGCTTTGAATCCTCCATGGAAGCTCCCACTCACCAAGCCTTGAAGCCAAGCATTCCTCACCAAAAATCAAGTCTAAGAGCACTTTTAAAGTTGGATCATCTTGGGGAACTCATCTAACTAGAAAGATCAATCTTCCCTTCTAAAATCCAAGTGAGTTGTTATGATTCTCTTCCCCTATGTGTTCATAAGCTTTTGAATATTGTTCTTGTTCTTATAATGATGATTCTTGCTTGGGAAACCTATTGGGAGTTGATTAGTTAGAAAATGAACTTCGTTAAAGTTAGGGTTCATGGAAGATCATTTAAAAGAGTTTGAAAGGGTTTGAAATGGGTAGAGATGATTAATCTAGGATGACTTGGTTGTAAGTTTACATGTTTTGAATGGGACTTGGTAAGATGAAGTTGTTATTTGGTGTTCTTGAACAAGCCATGGTAGAAGGAAAGGATGAACTAGGGTTAAAAAGGAAAAAAATCTGACTTTGGGCTGGCTGGAGGCTTGGGCGGTCGCCCAAGGGGGCTGAGCGGCCGCCCATGCTGGCAGAAACTCTCATTTTCTTGAAAACCCTCTTGGGCGGTCGCCCAAGAGGTTTGGGCGGTCGCCCAAGACCCCAGAAATCCTAACTTCAATTCTGAACCAGAATTCGTTTAGCAATCTTGTGAGGGTCATAACTTAATCATATTAAATCGGAATTGGATGGTTCTTGGGTCTAAATTGGGTGTTTTTCTGAGTACTTTCTGAATGTGATGGTTTCATAGCTAAATAAGTTATCCTTATGTCCCAAAAATCTGATTGGTTACAGCAGGTAGTATTGTACTTTAGAAGTTGAGGGGAAATTGAATAAATCATAGTTAATTCATACGAACTCGAAATTGGATGGTTCAAGAGTCCAAATTGAGTATTTTTAGGTGATCTCTCAAATGGAATTGGTTTTATAAACTAAATATGTAATGATCATTTCCAGATATTCTATTTTACTATGGTGGTGTGTTTATAGTAGTATGATTATTCCGATTGTGAATTATTTGGTGTATGGTTGTGTCGTATTCCCGTTGTGGATTATTTGGCCCGTTGATTATATTGTATCCCGATTGTGGATTATCTGGCGTGTTGAATTCATTGTATCCCGGTGTGGATTATGTGGTTACATTGATACCTTAATTGAACTCATATTCATTGGTAATGTTATGCATAGTGTATTACTTAAATGTTGCATTATGATGTTGGTTGAACATGAGTATATTTTACCATGTTGCTATATTGTTTATCCCATTTTGTGGATTATAATTCAAGTATCTATTATGTGCTTGAATGTGTATATGTTCGGGTGGGTATGATGGATGCCAATCAATTATTGATTTGTTCAATAAGTGATTGAAGGTACATCATATCGGTGACCCTTCCCCACTCTGTGGCCACGGGGTGGGGGTTGTGCAGCTACTGTACTGAGTGATAAGTAGCCTTTACATACTGCTGCGATTAGGAGAAACCGGGGGAATGCTCTGTATGAAGCCAACGGCTCTCTGCAGTGGCGATGATAGTATATGATACTCTAAATATAGGGGTCATATATGTATCCTGTTTTTCTTATATGGATCTATGGGGTATGAGACCTATAAGCGGTGAATGTGCATGGGGGCAGTTCACCAAAGAGTGGAGTTTTACTCCCAACGTTGTACGACTTATTGTTCAGACGGGAAAAGGTAAAATGAGGTAACGTAAGGTGTTTACTGCTTTCATAATGTGTTATGTGCTACCATGCTATGTGTTGCACTTGGTTTGGCATCTTGCTGCATATCATAATAGCTCATTGAGATTTATTCTCACCCCTCTCCCTTTACTGCTTTAGATTCCGAGACAGGTGACCCGAACCAGTGAGGCCGGGGATTTCATTGTGGACTTTTGCTTTTGGGGCTTGACAAGTTAAGTATAGGAGTGGGTTGTTAGGTGTATTTATTAAGTATTCCTCTTTTGTAATTTGTATGGAAAACGCTTTTGTTAAACAATGTTAATCAGGGTTTTATGTAATTGATCGGATTTCGGTTTATTAAAGTTGTGGTTGGATTTCCTCTAAGTAGGGATATTATCAATTGATTTTTAATTGGAAGTTTGAAAAGTGGTATTCTTTAAAAGGCAAATAAATGTTTTAAAAAGAGAGATGGATTTTCTTAGTTTGAGCTCCCTTAGCTCGGGACACGTGTTAGGTCCCGGGTTGGGGTGCTCACAAAGCCCTAAGGTATTTTTTTTTGCAGGGCAATCCTGTGAGCTCCGAAAAGAAAAAACAAGTCCCCCCATCAGACTCGACCCAGTTTCCTCTCGGCTGATCAACCCCAAAGATTTGCCTCAACTCATCATAATCCACTCGATAGGCTTCATCATTCATATGAAACCGAATAGTATTTTCTTGTGACCCCTGGCCTACCTCCAAAGTTGAAAGGAACTCAAGTGAATATCTCAAATACGTAGATGGAGTCTTCCCCAGGAAATTACCTAACCCGGCTTGCGTCATCAATTCTGTTACTAACGTCTCTAAACCCAAATCCCTCAACACCGGCAAATGAAGGAAAGTGGTGACTTGAAATTTCCTACCCTCCAAATTCCGCCATTTTTTCTTTTGAGCGGCGGTCAATTGGGTCAATCCCATATACGGATCATTTGGGACTACGGGCGGCGGGTTTTGTCTACCCTCTTGTTGCTACCCTCTCTCTCCTTAGGAGGCATATTTTCAACACAAAAACCACCTATACATAAGACGGAGAGACACAAATTTTAGTAATAACATTGTCTTAGTAAATAGTAAGCAAATAAGACCTAAACAAATACATATTATATAGAAGTAACAATATTAATATTCAACCATACAAAAATAAGAAGTTTGATTGAAACATGAAACTTAAGTAATAACATTGTCTTAGTAAATAGTAAGCAAATAAGATCTAAACAAATACTACTCAAACTAATCATCATCATTATCGGCCATATCAACATCATCATTATCGGCCATATCAACATCTAGGTCATTGATATTAGTAGTTTCAATCTCGACCCCATCAACTCCCTCTCGCACCCACGATGCTTCTTCGTTAGCAACATTTTCATCCAGATTTTGTGAGCAAAATGGTACCAATTGTGGAATCGAATTTGCAACTTGTTTATCATCATTTGAATATATGTCAAAACTATCTCTTGGCGTAATCCTCATCACAACTTTCCAATCACTTTCTATAGGATCTTTAACATACCAAACTTGCTCGCCTTGAGATGCTAATATGAATGGTTCATCACCAACTCGATTATCCTTATACAACTTGTGATTGAAGTTTACAAGAGTAAATTTTTGCTCATCTTCCATCTTGCTCGTCCTAAGTTATCAACCCAATCACATTTAAACAATACAAATCTTATTGAGTTGCTATAACGAATTTCAAGGATCTCAATCAACTCCCCGTAGAAGTTAACATCCCCTACAATGGGATTATTATCCTTTCGGCTTGCAAAACTTGTCACACTTGCATTCAAAGATGACTCCACTATTTTGAGTTTTCCTTCGTCTATCGACATCCTTCACTCGAAATCGAAAACCATTTATTATGTAAGACTTATACCGCCTCGCATCCATATGAGGACCCAATGCAAGACTCGTAATTCTTTCGGGCACTACATCTTTCGTCGTGCATACCTTTTATAAAAAACAAAATTTAATAAGAAAATATTTAAAACGATAAATTGAAACTATTATATGAAGGTGGTTTCATACTTACATAATCCTTAAACCAGCTAACAAACTTATCATTATGTTCTTTCTCTATAAGATGTCGTTGATTACGAGGTAATGTCTCCCTCAAATGTACACGATGCATTCTGAGCAGATCGAAAATATGAATTAAGTATTAATTTGAAATATAAAAGATATAAGGAATGTAAGCCTCATGTAAGGAATCACTTACTCTAGGTATTGTTCAACATCTTCAGTATTGAAAAGCACATATCTATGCGCTTGTACTCGTGTGATGTAATCAAGGATAATTACCTCTTCTTTTCCTACAAAGCGGCCTAACTCATCACCTTCATCATCATTTCTTCTAGGACGATTGGACTTTGTCTCAATGTCATCCAAATATTGCGTACAAAAAGTCATGCATTCTTCAGCCACAATTGCCTTAGCTATGGAGGCCTCGGGATGGGCTCGATTTCGAACATATAATTTTAATGTAAGTAGAAACCTACAAAAACATTTACTCATGCTAAAGCAGATGTAAAAAAGAATTTAACTTTTTTCAAAGTAAATTTAATATGGATGTACCTCTCTACGGATACATCCAACGAAATTGTATTGGGCCCGCTAGCAAGGCCTCCTCGGCTAAATGCACCTGCAAGTGCTCCATAACATCAAAGAAAGTCGGTGGGAATATTTTCTCGAGAGCACATAGTGTGACAGCCCATCCGATCTTGTATCTTTTCGAGATCGCAAGTGTATTCACCTTTGAGGATAATTGCCAAAGAAATTTGCCAACTCAATGATGGCTTTTACAATGTAAGTAGGCAACACTTTTCGAACCTAAAGGGAGTAGTTGTTGGAGCAAAATATGACTATCATGGCTCTTAAGACCCCAAATAGCTCTTTCCTCTAGATGTACACAACGAGATATGTTTGACGAGTAGCCATCGTGGACTTTGACTCCCTTTAGAACTTTCAAGAATGTGTCTTTATGCTTCTTACTCATTGTAAACCGAGCCGGAGGCATAATATCTTTGCCGATGGAAGCTTTTGTAGATGCAATGGTTTCCGAATGTTCATCACTTTTAGGTCTTTTCTTGCTTTATCATTATCTTTTGATTTCCAGCACCTAACAGAGTATGTAGCACATTATCACACACATTTTTTCAATGTGCATAACATCAAGATTATGACGAACATGATTATTTGCCCAATAAGGCAACTCAAAGAAGATACTCCTCTTTTTCCAATTGTGACACAACTTAGGAACCTTTCTTTTCTCCAACTTGGCTTGTTGCTTCTCACCCTCTTCTCTTTTCCTCTTTTTAATAACATCTTCTATTTTATACTGCTTTCCATATTTTCAACTTGTTTAAGCAATTTTGTTCCAAACAATAACTTGGGCTTATCTCTCACTTCATGAGTACCATCAAAAGAGCCTTTATCCTTACGAAAAGCATGACTCCTAGGCAAGAAGCGTCGATGACCAATATAACAATACTTGCCACCATGATTCAACCATCGTGCTTGAGGTCTCACATTGCAACAAGGGCAAGCATATTCACCTTTAGTGCTCCATCCGCACAACATTCCATATGCAGAAAGTCATTTATTGTCCACAATAGTGAAGCTCGTAAAGTAAACAACTCGTTCCTTGATGCATCATAAGTTGATATACCATCTTCCCACAATTCCTTCAACTCATCAATTAACGGTTGGAGATACACATCTATCTTGTTGCCCGGCCCTTTTGGGCCTTGAGTAAGCACCGACAAGAAGAAATATGGCCAGTTTCATGCATAACCAAGGTGGAAGATTGTATGGCATAAGCACAACCGGCCAAGTACCGTGAGATATAGTCATTGTTCTCGAAAGGATTAAATCCGTCGATGCTAATCCCAATCTAACATTTCGAATTTCACTTGAAAATAATGGATAACGTTCATCGAATTTCTTCCACGCACGAGAGTCTGCAGATGCCTCAAAGACACCATCGTCTATTCTTTTCTGCATGCCATCTCATGAGTGTCGCGGTCTTAGATGACCAATACAACCTTTGCAACCTTGGCTTTAAGGGAAAATACCATACTTTCTTCATCGCTACCTCGCTTGGGAAGTTTATTCTTGCCACTTGTTTCCGCACCTTCACCGCTCCCCCCTTCTTCTTGTTGCTTATATCTAGAGGCTCCACAAATTTCACATTTAGTAAGTTTTTCAGTTTCATTTCGAAACAACATACAATGATTAATGCACGCGTCCCACGTTTTATAACTAAAACCCAAATCCGCAGTCATCTTGCACGCCTCACGATAGGAACTTGGCACTTTCGCCGACCGAGGCAATGCCCTAATGAAAATTTTTAATAAAGAAGTAAATCCCTTATCTGGCCACTCGATAATTAGCCTTCCAAAGTGCATAAGTTCTACAATAAATGAGAGTACCGTAAACTTATCACACCCTTCCCACAAGGCTTGATCAAAGATCTCTCAAAAGTCTAAGAAACTTTGCGGTGGATGCATCCGATTGTACGATTTCTTCAATTCCCGGCTGGTTACTATCCGGCATACCCATCCCTTCATGTACCATTCGCCTCATACAATCTTGCACGCCCAATTCAATTTCAATGCCATCTTCTTGTCCTATCATTATTATCATTCTTACGCGCCGAAATGTACTCTTCCCCGTGCCTAATCCAATTCTTGTAATCTTTTTGAAATCCCACCGCAATACAATGTGATCTCACGGTTGCACGGTCTTCTTGGTAACGATTTGCGCATTTTTTACAAGGACAATATATTTCTTTAACACCAACAGACTTTTTTGAGAATGCAAAATCGAGAAAGTTGTCAACCCTGCATAAATACTCATTTGAAATTCGATTATCCAAATCAATCCAACTTTTGTCCATATATGACTTGACTTGATATTTTTAACGTTAAAATACAACCTATATATAAGACCGAGAGACACAAAGTTTAGAATAAAAATAAACTCATAAACAAACATAGTCTAAATATGTACAACTTTTGGCTCGATATAGATAATATACATTGTTGGAGCCTAGCCTATTAGTCGAACTTGGGCCCATGATATAGTATAACCCTATGACAACATCATTCGTTCTCTCTCACAAGCCCCCTAATTGAGAAGCTAATTTAAGAAACTAGGTTGATGTGCAAAAGAATATGCACATGCAACAAAAGATTTGAAACTATTTTTAGGAACTAGGTTGAAGTGCGCAACATTATTTTTTGAAGTGCGCAACACCAATATATGGACTAATAGATTGAGATTACTAGCACACTAGAGTTAAGGGAATTTACAAGGTTTGCCTTCAAACAAGAAGTCCACGACTAGGTATTGTCTATTTGTTGGAGGCAACTTAGTATCTTAGTAAAGCAAGAAGGAATCATTGGTATCAAGATTCATGATCATGTCACTAGGAAAAGGAAGTATCAACATATAAGTAGAAATCTGAGGTAGGAAAGTTTTGAGATGCAAAGAAAATATATGCAAATAACTAGGATAAAACTTGAAACGCATAAGAAAAAGTCAAGCATTGAGGGAAAACAATAATTGATTGAATTTACATAGCATTATCGCCTTAAGCACAAAGAAAAACACGCTAAAAGACCAACATATATCAAAGAGTAAGTCAACCTTTTGAATAAGAAAAAGTAAGTCAACCTTTTGAATAAGAAAAAGATACAATATAAAGCTTACATAGTCGCATTTATGCTTTGTAACAAACATTGTGAAATCTCTAATCAAGCAATTATTATAAATTATGATACGGAACATTTTTAAAGCGTTTTTTAAGCAAACTTAGTAGAAAGATAAAGTATGGAAAAGAACCTCAGAACACGTAAAAATTGAGTTCAAACTCAGGTTGCATATGACAAGGCGGAGAATAAAATAAAACCAATTTAAGATTGTTCATAAACATAAGCAATTCAAACCTAAAAATACTACTTCATAATAGAAACTCGACCTGTGACTAAACAACCTCCAACCCCTACCCACAAAATAAAGAAATTTATCAACCATAGTCAATCGAGAAAGTCAAGCTTTAGATTAAAGATGTTCTAGGCACAACAACAGACAACAACAACAACAACAGCAAAATCAACAATAACTCAAAACACAAAGAACAAAAAAAACCCGAAAATTAAAAGTAAATTAGAAAAGGGGAAAGAAATGTATACCTGATTGTTGTTGATTGAAGAAATCGGCTGGAGGAGAGAGAGACTGAGATACGCTAGAGGAGAGAAAGAGAGACCGAGTAAGACCAAGACCAAGAACAATAAAAACCAAAAAATTAAAAGTAAATACCAACCTGCTGATTTGGAGGAGAGAAAGAGATCTTCGTTCGTGCCCTAGCTATGGAGATCGTCGGTGCCCTAGCCGCATGGGCTGCTATGGAGGAGAGAAAGAGAGGGAGAGATACCGCGAAACTGAATAGGGAAATTTGGTTTCCCGGTATTTAATGACATTTACGGCGGACGCGTACAAACCGCCGTATATAGTTAACTATTTACGGCGGACGCGTACAAAACCGCCGATAATAGTTAACTATATACGGCGGCTACTTATACACCGCCGTATATAACTTCGATCTCGTACGCCTTCATGTCAAATATACGTATTTACTTATTTACGGCGGTCTAGACCGCCGTATATATTACTTATATACGGCGGTATACATAACCGCCGTATATATATGATATATACGGCGGACGCGTGTCCACCGCCGTAAATGAGCGCCGTAAATAGCCCCTTTTCTTGTAGTGTGAGTAGTATCGATCATTTTTCCACTTTATTTTCACCCATGTTCAAAAATCATTGGCTAAAACCATGTGTTGAATCAATTTCCATTTTCATCCCCTTGATAGTGACATTTTTGGGCTCCAACTTGCCAAATTTAGGTACGACTTTGCTTTAATATATTTATAGATTATAACTGATATATACTTTCATTAGTTTTAACTTTTTATTATAAATTATTTTGGACTCATAATTAATATATTATAATTATATAACATCATTTAAACAAAATATGTTAATATAACAAAAGTTTGCTTATATCATGCAACGCATGAGTGCAATAATAGTTGTGTTAAAATGAGATCATTTAAATATATAAGAATAACATAACTTCAATATTTATTTTTGCCACTCTCATCATTACGATATAGTAGTAAAGATGAATATATAATTTTGCCTTCTATATCACTTACTCATTTCGTTCTTAAATAATAATTGGTATTTTTCAATGAACAAAAAAAAAAACTCTCTTAGTCAAAAAATTAATGATACTTTTTGTCTCAAAAATTATATTTTAGTCACAAAATTTTAGTCCTTTTAAAATTGTTTTCATTAAATTTTTATCATTTAAATATTTTCATTGTATCTTTGTATTTTTCAAAATGTGCTCACTTCGTCAACATTCTCGTCAAAATTTGTTTTTTTCATTTTTAGTCTAAAATTTAAGAATATGATTATAACTGTTTAATGAGTTTATTAGACTAAAAATGAGGTATTTTTTTCAATTTTTCTGAATTAAAAACAATAAATTTTGAAGCTCATTAAACAATTATTTTTTAAATAAATAATTAGAAAACGTTCAAATATTGCAACATAGTCTAGACACCTATTGTTGATTAATTAATGAAAAAGAAAAAAATTGCACATTTCCAAAAATTTTCAAAGAGTGTGAGTAATATAGATCATTTTTCCACTTTCTTTCCACCGATGTTCCAAAACCATTGGCTAAAACCATGTGTTGAATCAATTTCCATTTTCATTCCCTTATAGTGACATTTTTGGGCTCCAACTTGCCAAATTTAGGAACGACTTTGCTTTAATATATTTATAGATTATAACTGATATATTCTTTCATTGGTTTTAACTTTTTATTATAAATTATTTTGGACTCATAATTAATATATTATAATTATATAACATCATTTAAACAAAATATGTTAATATAACAAAAGTTTGCTTATACCATGCAACGCATGAGTGCAATAATAGTTGTGTTAAAAATGAGATCATTTAAATATATAAGAATAACATAACTTCAATATTTATTTTTGCCACTCTCATCATTACAATTTAGTAGTAATGATGAATATAGAATTTTGCCTTTTATATCAATTGCTCATTTCATTCTTAAATAATAATTGGTGTTTTTCAATGAACAAAATAAAATAACAAAAAAACTCTCTTAGTCGAAAATCTAATGATACTTTTTGTGATGTCGAATGAAGCCTTGAGATTGATACCGAACGGAAAACAACCAGAAACAATGGGTTACAAACCCTAGATAAAGAAAGTCTCAGCTTTTCCTTTATTTTCTTTATTCAATAATCAACAAGTCTAATTTTCGGAATTAACATATGACCCTATTTTATATGACTCCTACTACTTGGAAAACAAGTCAAAACCTACTAAAATTACCCCTAAGCTATATGGTAACATAATAGGACTCAAGAATAACAAAATATCTCCTAAATCTATTCTAAAACATCAAAATATTACCTATCTAATAATAATTCCAAAAAAACAAAGAAAATAATAGAAGATAAGTAAATAAAAATTTCGTTTCTGAAGCTGCCAAAATCTGCCTTGTCTCTACCTGCATCATTCTTTCCTTCTTAGAAAAAATTCGACCTCGATTTTGGATTGTTGCTTTTGGAAATACGTCTCAAATTTTATCCTTCAACCGTTGACGCAATGTATACTTACGATTGCTTTTCACTAAATCCATCAAATCCGCCAAAAAATATATAACACAATCTTCAAATAACAATTTCTTGACAGTCTGATGACAAACCTGATCGGACATAGCTCATTGTCCGACCTCCTTTGTCTCGACTTAGCTTTGTCCGACATACGATCCATATCTCATACAGGCATTATTCGGCTACGTCATTCAGTCAGGTCGACCTAGACCCATGCAGCCGACCTCGGCTTGCAAGGCGTACGTTGACCTGCAGAGTTTTAATACGCCTACAACTCTTTCCATAACAGAAGTCCTACAAATCAGGAGTTATATATGGACATGATTTTTTCCACGATCTGATCCGTGATTCTAGGGATCTCATTCAATCCTACGACAATTATAACACATATCAACACCTTTAAATACCTTACAACATCAATGGTTTTGAGGTAATGGCTATTTGTTATTTTGAATACTTCTATTCATTATAATTTATCAGCTCTCATACACCATACTTACTCTCACGCCCGAGGGTCTTCGCCGGAGACCATTCCGGCTAGTCGTAGGTTCCTTGTTTCAGGTCGATTAAAGCCAGTCGATCAACCTAGTTGCTGGTCGTAGGCTGATCAACACGTTTCCTACAACATCATCGCCAATTTCCAGAAATAAGTTCGTTTAATGAAATTTACAATTTTCAAAGTAAGAAGGTTTTGATTAAAAAATGTTAAGGAAAATCTTTTGATAATATTAGAAAATAGTTTTTATTTCTTGAAAGATAATATTAGAAAACAGCTAAGGCAGGCACTTATCACCGTTTTAGTTGTATGACTTTTATTGAAAAGAACAGTTATCTCCTCTCCTTTTTTTTAATTAAATTAGCTTCTTGCTTCAAACAAATTAATAAATCTCAATCATCTTATTTGAATAAATTTGAAATCATGAACATTTTTCTTTTATTTTTTCAATCATTCATATTTATTTTTTGAAAATTAAAATCCATATACTTTTTTTTGAAAAAAGAAAGGATTATTATTTATAGTAGTAGCAGTATTTTTTTTAAAGCGAAATGAGATTTTCAACTATTAAGCCTAATAATTCGGATCTATAAGCCTACAAACATGCATTAATAGTAATTACTATATAACATAATAAATTTATTTTTTAAATAAAAGTATCCAATTTTTGCCTCCAAGACTTCCCTTACCCCCCCCCCTCGGCCCTCCCTATAGTCACCTATATTATCTCCACATTCTTCATTTTTTATTTTTTTTTAAATAAAACCTTCTTCTTTTTTTTTTAGAAAAGCAAAATAAAAAAAATGTCTAACTAATGATCATCTATCTCTCCCCCTTCCATACCACCACCCCATCCACCTATCACAAATTCATCTATCTACCTAAAATTTGCAAATGCATCTCTCATCTCACATATATTACTGAAAAATTATATCCACTTTTTGTAAACAATTTTTTTAACAAACGACAAATCAACTGCATTCACAATAACATAATATATGACACTATACAAACGTCGAAAGTTTAACTCAAACATCAATAGTAGTTCTATCTTTTAACATACAACAAAGATTATTACAATCAATTAAAGGAAAACAACACACCTAATAGACTTCATCTTCTTAATATATGTATAGAGTAATCTCATTTCACCCCTAAAATATTTTATATCTCTTCCCCACTTAATCAATTATACATACATAATTATCTTAATCATTTGAAAAGAAAAATATATTATGTATAAATCTAATAGTGACTTAAATAAATAGATAAGTAAAAAAAAATTATTTCGAATGATTGAAACTCTATATATGTAGAGATATTTAATTTCAACTTTATATATATATATATATATATATATATATATATATATATATATATATATATATATATATATATATATATATATATATATATGTCACAATTCAGAAAAACATCTTTCCATTAATGTAACAACCAAATAATTAATTTTGTAAACAAAAAAAAAATATCATTTATTAGTATACGAACAATAGTAATAATAAATAAATATCATATTTATTTATATTAACTCATCATGAACATAATTATGATATTCATTTTCAATTTAACTTATTTAATTTTGAGAAGAACAATCAAAATCCTAAAAAAAGTAACAATTGTGTTAAATGAAAATTTTCCCCCTAAACACTCCACTTCCTCATCAAACCCAACCCACTTCTTCCTCTCCCTCTTTCGAAATACTAATTCATACTATTTTTATTTTTTAGAATATTGAAATGCACTTCAGTCAAAATTTTAAAAATGATGCCTACCTTTCCCAATATTGGTCTTTATAAATACTAAAATTTTTCAGACGGATAGTAGAATAATTTTATTTTATACTCACTCCGTCCCAGCCGAGGGATACCAAAAATTTGGGCACACAGATTAAGAAAAAGTAAGAGAGATAAAAAGTGGAAGGAAATATTGAGAGTATGAAAAATTAAATAGGAGAGAGAATGAGTGGGATGAATAGTGATTTGATTGGTGTTGTGAGTGTAAAAGTAATATAGGAGAGAGAATGAGTGAGAAAAATAGTAAAGATTCCCTTCCATTTTGGGCAATCTCCATTGGGCTGGGACAGAACAAAAAGGAAATAAGTCTCCACTCGGCTGGGACGGAGGGGGTATTCTTTATTTTTATGTTATATTAATCACCCCAGACCCCACCACTTGTATTTTATTTTATATTCTTTATTTTTATGATTAGTATAATTATTATTATTACTATCAATATCATTTATAATTAAAAAAAAATACTTCACACTTAATTAATTTTACCTTAAAGCATATTAAAAATTTTTAAAGGAAAATTTACATAGTTAATTAGGAAATTTTTTATTTAAAAAATATGGTTTTTTTTCCTGTGTCTGAATCAAATGAAAAAAGTCTCTATTTGTAGGGAATTTTTTTTATGAAATTTGGTGTAATTTTTTTTTTAAGAAAATAAATTTATTATAAAATAATTGAGGTCAAAGAATTTGGGAGGAAAAAAAATTCGTAAATCAAGGCATCCAATCAAATGAAGCCAAGGCATCCAATCAATGCCCGCCACGTCGATTTCAATGTGTAATATCTACATTTATGCCACTAATGTAAATGACTAAAATACCCTTGACAGATTTCCAAATTTAATCAGTTGATGTTGACGTTTTTTAGCGCCAAATTTCCATTTTGGCCACTTTCTTACTTTTAATATAGTATAGATATTTATTTATATTAACTCATCATGAACATAATTATGATATTCATTTTCAATTTAACTTATTTAATTTTGAGAAGAATAATCAAAATCCTAAAAAAACTAACAATTGTGTTAAATGAAAATTTCCCCCACCCCCAAACACTCCACTTCCTCATCAAACCCAACCTACTACTTCCTCTCCCTCTTTCGAAATACCAATTCATACTATCTTTGTTTTTTAGAATATTGACATGCACTTCAGTCAAAATTTTAGAAATGATGCCCACCTTTCTCAATATTGGTCTTTATAAATACTAATTTTTTCAGACGAATAGTAGAATAATTTTATTTTATATTCTTTATTTTTATGTTATATTAATCACCCTAGACCAGGCCACCACCACCTGTATTTTATTTTATATTCTTTAAAAAATAATTAATTTATTATAAAATAGTTGAGGTCAAAGAATTTGGGAGGATAAACATTTCGTAAATCAAGGTATCCAATCAAATGAAGCCAAGGCATCTAATCAATCCCCAATCAATGACCGCTACGTCGATTTTAATGTGTAATATCTACATTTATGCCACTAATGTAAATGACTAAAATACCCTTGACAGATTTTAAAATTTAATCAGTTGATGTTGACCTTTTTAGCGCCAAATTTCCATTTTGGCCACTTTCTTGCTTTTAATATAGTATAGATAATTAGAAAATGTTCAAATATTGCAACATAGTCTAGACACCTAGTGTTGATTAATTAATGAAAAAGAAAAAAATTGCACATTTCCAAAAGTTTGTAAAAAGTGTGAGTAGTATAGATCATTTTTCCACTTTCTTTTCACCGATGTTCCAAAACCATCGGCTAAAACCATGTGTAGAATCAATTTCCATTTTCATCCCCTCATAGTGACATTTTTGGGCTCCAACTTGCCAAATTTAGGAACGACTTTGCTTTAATATATTTATAGATTATAACTGATATATTCTTTCATTAGTTTTAACTTTTTATTATAAATTATTTTGGATTCATAATTAATATATTATAATTATATAACATCATTTAAACAAAATATGTTAATATAACAAAAGTTTGCTTATACCATGCAACGCATGAGTGCAATAATAGTTTTGTTAAAAATGAGATCATTTAAATCCATACTTATAGTATATTAAAGTATGCGAAACTTGATAAGGTGTTGCCACATAAGCCAAAAAAGGCGATTCTTGCATTCTTAGGCTTCCAACTCTTCCACCCCCTAATTAATTTGTGATGTTTTGAATTCTCCCTAATAGCTATTAAAATTCATAGTCTCTAATAGTTATGTGAATGGTTACTTCTTAAATATAATTAGTCGTAGTTAAAGTCTTATAGTATTTATTCAATGTTTCTAGCTATGAAAAGGTATAAGATTTCAAAGTGACTAATTAAAGTAACAAAACTTATAGTCTTCTATAACTATAATTATAAGATGACTAATCAATGATTCTAATACTTGATACATTTACTAATTAATATTAGTGTAATAAATTACTCAAAAGTTCTAGAATATACTTATCACTTATCAACATCTATAGTATAAATGAGACCGGTCCTTGCTACAGTACAATGAACAGTTCCAAGTGCCAAATTTCTCATTTTGCCCTCACTAAGTTGTCCCTTTCCCATTTTTCCCTTAAAAAAAATTTTTAAATTAAAAAAAAAATTAATTTAAAAAAAAAAAACTCGTGTCCTTGGACACGGGCTTTTACTAGCACATATATAAATAGATATAGAAAAGTATTATACTTTCTCTAATACATTACTAGAGAACTACTTCTCTTTTCTAATAGATGAAGTCTTCTGGTAATGACGGATGAAATCGAAAAGTTTGGTAGTCCAAAAGACAAGAAAAAGTTGGGGTTACATACTAAAAATGAGGTTTCTTTTTTTATGTTTTATCACACTTTTTTCTCTATATCTCCTATTGTCTCCATCTTTGCCTTCGTCGTTTGCCGGAAATTTTGTTACCATGACATGCCAAGGTTAGTGTAAGACCCGTATAAGGTGGCTTTATGTGTTTCTTTTTATGTCTATCTAATTTTACCTTTTACTTTAGATATTCATTATATTCTAAAATTTGTATTTTAATTTTGAATTTAGTTCGATTATTTTTCTTATTTAATTTTAATCTTTTCATTTTATTTTTGTGTATTCACATACGGATATTTTGGGACTAATTATATCTTGACTAAAATAGGAACTTTAATTTTAATTTTTATATTTCATTTGTCTTTTGTTTAAATATTCATTTCTATTTAATTTTTGTTTTGTTCTTGATTTTTAGTTTCATTTTCATTTTTAGTGACTTTTCATATTTGTTTTGAATTTATATTTCCTCTGTATATCTCTTGCATTTTTGTGAAGAACTATTTTTTTTTTTTTGTTAATGAATTATGTTTTACATTTAAAATTAAGTTTACATATATGTTTTATTCTATTTTATTTATTTTGATTTGTTTGATTACAAATTATGAAGAACTATAATTTCTTTTTTATTCTTAAGTTTCCTTTTGTCATTATTGGAACATAATTATCCATCATTTTTAGTTTTTGTTTTAATTTTTAAGTAAGTTTCATATTTATTTTGATTATATTGCGATATCCGAAGAAGCATGTTATTTTAAGCTAAATGTAAGTGATGCCGCAGGAAATGTGCTTATCAATCTTCCTCCACGTGGCAGGAGTATTCACCTGACTCCTTGACCTGAAACCAGAACCCACGACTAGCCGGATTTGTCTCCGGCTTAGACCCTCGGACGTGAGAATAAGTATGTGTATTGGAGAGCAAATAATGTATCGAACAAAGATGATATTCAAATGACAAAATTGCAGTTACCTCAAAATCGTTGTAGTGGTAGTGCATTTATAGTTGATGAGTGTGGTATATTTGGCAGGGCTACATGAGCTCCGTGATTTGTGGGACAGTTACATGTTGTGAGAACGTGTCCAGGGATGGCTCCTGAATTATAGGGAACCAGTTATGGAAAGAATAGAAGCACGTGCGCCTGTAATCGTTAGGTCGACGCTTGCTTTGCAAGTCGAGGTCGCCACTTGGGGTTGGGTCGACCTGACTGACGGGTAGGATTGGACCGTACCCGAATTAGAACCTGGATCATAAGGTCGAACTAAGTTAGGTCGGGACCTAGTAGGTAGGACAATGAACTTAAGTCGACTGATCAATAAGATGGGCCTTGAGCCATGTAATAATTGGGTCTAGCCCACTGAGAATGTGGTGGCAATAATTGTTTGAGGACTGGGCTTTACTCGCTTGGCCCAGCTCGACACTTTTGGTATGTTCAGTAAGTTTTCATGATTATTTTTCTTTTATTTGTTGTTTTTGCCTTTTTAATTACAATTTGTCAAGAACTATATCTTTTGCTTTGTTTTTACTCTTTTTTTTTTAATATTGTTTTACAGTTTTGCTTTTTTTTTTGTTAGTTTTCAATTATTTTTATTACATTTATTGCATATTTCTATTTATATTACAATTCACAAAGAACTATATATTTTATTTCATTTTTCATTTTTTATTTTTCATTTTTTATTTTTCATTTTTCATTTTTTATTTCTTATTTTTTATTTTTTATTTTTTATTTTTTATTTTTTATTTTTTATTTTTTATTTTTTATTTTATTTTTTATTTTTTTTTCATTTTTCATTTTTTATTTTTTATTTTTTATTTTATTTTTTATTTTTTACATTTTTATTTATTTTTATTTTATATATATATATATATATATATATATATATATATATATATATATATATATATATATATATATATATATATATATATATATATATATATATATATATATTATTTATTATTTTTATTATTATTTTTTATTTTTTATTTTTTTTTATTTTTATTTTCTTTTATTTTTTTTATTTTTTTTTGTTTTTGTTTTTTGTTTTAACAATGCTTTTAGTTTTTTATTTAATAGTATGTTTTTATTTGTATTTTTTATATTGTTCAATTTATTTTGTAATTTATTTTTGTTTTTCTTTTGATAGTAAGTTTTCATATTTATTTTATTTTTTTGTGGTTTTATTTGTCTATTTTTATTGCAATATATGATCAATTTTACTTCTTGATCCTAATAGTTATTTATGTTATAATTATAGTTATTTTCTTACCTAATTAATTTTATTGTTTGTCGTTATGAGATCATTGGTTTAACTTGATTTCTAGCTTTTGGTAACCGCTTTTAAATTTTCATGTTTGGTTTTAGTTTAATAAAATAATATGCCCTCCGTCTTTATATGAATGTCGAAAAAATTAAATTTTCTCTTGATAAAGAGCAAATTTGAAAAAATATTCGACATTCATATAGGACTAGATGGAGTAATTTTTAAACAAATCATTTAATTTTCTTTTGGTTAGCAAAAAGATTTTCTTTCATATTCATTTTTTCTAATTAGTTGAGTATGGTGTATATATTTATATTTTGTAAAAGATTTTTCTTTTAATAAATATTGATTCTTAAATATTAATTTTTTCTATTTATTTAAATATTTTTTTAATTAAATGTTTTTGTATTTTATTTTTATTTATTTATTGTAATGATTATATTACGTACATTTTAATATCTTCTATGTATTCAGTGTTGCATGTTTTACCTCAAGAATGCCACAATATTTCACATCAAATTTTAGCAATCTCAAAATAGTCCCCAACGCCATTGACCTAGCAAAAATGAAGAAGAGAAAGGTGGATAAAATAAAGTAGATAAGGGAAAAACGTTTAGATGGAACGTATAAGATTGCCCCCCCTAATGGAGTATTTGTTATTGCATTGTAATTTTATTTTTTAATTTTTTAAATTAATTACTTAATTACAATACTTAGTAAAATAATAAAAGTTAAATATATTTGACATATATTGAAACTCAAGTGTGTAGCACCATCTTCATATTAAATACTTGTTACAATAACAATCATTAAGAGACATAGTAATAGATAATATCTATATATTCAAACTTTGAGTCATTTTTCATTTGAGAAATGTTAAAAAGACTGATTGTTAGAAAATACATAAATATATTGCTATCCATTTTAAACTTTTTAGCTTTGCAATTATATAATAAAATATGAAAAAATGAAAAAGAAAATATTGGTATAGTATTTTTTTTTTAGTAATTCACTTTGAAACACAATTTCAGTAAAATCATTATTTATTTTGAAATAAAGAAGCAATAATCAATTTACAATCATAGATGGTGAAATATAAAAGATTGGGCAAGTTCATAGCCATTAATTTGATACATGCATGCATACATTTAATTAATCATAATTAATTTACGTAGTATAATGCTTATAATTTAGATGGAGTTACAGAATTTGAATGTTTGTGTTTGATTTAAAGAATGTAATGTTCATTGAATCACATTCATTATTGTTTAATTTCACTAATGATGACTAGATTCAAAATGGTTTAATTTTCAAAGATATTAAAATTAAATTTCAATATCAATATTTAATAATGAAATACATTTTCATAGATTTTAGTTTCATATTAATATTAGAAAAAGTGAGGTTTATTTCTTTTGTTTAAATAATTAGCTTCATTATTTAAGAATATCATTTCACAAAAATTAATGTTTATGATTTGGTATTTTGCGTATTTTTTATCGAGTTGTACTGTCTTACGTAACTAATAGCTAATGTCATTATAAGTTGTTTTGAAAATATGAAGAGTTTAAGTCATATTCATTTATAGAGGATGAATGTAGTAATCACTTGCAATCATATTTTATATGCATTAGCCTATTTAATTAGCTAATTAATAAACATTCATGTCAGATCCCGTGCGGAGCACGGGCATCACCCTAGTATATAAGAATAACATAACTTCAATAATTATTTTTGCCACTCTCATCATTACAATTTAGTAGTAATGATGAATATAGAATTTTGCCTTTTATATCAGTTACTCATTTCATTCTTAAATAATAATTGGTGTTTTTCAAGGAAAAAAAAAACTCTCTTAGTCGAAAATCTAATGATACTTTTTGTGATGTCGACTGAAGCCTTGAGATTGATACCGAACGGAAAAGAACCAGAAACAATGGGTTACAAACCCTAGATAAAGAAAGCCTCAGCTTTTCCTTTATTTTCTTTATTCAATAATCAACAAGTCTAATTTTCGGAATTGACATATGACCCTATTTTATATGACTCCTACTACTTGGAAAACAAGTCAAAACCTACTAAAATTACCCCTAAGCTATATGGTAACATAATAGGACTCAAGAATAACAAAATATCTCCTAAATCTATTCTAAAACATCAAAATATTACCTATCTAATAATAATTCCAAAAATACAAAGAAAATAATAAAAGATAAGTAAATAAAAATTTCATTTAAAAATTTGCCAAAATCTACGCTTTGTCTCTACTGCATCATTCTTCCCTTCTTAGAAAAAATTCGACCTCGATTTTGGATTGTTGCTTTTGGAAATACGTCTCAAATTTTATCCTTCAGCAGATTGATGCCTTTGTATACTTACGATTGATTTTCACTAAATCCATCAAATCCGCCAAAAAATATATAACACAATCTTCAAATAACAATTTCTTGACAGTCTGATGACAAATCTAATCGGAGAACAACCAATCGAAAGGATCTTCATACGAATAAAAACACTTAACAAACCCAAAATTCCTCGACAATTCATCTTACGAAAATTTTGAACAAGGTGTTTTTCGATCAACCGAGTATGACATTTCCAATTGACAAATATCACAGTCACACATGTCAAAAATCGGAGGTTTTGACCAATCAACAAACTGATCAAAACTATCTAATAAAACAAAGGGTGATGATGGATCATCAAAAACCCTTTCAATAGTAACGATAGATAATGGGACGCGAAATACATCTGGATATGCCATACCTTCAATCCTCAGACTCTCGATTTCTGCCTCGATATCCCTTGAAGGATCTGCCGCATTCCTGGACCCAATTTCGTGACCCTGGTTGAAGGGAGTGACCCCTTCATGAAACTCCATGTCCTCGGATGATAAATCTTAATCTGAAACCATCGGTGGATGCTCCACACGCGCCTGAAAGTTCTGGAGTTGTTGAATCTGCTTTCGCACTTCGTCTACCTCAATATCCTGTATGCCACGTTTCCGATGATGAACATCTTGACTGGAATCCGCTCCACGGTTCCTTCCACGAACATCTTTTCCGCCACGAACACTACGCCCTCGTTCAGCCATCAATATTGATACCTTCGTCCATGGCTCTGATACCAAATGATGTCAAATGAAGCTTTGAGATTGATACCAAACGGAAAAGAACCAGAAACAATGGGTTACATCCTAAATAAAGAAAGCCTCATCTTTTTCCTTTATTTTCTTTATTCAATAATCAACAAGTCTAATTTTCGGAATTGACATATGACCCTATTTTATATGACTCCTACGACTTGAAAAACAAGTCAAAACCTACTAAAATTAACCTAAGGTATATGGTAACATAATAGGACTCAAGAATAACAAAATATCTCCTATTTTTTTTCTAAAACATCAAAATATTACCAATCTAATAATAATTCCGAAAATACAAAGAAAATAATAAGACAAGTAAATAATAATTTTGTTTCTGAAGCTGCCGAAATCTGCCTTGTCTCTACCTGCATCATTTTGTCTCAAAAATCATATTTTAGTCACAAAATTTTAGTCCTTTTTAAATTGGTTTCATTAAATTTTTATTATTTAAATATTTTCAATATATTTTTGCATTTTTCAAAATGTGCTCACTTCGTCAACATTCTCGTCAAAATTTGTTTTTTTCATTTTTAGTCTAAAATTTAAGAATATATATTTAGATTATAACTGTTTAATGAGTTTATTAGACTAAAAATGAGGTATATATTTTTTAATTTTTCTGAATTAAAAACAATAAATTTTAAATTTCATTAAACAATTATTTTTTATCTCATTAAACAATTATTTTTTAAAGAAATAATTAGAAAACGTTCAAATATTGCAACATAGTCTAGACACCTAGTGTTGATTAATAAATGAAAAAGAAAAAAAATTGCACATTTCCAAAAGTTTTCAAAAAGTGTGAGTAGTATAGATCATTTTTGCACTTTCTTTTCACCCATGTTCCAAAACCATTGGCTAAAACCATGTGTTGAATCAATTTTCATTTTCATTCCCTTATAGTGACATTTTTGGGCTCCAATTTGCCAAATTTAGGAACGACTTTGCTTTAATATATTTATAGATTATAACTGATATATCCTATCATTAGTTTTAACTTTTTATTATAAATTATTTTGGACTCATAATTAATATATTATAATTATATAACATCATTTAAACAAAATATGTTAATATAACAAAAGTTTGCTTATACCATACAACGCATGAGTGCAATAATAGTTGTGTTAAAAATGAGATCATTTAAATATATAAGAATAACATAACTTCAATATTTATTTTTGCCACTCTCATCATTACAATTTAGTAGTAATGATGAATATAGAATTTTGCCTTTTATATCAGTTACTCATTTCATTCTTAAATAATAATTGGTGTTTTTCAATGAAAAAAAAAAACTCTCTTAGTCGAAAATCTAATGATACTTTTTGTGATGTCGAATGAAGTCTTGAGATTGATACCGAACGGAAAAGAACCAGAAACAATGAGTTACAAACCCTAGATAAAGAAAGCCTCAGCTTTTCCTTTATTTTCTTTATTCAATAATCAACAAGTCTAATTTTCGGAATTGACATATGACCCTATTTTATATGACTCCTACGACTTGAAAAACAAGTCAAAACCTACTAAAATTACCCCTAAGCTATATGATAATATAATAGGACTCAAGAATAACAAAATATCTCCTAAATATATTCTAAAACATCAAAATATTACCTATCTAATAATAATTCCGAAAATACAAAAGAAAATAATAAAAGATAAGTAAATGAAAATTTCATTTCTGAAGCTGCCAAAATCTGCTTTGTCTCTACCTGCATCATTCTTCCCTTCTTAGAAAAAATTCGACCTCGATTTTGAATTGTTGCTTTTGGAAATACGTCTCAAATTTTATCCTTCAACCGTTGATGCACTGTATACTTACGATTGCTTTTCACTAAATCCATCAAATCCGCCAAAAAATATATAACACAATCTTCAAATAACAATTTCTTGACAGTCTGATGACAAATCTGATCGGAGAACAACCAATCGAAAGGATCTTCATACGGATAAAAACACTTAACGAACCCAAAATTCCTCAACAATTTATCTGACGAAAATTTTGAACAAGGTGTTTTTCGATCAACCGAGTATGACCTTTCCAATTGACAAATATCACAGTCAGAACAGTAACAAAAATTGGAGGTTTTGACCAATCAACAAGGCCGATCAAAACTATCTAATAAAACAAAGGGTGATGATGGATCATCAAAAACCCTTTCATCGGTAATAGATAATGGGGCCCGCGAAATACATCTTAATATGCCATACCTTCAATCTTCGGACTCTCGATTTACGCCTCGATATCCCTTGAAGGATCTGCCGTATTCTGGACCCGATTTCGTGACCACTGGTTGAAGGGAGTGACCTCTTCATGAAACTCCATGTCCTCGGATGATAAATCCAAATGCGAAACCATCGGTGGATGCTCCACACGCGCTGAAAGTTCTGGAGTTGTTGAATGCCTTTCGCACTTCGTGCACCTCAATATCATGTATGCCACGTTTGCGATGATGAACGTCTTGGACCGGAATCCGCTCCACGGTTCCTTCCACGAACATCTTTTTCGCCATGAACACTACGCCCTCGTTCGGCCATCAATATTGATACCCTCGTCCATGGCTCGATACCAAATGATGTCGAATGAAGCCTTGAGATTGATCGAACGGAAAAGAACCGAAACAATGGGTTACAAATCCTAAATAAAGAAAGCCTCGATTTTCCTTTATTTTCTTTATTCAATAATCAACAAGTCTAATTTTCGGAATTGACATATGGCCTTATTTTATATGACTCTACGACTTGAAAAACAAGTCAAAACCTACTAAAATTAACCCTAAGGTATATGGTAACATAATAGGACTCAAGAATAACAAAATATCTCCTAAATTTTTTTCTAAAACATCAAAATATTACCAATCTAATAATAATTCCGAAAATACAAAGAAGATAATAAAAGACAAGTAACTAATAATTTCGTTTCTCAAGCTGCCGAAATCTGCCTTGTCTCTACTGCATCATTTTGTCTCAAAACTCATATTTTGGTCACAAAATTTTAGTCCTTTTTAAATTGTTTTCATTAAATTTTTATTATTTAAACATTTTCATTATAGTTTTGCATTTTTCAAAATGTGCTCATAATCAACATTCTCGTCAATTTTTTTTTTCATTTTTAGTCTAAAATTTAAGAATATATATATTTAGATTATAACTTTTTAATGAGTTTATTAGACTAAAAATGAGGTATATTTTTTTTAATTTTTCTCAATTAAAAACAATAAATTTTAAAGCTCATTAAACAATTATTTTTTAAAGAAATAATTAGAAAATGTTCAAATATTGCAACATAGTCTAGATACTAGTGTTGATTAATTAATGAAAAGAAAAAAATTGCACATTTTCAAAAAAGTTTTCAAAGAGTGTGAGTAGTATAGATCATTTTTCCACTTTCTTTCCACCCATGTTCCAAAATCATTATATGGCTAAAACCATGTGTTGCCCAATCAATTTTCCATTTCATCCCCTTGATAGTGACATTTTTGGCTCCAACTTGCCAAATTTAAGAACGACTTGCTTTTATTATATATTTATAGAATATAACGTATTATTGATATCATAAATTTTAAGTATTCAGAAATTACTTTGGACTCATAATTGATATATTATAAGTATCGGAGAAAATCTTCCGATCATCTAAAAGTTCCTGAGTCAAAAATCTAAAGTTCTACCTCAAAAATCTTATTTTTAGTCATGCAAAATTTTAGTCCTTTTTAAATTCTGTTTTCATTAAATTTTTATTATTTAAATATTTTCTATTGTATTTTCTGCATTTTTCAAAATGTGCTCACTTCGTCAGCACATTTTCGTCAAACTTGTTATTTGCTGACTCTCATTTCTTAGTCTAAAATTTAAGAATATATATTTAGATTATAACTATTTAATGAGTCATTAGAGACTAAAAATGAGGTATTTTTTTCAATTTTTCTCGAATTAAAAACAATAAATTTTAAAGCTCTTCAAACAATTATTTTTTAAAGAAATAATTTGAAATGTTCAAATATTGCAACATATTCTAGACACCTAGTGTTGCCCATGTAATTAATGAAAAAGAAAAAAAATTGCACATTTCCAAAAGTTTTCAAAAGATAGTGTGAGTAGTATAGATCATTTTTCCACTTTTGCTTTCCATTTGATGTTCCAAAACCATTGGTGCAAAACTATTGTGTTGGCTTGTCAATTTACTTCCATTTTTATCCCCTTGGTAGTGACATTTTTGGGCTCAAACTTGCCAAATTTAGGAACGACTTTGCTTTAATAAATTTATAGATTATAACCGATATATACTTTCATTAGTTTTAACTTTTTATTAAAAATTATTTTGACTCATAATTAATATATTATAATTATATAACATCATTTAAACAAAATATGTTAATAAAAAGAATTGTTTAATGAACTTTAAAAATTATTTTTGTAATTCGAAAAATTAAAAAAAAAACCTCATTTTAGTCTAATAAACTCATTAAACAGTTATAATCTAAATATATATAATTAAATTTTAGACTAAATTTATTGTTTTCTAATTATTAATTAAGAATAGTTTTTTTTGTATTAACGATAATTTTTAAATTTAGATGTGGATATTTAATTTGTTTTTTTTTTTCATTTTTAGTCTAAAATTTAAGAATATATATTTAGATTATAACTACTTTTATTATGTTTTCGAGATAGATGATCATTAGTTAGACTTTTTTTTTTTATTTTACTTTTGTAAAAAAAAAAGAAAAAGATTTTATTTTTAAAAATAATAAAAAAATGAAGAATGTGGAGATAATATAGGTAACTATAGGGAGGGCCGAGGGGGGGAGGGGTAAGGAAAGTTTTGGAGGCAAAAATTGGGTACTTTTATTTAAAAAATAAATTCATTGTGTTATATAGTAATTACTATTAATGCATGTTTGTAGGCTTATAGATCCGAATTATTAGGCTTATAAATTCATTATGTTATATTGTAATAATCCTTTCTTTTTTCAAAAAAAAAGTATATGAATTTTTACTTTCAAAAAATAAACATGAATGATTGAAAAAATAAAAGAAAAATGTGCATAATTTCAAATTTCTGCAAATAAGATGATTGAGATTTATTCATTTATTTATTTGTTTGAATCAAGAAAATAATTTAATTGAGAAAAAAAGGTAAGGAGATAATTGTTCTTTTCAATAAAAGTCATACAACTAAAATGGTGATAAGTGTACGCTTAACTGTTTTCTAATATTATCTTTCAAAAATAAAAAACTATTTTCTAAAATTATCAAAAGATTTTCCTTAACATTTTTTAATTAAAACCTTCTTGCTTTGAAAATTATAAATTTCATTAAACGAGACTTATTTATGGAAATTGGCGAATTTCTAGGCTTAAAATTGGAAGTTACTTTTTTATTCTTTGAGTAAGTGATATAAAAGGCTAAATTATATATTCATCTTTACTACTATATCGTAATGATGAGAGTGGCAAAAATAAATATTGAAGTTATGTTATTCTTATATATTTAAATGATCTCATTTTTAACACAACTATTATTGCACTCATGCGTTGTATGGTATAAGAAAACTTTTGTTATATTAACATATTTTGTTTAAATGATGTTATATAATTATAATATATTAATTATGAGTCCAAAATAATTTATAATAAAAAGTTAAAACTAATGAAAGTATATATCGGTTATAATCTATAAATATATTAAAGCAAAGTCGTTCCTAAATTTGGGAAGTTGGAGCCAAAAAATGTCACTATCAAGGCGATGAAAATGGAAATTGATTCAACACATGGTTTTAGCCGATGGTTTTGGAACATGGGTGGAGAGAAAGGGGAAAAATGATCTATACTACTCACTCTATGAAAATTTTTGGAAATGTGCAATTTTTTTTATTTTTCATTAATTAATCAACACTAGGTGTCTAGACTATGTTGCAATATTTGAACGTTTTCTAATTATTTCTTTAAAAAATAATTGTATAATGACTTTTAAAATTTATTGTTTTTAATTCAGAAAAATTAAAAAAAAAACCTCATTTTTAGTCTAATAAACTCATTAAACAGTTATAATCTAAATATATATTCTTAAATTTTAGACTAAAAAAGAAAAAAATAAATTTTGACTAAAAAGTTGACGAAGTGAGCACATTTTGAAAAATGCAAAAATACAATGAAAATATTTAAATAATAAAAATTTAATGAAAACAATTTAAAAAGGACTAAAATTTTGTGACTAAAATATGATTTTTGAGACAAAAAGTATCATTAGATTTTCGACTAAGAGAGTTTTTTTTGTTCATTGCAAAACACCAATTATTATTTAAGAACGAAATGAGTAAGTGATATAAAAGGCTAAATTATGTATTCATCTTTACTACTATATCTTAATGATGAGAGTGGCAAAAAAATAAATATTGAAGTTATGTTATTCTTATATATTTAAATGATCTCATTTTTAACACAACTATTATTGCACTCATGCGTTGCATGGTATAAGCAAACTTTTGTTATATTAACATACTCGTATTTTGTTTAAATGATGTTAAATAATTATAATATATTAATTATGAGTCCAAAATAATTTATAATAAAAAGTTAAAACTAATGAAAGGATATATCGGTTATAATCTATAAATATATTAAAGCAAAGTCGTTCCTAAATTTGGGAAGTTGGAGTCAAAAAATGTCACTATCAAGGGGATGAAAATGGAATTGATTCAACACATGGTTTTAGCCGATGGTTTTGAAACATGGGTGGAAAGAAAGTGGAAAAATGATCTATACTACTCACACTCTTTGAAAACTTTTGGAAATGTGCAATGTTTTTTTATTTTTCATTAATTAATCAACACTAGGCGTCTAGACTATGTTGCAATATTTGAACGTTTTCTAATTATTTCTTTAAAAAATAATTGTATAATGACTTTTAAAATTTATTGCTTTTAATTCAGAAAAATTGAAAAAAAAAACCTCATTTTTAGTCTAATAAACTCATTAAACAGTTATAATCTAAATATATATTCTTAAATTTTAGACTAAAAATGAAAAAAAATAATTTTTGACTAAAATGTTGACGAAGTGAGCACATTTTGAAAAATGCAAAAATACAATGAAAATATTTAAATAATAAAAATTTAATGAAAACAATTTAAAAAGGACTGAAATTTTGGGACTAAAATATGATTTTTGAGACAAAAAGTATCATTAGATTTTCGACTAAGAGAGTTTTTTTTTTCATTGCAAAACACCAATTATTATTTAAGAACGAAATGAGTAAGTGATATAAAAGGCAAAATTATGTATTCATCTTTACTACTATATCGTAATGATGAGAGTGGCAAAAAAATAAATATTGAAGTTATGTTATTCTTATATATTTAAATAATCTCATTTTTAACACAACTATAATTGCACTCATCCATTGCGTGGTATAAGCAAACTTTTGTTATATTAACATATTTTGTTTAAATGATGTTATATAATTATAATATATTAATTATGAGTCCAAAATAATTTATAATAAAAAGTTAAAACTAATGAAAGTATATATCAGTTATAATCTATAAATATATTAAAGCAAAGTCGTTCCTAAATTTGTGAAGTTGGAGCCAAAAAATGTCACTATCAAGGGAATGAAAATGGAAATTGATTCAACACATGGTTTTAGCCGATGGTTTTGGAACATGGGTGGAAAGAAAGTGAAAAAATGAACTATACTACTCACACTCTTTGAAAACTTTTAAAAATGTGCAATTTTTTCCCCTTTTCATTAACTAATCAACACTTAAATGGTGTTCTGAGCTATGTTGCAATATTTGAACGTTTTCTAATTATTTCTTTAAAAAATAATTGTATAATGACTTTTAAAATTTATTGTTTTTAATTCAGAAAAATTGAAAAAAAAAACCTCATTTTTAGTCTAATAAACTCATTAAACAGTTATAATCTAAATATATATTCTTAAATTTAGACTAAAAATGAATTTTTTTTTTTTTTGACTAAAATGTTGACGAAGTGAGCACATTTTGAAAAATGCAAAAATACAATGAAAATATTTAAATAATAAAAATTTAATTAAAACAATTTAAAAAGGACTAAAATTTTGGGACTAAAATATGATTTTTGAGACAAAAAGTATCATTAGATTTTCGACTAAGAGAGTTTTTTTTTTGTTCATTGCAAAACACCAATTATTATTTAAGAACGAAATGAATAAGTGATATAAAAGGCAAAATTATGTATTCATCTTTACTGTATATCGTAATGATGAGAGTGGCAAAAATAAAATAAAAATTGAAGTTATGTTATTCGTATTGACATTGTCATTGAGGTATGGGCGCATGCGCATCTTTCTAATTACTATTCCATGTTTCATTCCAGTTTTATGTCCAAAGAGACCCGAGGCCTCAGCTGGCCCGCAAGCGCCGACCTGTTAACCATACATGCTAGCCTGGCCTGGCCCGGCCCGTGTGTCTACTGACACGGGACAGGTCGGGCCTGCCTCTAACCGCGTCAACAGTCTCACCGAGTGAATTTTTCTACCAGACTAATTAAAGGCATCTGATGAAACAAAGTAAAATGCAGGGAACTGGTGTGTTTGTCGATGGACCAGGTGCTGGAAAGCACATCCAAGCTGGTGCGAAGAAGGTTATTATCACTGCACCAGCAAAAGGTGCCGACATTCCAACCTACGTTGTTGGTGTCAACGAGAAAGATTACGACCATGATGTTGCAAACATTGTCAGGTTAGTATCAATAATCGAGGATAGGTTTTTGAAATTTCACTTCTCGTCTTCCAATCCTAAGTTTTGTCCAACGCTTTTTAATCACATGCAGCAATGCCTCTTGCACAACGAACTGCTTGGCTCCATTCGCGAAAGTCTTGGATGAAGAATTCGGTAACCTAACTTTCCCCTCGGCTTCAAATCATTCCTTTTTTACCCATGGAATTTTTCGACATACATATAATTTTTTTTTGATAAATCTGCAGGAATTGTCAAGGGAACTATGACCACAACTCACTCGTACACTGGTGATCAGGTATTTTACGTTTTTGCCAGACAGTAAAAAAATTGAAACTCATAGCTGTACTAAGTGCTTTAAACGTTGTACAAACAGAGGCTTTTGGATGCTTCTCACCGAGACTTGAGGAGAGCAAGAGCTGCAGCATTGAACATAGTACCAACAAGCACTGGTGCAGCCAAGGCTGTTTCATAAAGGGTGACTCATATAGAGTGCTTAAAGTTTTCTATTTTTTATCGATCACCCAAATCCCAAATGTTTCAGATTTGTTTTTGACTCCTTTTTATTTTTCTTTTTCTTTGTGTGTGTGTGTGGTGGTGGGGGTGGCGGTTGATGGGGTGGGGTGAGGGTGGATGTGGATATGGATAGTACAGAATGAAGATGCTTTATTTGTATAATATTTTAATATTTTTTTATATGATGTACTTAATGTTTTCTATCATAAAATGTTGAAGCTATATCATTGAAAACTTTTCAATGCCACAAATAGGTTGATCCTCAGTTTTCGCTTTTCTTTTAATCACTTTTTCGACTTAGTTTGTCTCTTTGTTTTCAGGTTAGTTTTGATGGTTTTACATAGAAGGTGGTGGGTACTCGATAGTAAATAATAGAGTAGGTTGAAGGTGATGAGAAAAATAATAAAGATAGATTGGGGGTACTGACCCGTGCGGTCCGCACGGGGGGTCGGTACTAGTTTATATTACAATAGAGCTTACAAATAACCGCCACACAATGAAGGGCTAGGATTCATTCTAAAAAAATACAAAGAGTGGTTATGATTCAATTTCTCTATTCTCAACTGTCATAGCAGTTCCTGGGTTTAGCAAACACAATCTCTTTCCTAACCGGCCTGTCATTCTTTCAATCAAACTTCGTCTCTTCTCCTCTCAAACGGGCGAACAACCCACATTCTCTTTACTTCCTATATGACCTCTCCATTCAAGGGAAAGCTCAATGGCATTGCTCTTCGTGTGCCTACTCCTAACGTATCGATGGTTGACCTTGTGATCAACGTTACCAAAAAGGGCATTTCTGCTGAAGATGTAAATGCTGCATTTAGAAAGGCTGCTGATGGACCAATGAAAGGCATATTGGCTGTGTGTGATGAACCGCTCGTGTCAGTTGACTTTCGTTGTTCTGATGTCTCAACAAGCATTGACTCGTCATTGACCATGGTCATGGGAGATGATATGGTCAAGGTTGTCGCTTGGTATGACAATGAATGGGGATACAGGAACCATTTTTTCTTTTTTCATTTTAAGGTTGATTTTTTATAACATTTGAGTTATCGGTTGCAGCCAAAGAGTGGTGGACTTGGCACGCCTAGTAGCAGAGAAATTGTCAGGTGTGGCGACGACGGCTGGAAGTGGAGATTCATTGGAGGACTTTTGCAAGAGCAACCCTGCTGAAGAGGAATGCAAAGTTTACGATTAATTTGGCTGTAATTTTTTTACTGTCGACCTCGGTTTTTGTAATTTTGTTTGGCAAGAAGAAGAGTTGTTCTTTGTACATTGCTTTTTTTTTTTTACTTTTGGATGCTGAATTTGTAATGACAAGTGAGAAGTAAGAAGAATTATAAGTGAAAGACATGATTATCTTCTGAAATGTTTATTCTTCAATGAGATGAGTGTGTGTGTTTGTGTGAGAGAGAGATTGAAGGAGAAAGAGGTTTTCATGGTGGTGGTGGTGGTGTAGGTGGAGGCGGCAGATGGTGTTTGATGGGTGGCGGTGGCTATTGAGGTTGGAGAGTGGGGTAAGATGGATTCAATGTTCATGAATCCTTATGAAATTTTGGTAAATTTTAAATCTAACATTTTTCCTTTCTTGTGTGTTTTGTTATCATAATTAACGAAATAGTCGACAAATGAAAAATTGTTAAGCTTAAGGGGTTAACATTGCAACTTTTTAATAAGTTAAATAAGTATTTCATCCACTTTGTTAACTATGTCAATTTTCGTTTACTTGAGACTCACATTGCAACAAATGTGTAACATTGCATACCCAACTGCAAAAACTGAAACATTAGTAACCACGTTGCAACAACATGTAAACTTAGGGTGGTTGTATGGTAAAATTTGCCCTTACATTAAGGGCATTACGATCCCCGGTGCCAGGCAAGCGCCCGCTTAGGGGATTGGGAGAGGAACCAATTTGCTGTAGAGTCTTTTCCCCGATAATCGCAAGCAGATCGTTCGCTGCGTTCGAACCGTGACCTTATGGTCACAAAGAACCAAATTACCAATATTCAAAGGGTATCATAAGCCTATGGACTCCTTTAAAATGAGATCAATCTTAACCAAAAGCTTCAAAATTGTACACCATTTAACTAAGAAGGGCTTAGTTTGACCTAAATTGTTCATACCCCCGGCAACAGGAACTGCGTGGCAAATGACTCAACCCTACTTCGAAGCTCTGACACTTGACCAGTCAAAGGAAACTCGGGCGATTCGACAAACTTCAAGAAATCTTGTACCTTTGAACCTGGAGCAGACTTTTTAGCTTCTTTTGCAATTTGCACACCCTCGTGGATCAGCTCAGCAGTTAATATAAAGTCTTTTTCCGTGAAACCTCTGGTGGTCATTGCAGGTGTTCCTATGCGTATGCCTCCCGGCACTAATGCGCTTTTATCGCCTACACAATAGTGCAGTGTAAGAACAGTGGGACAGAAAAAGAAACAGCTTAGATTACACTTGGGATGCTTACCAGGCACTGAATTCTTATTAAGGGTGATTGATGCTATGTCAAGAATCTTCTCCACTCGGGCCCCATCAAGACCCTGTAAAAAAAAAAAACGATAAAGACTTTAATCATCCGATTTTAACCATCCTACCATATATACACACTCAATTTCACCTTACCCCCTAACGACATCCAAAAGCATTATCTTTTGTTAATGAAACTTAACAAAACTAACGAGAATCTTCCAAAAACTAACGACATCCAAAAAAGATAGGAACCCACTAGTGGCCTGAGGTCCACAAGAATCAAGTGATTATCACTTCCCCCGGAAACTAGTTTGTATCCTAGCTCAACGAATCGTGCAGCAAGAGCTTTACAGTTAGAAACAATCTGCAAGATGAAGAAACTAAGCTAAATTAGACCCAAAAATAGCCTAAAAACTGGGCCATAATCTGATATTAGCACGAAATGTACAAGACCTGGTTCTGATAAGTCTTAAATTCTGGAGACTGAGCATGCTTCAGGCAGACTGCAAGTCCCCCGATTGTGTGGTTATGTGGACCACCCTGTCAAAATCACTCACCATCTTAAATTTAAAGAAATTTAACTTGTAAAACGGAGACAAATAAACTTGAAATTAAGAGGATATTTCAACATACCTGTAAACCTGGAAAAACAGCATTATTAATGGCAGATTCCATGTCAACACCCAAAACGGGATCCTTTTTGAAGAAGATCATGCCTCCTCTAGGCCCTCTCAGAGACTGAAGTGAGAAAATCCAAGTTAAGTCAACCGGTTACAACATATGGTAGGTCAAAAACTCTAAATTTTGACCTAATCACGTAACATAACAGATAAATCTATATTTAAGAACAATTAGCAATCCTCAGCCTTGCAAGAATGAACTGGTGCCTACCTTGTGTGTTGTGGTCGTTACAATATCACAGTACCCGAAAGGATCAGAGAGGACTTTACCGGCAACAAGTCCACTTATGTGGGCCATATCCATCATGAGAAAAGCGCCCACAGAATCTGCAATCTTTTTATTATTGTATACAAACGAATCATATTAGAATGGGAAAAGTCAAAAGAACGTAGAATATGTGTTTACTGACAAAAGAATGAAAGAAGTACAAACAATTGTACCTTTCTAAAACGAGGAAAGTCAAAATCACGAGGATAAGCACTAGCACCAGCAATAACGAGCTTCGGTCGGAAAAGGGTAGCCGTTTTCTCAAGCATGTCATAATCAATAAGTCCTATACAATATTGAAGGTGAACTTCATATCAGCCCCAGTTCAATATAACATCACGAAATCAACTATTCCGTCTTTGCAATAAAATGGTTACAAAATCTCACCCGTAGATTCGTCAAGCCGGTAAGGCATAGATTCAAAATAGACCGATGTTGCTGATACTCTTCTCTTGGGAGTCATGAAACCATGAGATAAATGTCCCCCATGAGGTAAGTCCAGTCCCTAAGTCAATAAATTCACAAATTAATACTCCCTCCGTCCCAAAAAGTTAGTCCCACTTCTTTGGTTGTTAACTTTAATCAACTTTGAGCAATAATTTAGGTTAGTTCTAATGAAAATCTGAAACTTGTTATTGATACAATATTGTAAATACTATTAATAACAAGTTTTAGATTTTCGTTAAGATAGTTAGAACTAAACTAAATAATTACTCAAGGTTGACTCAAATTAAAACAAAAAAGTGGGACTAACTTTCCCGGATGGAGGGAGCATGAAATAATGTAATCCGAGACAGTAAACTCAAAATGACCAAGACCGGAAGCATGGACACAACTCTCACCATAATGCGATCATGCGGATTAAGAAGTGCCGTATAAACGGCAAAATTAGCTGGTGAACCAGATAATGGTTGAACATTCACACCCCACTTCTTTGCATCCAAATGAAATGCTTCTAAAGCCCTCTGTTGACAAAGTGTTTCCAGCTCATCAATGTGCTCATTTCCTCCATAGTACCTGAAACACGCAACAAAGTCAACATGCAGTACGGAGAAGAACATATAAATTCCTCGTACAAAATTAGTTCACCTTTTGCCTGGAAGACCTTCAGAATACTTGTTCGTAAGGCAGGAACCTACTGCTTCCATTACTGCTCGGGATGTAAAGTTTTCTGATGCAATAAGCTCCAAGCTTCTATATTGGCGTTCCTTCTCCTTGTTAGTGATTGCGTACACTTCTGGATCAGCTTCACTCAATCCATGGTCCACAAAGCTGCTCCCATTACCTGAATAAGAGGATTGACAACACCCATGCATGAAATATGGCCTCAACAAAGATCCTATCAACCATAATTGGATTTACGGGTGAACAATTTTCAGCCCTTATGCTACACATTCAATCAAGAGTAAAAGCTCACGACTTTCTTTCAAATTCAATGCCTATATGGTGCTCCATCCGTCCCTAATTGAATGTCCGAACTTCATAAGGGACACTCTGAAAAGGTGTAATTTTTGTACATTTTAATGGCAAAGATCCATAAATATGCTTGTTATTCACTTTCTAAACATTTAATTTTACGATGATAAAATGAATGGCGGAAAAAGTTTGGTAAAAAATGTTTAGGGACAGTTTTTTGCAAAAAAGGCATTTATTTTGGGACAAAAATTTATTGAATTTGGACATTCATTTAGGGACATAGTAAGAATTTAGCTATCATGAACACAAAGCCAATCTCTCCAAGAACTCTGTTACGTGAAGAGAAATCATTTCAAATGCTATAGAAACTAGAAAACAGATCTCCCAGCATTTAAATGGTTCACCAACAAGATTACAAGAAAAATAAGAAACAAACATCACTCCTAGCAAGCAAGATGACTGAAGCAAAAAAAAATCTATCTGGAAAATAAATATCCATATCAGAATCAAAGATAGAAGCAAATACGAACAATGCGACTAATTACCTCCTACGTGGGGGACAGGAACAGACACAGAAGATGGTGGCCTCCCAGGGGCCAAGCTGCCTTCAATATGAAATGATCTCGCTGGCTTCACCGAACTAAGTTTGACCTGATTCGAGAATCCACCAAGACAAGGGCTTTTGGGAAGAAAAGTAGATTCCTTCATTCTAAGGGGGTTTTGGAGAGAACCCATCACACCAGTTCCGCTGTAGGCATGCATGGTGGCTGTCGATATTCACACGCAAATATCCAAGTGACAATGAAATCGTATATTTTAATGATTGAAATTAACTCCAACATTATATCATATCCTCTACAAAAAAGAACACAAGCACCAAGTCCCACTTAAGGCAGAAAAAGTAATCCGCTCAATTTTTTACTCTAGCACGCCAAATTTATCAGTCACACCAAATTCAAGAACAGCCATACGAAATATATTCGTACAATAGATAACCGAGATACTTCTGCAAAATTTTATCCAAAATCTGTTTTCAATAAAAAAAAAAAAACCTTGTAGCAGGAGGTAAGTTGAAATTACCAATCAAAACTTCCTCACTACAAAAAAAATATCTTAAGCAAATGCACTGGCGATTCCACCTTGTTCTCTATGGGGGCAGTTTTTTCTTTTTAATTATAAGGATTTCAGTGTAAAAAACATATGTTTCCCCCCCCCCACTTCTTTAAGGATCAAAATCATTAAAAATATGTTATTTCCCCATTAAAAATCCTGGCTCCGCGACTGGGCAAGTAGCTAAGGTGAAATTTCCAAAGTGAAATTAACTTATAGATGAATAAGAACAACAAACGGATTCGAGTAATAGATAAATTAAAACACACACACACACACAAATCAAAGACAAGAACTTTACAACAAACATCAAAGGAATATGCATATATTTGTGACAATCCTACATATTTTTCAACCATGGAGGCAAGAACAGAATCGGGTATTGGGAAACGGATACAAAAATCTGATTGAATGCCACAAAAATAGAAAACACGAGAAGAAGACAAACCCGGTTGGGAGCGGGATTAGAACGCCGACTGTGGTCGGTCGGGGAAATTATGCGGCGGGATGAATTGTGGCTAGGTTTTAGGAGTTTAATAGTGGCACTGAGGGGGAGGCACAGGAGTAACATTAAGGTGTCTTTTGTTTTTTTAAGTGATAAAGTTAATTGCTGAAATCTGATTTTAACTCTGAAATTTGATTAAGTGTTAGATAGCCGGACTGGAGATTGAATTACGAATTGAAAAAAGGTTTAATTTTCCATCCGATTTGTTTTCCGAAATGTGTGTATTATATATATATATATATATATATATATATATATATATATATATATATATATATATATAATATACTCCATCCGTCCCACAATAAGTGACACACTTTGCCATTTTGAGCGTCCCACTAATCAGTCACATTTCCTAAAATGACAAAGAATCTTTACTATTCCCTCCACTCATTCTCTCTCCTACATTATTTTAATACTCACAACACCATTATAATTTACTATTCTCTCTCCTACTCAACTATCTACACTCACAACACATCAACCTTTTCACTTTTTCCTTAATTTCCGTGCGGAACAGTAACTGTGTCACTTGTTGTGTGACGGAGGAGTGTATATATATATATATATATATATATATATATATATATATATATATATATATATATATATATATATATATATATATATATATATATATATATATATTCCCTCCGTCCCACATAAATGTGTACTAACTTTTTGGGTGTGGGAATTAAAGAAAAGTAGGAGAGAAAAATAGGTGGTGGAGGTGTTTGTGAGTACGAAGAATTAAATAGGATAGAGAATGAGTGAGAGGAATAGTTAGGAGAGAGAATGTTGTGAGTGTAAAAGTGAAGCAGGAGAGAGAATGAGTGGGTGGAATAGTGAATATTTGTTTCCATTTTGGGCAGTCCACATTTACGTGGGACGGACTAAAATGAAAATAAGTCTGCATTTACGTGGGACGGAGGGAGTATATATGTAATATATATTATATACTCCCTCCGTCCTACGTGAATGCAAACTTATTTCTATTTTGGTCCGTCCCACGTAAATGCAAACTGCCCAAAATGGAAACAAATTTATTATTTTATATTCACCTTACCCCACCCACTCATTCTCTCTCTTCATTTTCCACCATACAATTTATTCAACCAACCTACTATTAAATCCACTCATTCTCTCTCTTCATTTTCTACCACACATTTTCATTATCTTAATAATATTTCTTAGTTATTGTGCCCACCAAAATGGTTTACATTCACATCCTCCGTCTCATACCTAGGTGCCTAGTTTGACTTTTCACGTAAATTAAGGAGGGAGTATTATATTGAAAGTGTTGTGAGTGTGAAAATAAAATAGGAGAGAGAATGAGTGGAGGAAATAGTAAATTATAATGGTGTTGTGAGTATTAAAATAATGTAGGAGGGAGAATGAGTGGAGGGAATAGTAAAGATTCCTTTCCATTTTAGGAAATGTGCACCTAGGTTTGGGACCACGAAAATGGAAAGTGTGCACGTAGGTATGGGACGGAGGGAGTATATATATTATATTATATAGCACAAACACTGTTTGCTTGTGAATTAAGGAATATGATATTTTAATAAAATGTTGTGAGTGTAAAAGAATGAGTGGAGAGAGAATGAGTGGAGGGTGTAATAAATTATAATGGTGTTGTGAGTATTAAAATAATGTAGGAGAGAGAATGAGTGGGATTGGGTGAATATTTTATTAATATAAAGTTTCCTTTTTGGGAGTGTGCGGATATTAGCGGGACGCCCAAAAATGCTAATATTACGCGGGCGGATATAGTATATATTATATATATTATTATATATATATATATATATATACTCTCTCCAGGACCCAAAATGTTTGTCCCATTTGACTTTTTTTGTTGAACTTTGACCACAAATTAATGAGAGATTAATCATGTTCATGAAATTCTAAAAGTTGTTGTTGATAATATTATTAATGGTGAATCAATAGGAATTTTTTGAATTTCATGAACATAATTAAATTGTCATATATTTGTGGTCAAAGTTCAACAAAAAAGTCAAATGGGACAAACATTTTGGGACGAAGGGAGTATATTATATAGTATATATTATATATATTTATATATAGTATATATATTATATATTATATTATATGTATATATATTATATATATAAATATATATAATATTATATATATATATATATATATATATATATATATATATATATATATATATATATATATATATATATATATATATATAAATATATATATAGTCCCTATCAGGTACGCACCTGTTCTTACGGATTTAGGGAAAAAAAATTAACGCCTCTTCTTCTCTCTCATACATACCACATTTATTCTCCAAAAAAAAATAGTAACTCCGTTTCATTTTTCTCTCCATAGCCATAGCCAGCCTTCATCGTCTCCAATCGAAGATCCAACAAGTTTCTCGGCCACACAAATACCACCACTGCCATGAATTTCTCGACAAGATCCGACAGAATTCCACCAGAGGTTATCGCTGTTCTTCAATTTGTTGATTTTTTATGGCAGTGAAGATTATGATATTCACCCTAAATTTGTTGTTTTCGGTGATATTGATTCTTAGATTTTCAAATTGATTGAATTTGCACACTGAATTTGTATAGAAGAAATCCCAAATTCAGTGAATATTATGAAATTCACCCTTTATTTTTTCGTTGATTTTAGGTCAATGTTTTGTGCTCTATCAATAAATCATTATCATTTACAAATTGTCCAGTTTTGTGGTCCGATTTTGGATGGTGTTAGTGAAGAAGGCTATGTTTTCTTATACAATTTTTACTGTGTGCAAGCATCACAACTTACAGTCCCCTCAAGCATTATGGTATTTACAAGCCCGGTATGAGCATTGGTGTTGTGGGTCTTTGGGGCTCATGTCAAAATGGCCAAGGCATTTGGGGCTCATGTCACTGTAATCAGCACATCCCCTGCTAAGAAGAAGGAAGCCATAGAAGTTCTTGTCGGTTTGAAGTTCTTAAACAGCATAGACGAAGCAGAGATGGCTGCTGCAGCTTTCTCTTTGGATGGGATTATTGATACTGTCTCTGCTGCTCACCCAATTGTACCATTGATTCAGTGTTTGAAACCGAGATGGAAAGCTTATTATGGTTGGAATACCAGATAAGCCAGTTGATCTAATAATAAGGTGCATACATTGATTATGGGAAGGAAGATTGTTGATGGTAGTGAATGGAAGGGTTGAAGGAGACCCAAGAAATGCTTGATTTCTCAGCCAAGCATAATATTACTGCTGATGTTGAGGTTGTTCCGATTGATCTATGGTTAATATTATATTATATTATATTATATTATATTATACTCCTCCAGTCCCGTCCGAGGCTTTTAAAAAGCTACGTATTTGCCATTTTCAGGCGTCCTCACCCAAGACTTCAGACGGCCCATTGTAATGGAAAGTTTATATTACTTTTATATTAAATGGGACCCACTTGTCATACTCACAACAATTTAATCCCTGATCACTATTTTTATCTCTACTCATTCTCTCTCCTATTTAATTTTTCAGCACTCACAACAGCATCCTCCACTCATTCTCTCTCCTAATATTATAATTAGTGATTCCTCTTTAACTCTCCAAAGGTGTCGAGGAGTAGATATTCAAGTCGTGGGCGGGGCGGAAGGAAGTAGTTATGTTATATTATATTATATATTATATTATATTATATTATATATATATTATATTATATTATATTATATTATATTATATTATATTATATTTATATTATATTATATTATATTATATTATATTATATTATATTATATTATATTATATTATATTATATTATATTATATTATATTATATTATATTATATTATATTATATTATATTATATTATTATTATATTATATTATATTATATTATATTATATTATATTATATTATATTATATTACATATTATATTATATTATATTATATTATATTATATTATATTATATTACATATTATATTATATTATATTATATTATATTATATTATATTATATTATATTATATTATATTATATTATATTATATTTATATTATATTATATTATATTATATTATATTATATTATATTATATTTATGCATTATATTATATTATATTATATTATATTATATTATATTTATATTATATTATATTATATTATATTATATTTATATTTATATTATATTATATTTATATTATATTATATATTATATTATATTATATTATATTATATTATATATTATATTATATTTTATTATATTTTTATTATATTATATTTTATTATATTTTATTATATTATATTATATTATATATTATATTATATTCCATATTATATTATATTATATTATATTATATTATATTATATTATATTATATTTATATTATATTATATTATATTATATATTATATTATATTATATTATAATTATATTATATTATATTATATTATATTATATTATATTATATTATATTATATTATATTATATTATATTATATTATATTATATTATATTATATTATATTATATTATATTATTATATTATATTTATAATATTATATTATA